>CM066049.1:91802421-92107494 GCA_033557465.1 Ichthyophis bannanicus | reverse complement strand
ATTTGGGTAATGAGCTTCACGGAGAGCAACCTCCTGTCTTTTGAAGTTGGTGCAAAGTACCTATAAAGCGGTGAGTTCCCAGGGGGAGGGTGGGTGTGGGGCGGGAGGGAGCGGGATATACACTTATTAAAAAAAAAAGGGCTGCTACACAGTACCTTGTCCTGTGCTGCCTGAGGAAAACTATATTCTGATTTGATTTAAATGATTAGCTCTTTGCGCTACCAGGCTCTAACCGATTATGAAATTGAAAATACAAGCTCTCTGCTGGATTCTAAAATTAACCAGAAAGATATCTTCGTGTTTTAATTTGAAACTAAAAGTACTTTGCTGGGATGCTAGGCCCTGAGTGACTATGAAATTTAAACTACAGCTGTCTACTGGGTATGAAAGGTAACCAGAACAGTGTCTCTCTGTGTTTTTAAATTGAATCCTTAAAACGTGGCTACTAGGCCCTGAATGATGTAACAAAAAAAAAAAACATAAAGTGGCGGTTCACAGAAGTAATTAGCTTTAAAAGAAAAAAAAATTCCTTTCAGAACAATTTCCAGCAGTATATTACTCACAATATCAGATTTCTCTCCAGAAGTAACAGGCCCCCTTTCCAGTCCGAGTTTTGAGTGCATAAGCAGAACTTCTGCTATTGCCATAGGCGAACATTAGGAGTGCCTGACTCCAGGCATCCTGACTTGGAACTTTGGGGTACAGGACAAACTGCGGGAATATTCCTTGCAGCGGAGAGAAGAGAAGATAGAATTCTCTTTGGCAAAAATTGTGAAAAGAGAGAAAGCATTAATGAGCTAGATGCTGATAATCTCACCTTGGACAGAATTATCAAGAATCTAAAGCTGATCCTGCAAGGGAAACAGTCCTACAAAAAAATCTCACTTAGAAAGCAAGAAGTTTTTTACCCATCCTATACCCAGCAAGGACATTGGTTAGGGTCAGTCTGCCCACAAAGGGTCAGCAACCACCGAAGCAAACCAGAAAAAAACAAAGGCGGCTTAAGCCTCAAACGGTTTTCAGCAGAGCCGTCGGCATCCACAGGGGGCCTTTGACTCCCAGTCTAGAGAACTTGGTCCCTTCCTGGCCCTGAAAGGGCCAGAGCCTTCCACCATTCCGGGACGGTTGTTATTTTGTGCGCCCCAGATGGGGGCAGATAACAGCAGGAAGTTGGACTCTGGCAATGTACGAGAGGGAATACAAGCTTCACTTCCCTCAGCATGCCCCACCTGCCTACAATGGTTAAGGACAGTTCAATTCTCAGACCTCTCGCGTCTACAACCCCCAGTTAGATCAAGCAGGTTCAGTCTGCTTCTTGTCCAAGGGGCAATAGGAACCGCAGTACCCTCACACATGTTGCAGTTTTCACACAAGGTGGAGGGGGTTAGGCGCGCTGGATTCCCAAGTTTTCCCGTTATGCCACAAGAAAACAGGAGGGGCACAGACCATGTTTGGACCTCAGAGAATGTTGAACAAATTCCACATGTTCAAAGGAGAAGTGCGAAAAATGATTTCTCTAGGAACTCTGCTGCCATACCTTCAGAGTCAGGATTGGCTTTGTTTCTCTAGATCGCAAGGATGCTTCCACTCATGTTCTCATCCATCCAAACTCATCGAAGAGTTCCTTCACTGTTCGGCTTCAAGGGAAGCACTACCAATACAGGGGTTCTTCGCTTTTGGCCTGGCCAAAATCAAGCACGCAAGGGTGTTCACAAAATGCATGGCTGTGGTGGCAGCAGTTTCTTCCACCACCCTAAAAATATTCGTCTTCCCTTACTTGGAACTATTGGCTCATGCAGCGAGCCCCATCAGAGCCAGAGGCCAGGTTTTTCTCTATCCTCGCGAACAATGCCTTATCCTTTCAAATATTTGGGACCTTGTCATAAACTTCCCAAGAATCCAACCTAGGCTCCCACTCAGTCTCTAGAAATTTCATAGGAGCCTCCGGGATACCGAGATAGACAAGGGGCCTATCTTCCACAGTCCCGAGCAGAACGGCCTTCGCATTTGTGCAGTTAGCTTCCCAAGTAATACTAAAGTCTCAGCCTACAGCGTGCTCGGGAAATGTCTCGCAATTGCTAGGCCCCTATGGCCTCCACCGGGGCATGTGGTCCCTTATGCCCGCCTCCATATGAGGGCAGCCCAAGTGGACGCTCTATCCACTCAGTGGACTCAGGCGTCAATGTCTTGCTTGTCAGACAAAATAGCAACCTCAGATCGTGCGTATTTTTGGTCTCTGCCAATGGTGAGGCAGTCACCCCAGAATCTGTTGGGGTGGGGTCCGCCCTTTTCATCAACCCCACACCCCAAGTAACTCTAAACACAGATGCCTCACAGGTGGGTTTGGGGAGCCCATTTGCAAGGGCCTCTCTTTCCCAGTGTTCCTGGACCTCCACAGGAGACCGATATTACACAATCAATCTCCTAGAGCTCAGAGCAATCTTTCTTGCCTCTTCGAGTGGTTTCCACATCCAGCTCAGCTACAAAACTGTCCTAATTCAAAACAGACAACCAGGGTTAGCCATGTTCTGTGTGAACAAGCAGGGCGAACAGGCTCTCTGTCGCTCTGCAAACTGAAGCTGTGCGGACTTTGGGTTCGCCTCGTCAGAGAGCATCAAATTCATGCTCCTTGTAGTGTATCTTCCAGGCTTTCAAAAGCTCTTGGGCAGACAGACTCCGTCCGAGTTCTGCCTTCCCACAAGAAATGGTCTGCTCCTACAGAACCAGGTGGCCAAAAACCGTTCCATAGTTGGGGGACCCCAGACATAGACCGGGTCTTTGCAAGTCCGCTGCTGCTGAATGCCAAACTTACCCCGGTTTCTGTTCCAGGAATTCAACGGGCCCCTCAGGGGTTGTCAGGCCTAGGGATGCTTCCTCCTACCTCCTTTGGGGTCGGGACTTTCTGTATGCCTTCCCCACCCATTCCCTTCCCCTAATTCCCAGAACTTTATTGCAACGGATTCAGAGAGGACAGAGGCTATATGATTCACATTGGCCACGGACAAGTGTGGTACCCTTTGCTCTTACATCTCTCTCAAGCTCCATCTCTGGAGTTGGGATCTACTCCAGATCTCCTATCCCAGGAGGAGGGATGCTTGTGGCATCCAATCCCCAGTTCTCTACAATCTCCAGGGCCTGGTTTGCTGAAAGCCTAGAACTGTCAATGGTCTTAACCTATCTGCCAGGAACAAGTCGGGAATAAGGTCCTCACATATGGGTACGCTCGGGTACCTGGGGCAGGAGGACGGAGCGCCTGCGTGCGGGGGGCAAAGCCTCCCCAGCTTCTTAGAACTTCTTATCATAGAAGCTTTTGGGTGACCGATCCCACTGCACATGAGCACATGCCTTCCCGCCTTCTTCTGAAACAGCTCTCCTTGCAGTTTCTCTTTTTTCGCCGCGGAGAGGGCCAGCAGGTCGTTGTCCCGGCACCCACAAATGCCGCTGAAGAAATTGTTATTTTATATGTGTTTCTTTAGACCGCGTTACCTGCCTTCCCCATACCGATGACCAGGTATCGTCCGGTCTTTTTCCTTTCTTTCTTTAAAAAAATTATAAATTCTTTTTTTTCTTATTTTTTAGCTTTTTGGTCACTTCAGAAGGAGGCCTCTCGGCCTACTCAATTTCTCCTCATGGAGAAGCCAGCCCCTGGATTTTAATGAAGTGTACCAAATGTAATGCTGTTATTTCCGTCACAGACACCCATGAATGGTGTCTGAAAATGTTGGGAGGGCCTGAACCAGCATACCGGACTGCCCCATCTTGGCTCCCCACATGTCTTAAACGGTGTCTGCAGGGAACCGGGCCAACAAATTCCCATGATGTGCTGTTTGCTTCAGAGAATACAGGCATCACAGTCATCCAGGTCTTCTTCTCCCGGTATGGATCTCAGGTCGTAACCCAACCTTGCTCTGTGGGCAAGTCCTCAAAGAGCAAATCCATCCTTCAAAGCATCGAGAGGCTCTATAGCTTAGGAACTTGAGACCCTGCCCCAGCCAAACACGCCACTGGCGGGACAGTCCAACTTCCAAAAACGCCAATTCAAGGGGTCTCAGGTTGAGACCGCGACCCCTGTGGCTACGGCCTCGGGACAGATCAGCCTGTTAGCCTGCCCTCTGGGGTACGGGTCACTCCGGTACCGGACAGCCATCGGAAGCTAATTGCGTGCCAATGGGCGATACTGTAGGCAGTCCATGTAGCAGGCCGTCAATGGCTTTCATTAAAGCTGCAAACGCCATCGGTTCCCGGCTTTTCAGCGGTTCCGGGCCCGATACCGGTATCGGTCCCGCTCCATGCCTCGGGTTATCGAGGCCGTCCACCACTCTAAACGCAAGGTCGGTACCCGTAATGCGGCTTTCGCCTCCATACCGGTTTCCATACCCCTATACGCCCGATATCGATACACGATCTGGTACGCTTATCGTGCCCGTTGAGAGGGAAAAGCACCGAGTTGCCTCTGAGGATTTTCACTCCTCTTATGATTCTGTCTTAGAGATATTCACTCAACTTACCTGAGGAGCCTCTTAACCTCTCTCCTCCTAAAAGGAGGAATGTCCCCTCCAGAGGATTTGTCCTTCCAGGACTTTGTTTTAGATATGTGCTACATGCCCTTTTCTATTACCATCATCCTCTGAAAGGAACCCATATATCCAAAAAACAAGGGATATTTTGGGATTCTCATAGGCCACTAAGGAGGCTGTTACCCTGCATATCCATGAAATCGTTCAAGTACAACTGATGGATTTCTGGGAAATTCCTGTGACTGTGTCTCCTTATTCCAGTATGTTGGACACCATGTATAGGGTCACTCCTTCTACTTGTTTCAAAAAGACTCAATTTCCCCACCACTCTATTGTGTTGAAGTCTGCAATTAAGTAGATTATGAGTACCAAA
Source organism: Ichthyophis bannanicus (assembly GCA_033557465.1). Taxonomy (NCBI): domain Eukaryota; kingdom Metazoa; phylum Chordata; class Amphibia; order Gymnophiona; family Ichthyophiidae; genus Ichthyophis; species Ichthyophis bannanicus. The sequence continues at coordinate 92,102,604 of CM066049.1, read as the reverse complement.
AGGCACTCTTCCACCCCTCCAGGACGGGACTGTAAGACTTTGGACTCTTTTGGTAGGAAAATTTTCCAGTCTAGTATGCTTATAGCCAGGATTAATTCCTACAGTCTCTATATGGGCATGTTCCTGGAGGAACTTTCCAAAAAGGTGCGGCATTTTGCCCCCTTTATTCCTTAGGATTTTAAGCAGTGATTCCTTTCCCTATTGAAACAACTGTTAGTGGTTTCTATGTTCTATAATATGGCAGCTTATGATTCCTTTGAGGGTGCAAGTAGGGCTTCGGGCATTGCTATTGCAGCCCGACGTCTGCTTGGCTCCAGGCTCTGTTCTGGACACCTTGGGTTCTAGATGGCTTACGGAATCTGCCCTGTCCAGGTGAGAACTTATTTGGGGAAGAGTGCAAATCAAAGCCACCCAGATGGATGCTGCAAATGCCACCTTGGAAAGACTTTCAAAGTCCACTTCAATTCCTACTAAGAAAAAGTCTTTTAAAAGGCCTTACTATAAGAAGGCCAGAGTTGCTTCAAATACTGGCCAGCAGTCTTCTCAACCTCGCTATACTGCTAAGCGTCAGCAATCCAAACAATCACGAGCTAAGCCTGCAGCAGCTACTGTAGCTCAGCAGGCTCCAACCCCTCAGGGGTTTTGACTTGCTCCTAGGGAACTTGCCACTTCTGGTTCTAACACAACCAGAACCTCTCACCATACCCGGAAGGTTGGTTCACTTTGCTCCCAGAGGGGAACAAATCACAACAGAACAATGGACCCTCTCTATCATTCGAGAGGGTTACAAACTTCATTTCTCCAGCCTTCCTCCCCATCATATGGTGAGACCATTCAATTCTCCCCCATCTCTCCTAACCCTGTTGGGTCAAGAGGTTTCCTCTCTTCTTGCCCAAGGGGCCATAGAAGAGGTTCCTCTTCCTCAACAAGGGTCCGGTTTCTACTCCCCTTATTTTCTCATTCCAAAGAAGACAGGGGGATTCAGACCAATCCTAGATCTGAGAGAATTGAACAAATTTCTCTTCAAGGAGAAATTCAAAATGCTGTCTCTCGGCATTCTCCTTCCTTACCTCCAGGGGTCAGGACTGGCTTTGTTCTCTAGACCTACAGGATGCGTATACACATATTACTCATCCATCCATCCCACAGAAAGTATCTTCGCATTCTTGTTCAATGAAAACATATCCAATAAAGAGAACTCCCCTTCGGTCTAGCCGCTGCTCCAATAGTATTCACAAAATGCAAGGCAGTCGTAGCCGCATTACTAAGAGGCATGGGAATCGTTGTATTCCAAGATCTGGACGACGGGCTCATCCGAGCTCCATCTCAGGCTCAGGCACAGATTTCCCTGGACCACACCAAGGAGCCTTTTGCAGTATCTGGGACTGGTAGTAAACCTTCCCAAAGTCCCAACTCATCCCTACTCAATCTCTAGAATTCATAGGGGCCCAGTTGGACACCATCACTGCAAGGGCCTACCTTCCACATGTTCGAGGGCCAGCGCCTCCGAGTTTGGCCTCCCAAGCTCAGTCCAGCACTCACTTGGACAGCCAGGGAAATGCTACGCCTACTGGGTCATATGGCCTCCACAGTGCATGTGGTGCCCTATGCTCGTCTTCATATGAGAGCAGCTCAATGGACCCTGGCCACTCAGTGGACTCAGGCGTCAGGAGCGCTCTCAGACCAAATACAAACCTCCGATCGTCTGTTTTTGGTCCCTCCACTGGTGGACTTCCACCAAGAATCTGTTGTTGGGGGCTCCATTTCAACCATTGCTACCCCAAGCAACCCTCACAACAGATGCCTCCCAAACAGGGTGGGGAAGCCCATCTGCAAACTCTCTCCACTCAGGGCACTTGGTCTCTACACGAGACCACCCTTCATATCAATCTTCTGGAACTGCGAGCAATTTACCTTGCCCTCAAGGTCTTCCACTCCCTCCTAGCCAACCTCACTGTCCTAGTTCAGACGGACAATCAGGTGGCCATGTTTTACATAAACAAACAAGGAGGGACGGGCTCTCTGTCGCTTTGCAACGAATCTCTAAGACTATGGGCCTTAGCCAGAGAGCATCAGATTCACCTGCTAGCAGTGTATCTCCCAGGAGTTCAAAAATCTCGGGCAGACAGGCTCAGTCGAGTTCTGCTGCCACACGAATGGTCCCTACATTTGGACCAAATAAACCGAATCTTTCAGGAATGGGGGACCCCGGACATAGACCTCTTTGCAAGTCCGTGGAATGCCAAACTTCCCCGGTTCTGTTCCAGAACTCCGTGTCAGGGAGCTCAGGCTACGGACGCCTTTCTCCTGATTTGGAGTCAGGCATTCCTATATGCCTTTCCACCCATTCCTTTGATTCCCAAGACTCTGTTCAAACTCCAGAGGGATCATGGAACTATGATCCTCATAGCTCCACGCTGGCCACGCCAAGTGTGGTTCCCTCTACTTCTACAGCTCTCCCAGGGATCCTACTTGGATCTGGGAGCTGCGCCAGACCTCCTGTCTCAGGAGGAGGGGACTTTGTGGCACCCAAACCCCAAATCCCTTCACCTCAGTGCTTGGTTACTGAAGGCTTAAGCCTTCAAGACTTTCATCTTTCCCAACCAGTGAAAGATATCCTTCTTATGCCTCTAGGAAACCCTCTACCAGGCGTTCCTATGCTTTCAAATGGAAACGTTTTTCCATTTGGTGTGCTCAGCAGGTCTTGACCCTCTGGCACTTCCTTTGAATTCTCTTCTTGATTATCTCCTGCATCTATCCAATGCAGGCCTCAAGACGAATTCGGTAAGAGTCCATTTAAGTGCTATTGCAGCATCCTGCAACATATAAATGGACAACCTATCTCCTCTCATCCTCTTGTTGCAAGAATTCATGAGAGGCCTGACTCTCACTAAACCTCCCATCAGACCACCCCCGGTCGCATGGGATTTGAATCTAGTGCTCGGTCAACTTATGAAGCCACCTTTTGAGCCAATGTTTTCCACCTCCTTGAAATTTCTTTCCTGGAAGGTCATCTTCCTCATTGCAGTCACTTCGGCTCGCCGCATCAGTGAGCTGCATGCTTTAGTGGATAATCCACCTTACACAATATTTCATCATTATAAGGTGGTCCTTAGGACGAATCCCCACTTTATTCCTAAAGTGGTCTCGCCTTTTCATCTTAATCAAGAGGTATATCTACCTGTCTTTTTTCCAGCTCCTCATGCATCCAATGCAGAGAGGAACCTTCATACTCTGGATTGTAAAAGAGCTCTCGCTTTTTACCTTAATAGGACTCAGCCACATCGAAAGTCTTCTCAACTTTTTGTGGCCTTTGATCCTTCCCATTTGGGACTTCCAGTCTCCAAGCGTACACTTTCCAATTGGAGTGCTCAGTGTATTTCTTTTGCTTACCAGAGCAAAAACATTTCTCTGGAAGGCCATGTCACTGCTCACAATGTGAGGTCCATGGCAACTTCTATGGCACATCTGCACTCTGTTTCCATAGATCAGATCTGTCGAGCCGCTACCTTGGCCTCGGTTCATACCTTCACAGCCCATTACTGTTTGGACAAGGACTCCCGCCGGGATGCCTTGTTTGGCCAGGCTGTCCTCAAGCACCTGTTCCATTCCTAAACAACTCCTGCCCCCCTTCCCAGAATGGATGCCTGAGATCCATACGAAGATGGCGAACCTTTACAGGGGAGCCCATGCATCTAAGCTAGGGAGTCCCCATATGTGAGGACTTATTCCTGCTTGTTCCTGGAGATAGCACAGTTACTTACCTGTAACAGGTGATCTCTGGGAACAGCAGGAATTAGTCCTCACAACCCACCCACCTCCCCTAGGAGTTGTATCTTTTATCTATCTATCTTCCTGTCCTCTCTCTGTTGACTCAGCTATAAACTCGAAACTGAGGAGAGCTGTTCAGGAAGGCGGGAAGGCAGTGCGCATGTGCAGTGGGAGGTCCCAAAAGCTTCTATTCTAAGAAGCTGGGGAGCTTTCCCGCACGGGCTCCGTCGGTACCGACGTACCCATATGTGAGGACTAATTCCTGCTGTTCCCAGAGATCACCTGTTACAGGTAAGTAACTGTGCTTTCTTAGCAAGTAAAGGATATCCTTTATGCTTCCAGGAAACCATCCACAAGACGCTCTTATGCTTTCAAGTGGAAAAGGTTTACCATATGGTGTTCGCAGAAGGGTCTTAACCCTCTTGCAATACCTCTGGAATCATTACTGGAATATCTCCTTCATTTGTCTAATGCAGGGCTTAAGACCAATTCAGTGAGAGTTCATTTGAGTTCTTTTGCAGCTTCTCTCAAGCCTTTAATGGGCAACCTATTTCCTCTCATCCTATCATAGTGAGATTTATGAGAGGCCTTCTTCTAACTAAGCCTCCCGTTAAGCCACCACCGATGGCATGGGATTTAAATCTCTGTTTTTTGGCCAGCTCATGAAGCCGCCTTTTGAACCATTAGCCACTACCTCTTTGAAATTCCTTTCCTGTAAGGTTGTTGTTGTTAAGTGCCGTCGAGTCGGAGTCAAATCATGGCAACCCTCTGGATAGCTATCCTAAATTGTGTTCGGTCTTCAGTCAGGCGGCTCATTGTTGACAGACTGGTACCCGTAGCTGCTGTTATTGTATCGATCCATCTCATTGCTGGCCTTCCTCTTTTGCGTTGACCTTCTATCTTGCCAAGCATGATGTCTTTCTCTAATGATCTCTCTCTCCGCATGATGTGTCCAAAGTATGAAAGTCGAAGTCTTGTCATCTGAGCTTCTAAAGAAAGCTTAGGTTTGATCTCCACTAGTACAGACTGGTTTGTTCTTGGGCAGTCCATGGTATACACAGTATTCGCCGCCAGCACCATAATTCAAAGGCATCAATTTTCTTCCTGTCTATCTTTTCACTGTCCAGCTTTCACATCCATATGATGTATTGAAATACCATGGCTTGAACAAGTCGACAATCTTTGTATGGAGAGAGACATCTCTGCTCTTCAGAATCGTATCTAGGTCTTTCATAGCCATTCTGCCAAGAGCAATGCGTCATCTGATTTCTTGACTGCTTGTTGCTTCTTTATTGATAGTTGATCCACGTAGGTTAAAGTTATTCACGATTTCAATTTCTTCTCCTTCGATGATGAACCTGTGATTATGCCAGTTGTCATGATCTTTGTCTTCTTTACATTAAGGTGCAGGCCCATTTTGAGACTATGTTCTTGATTGTGAGAAGCAAATGTTTCAGATCATCTTCACTTTCCGCCATAATGTGGTATCATCAGCATAGCGAAGGTTGTTGATGAGTCTTCCACCAATCTTCACACCTCTGTTGTCTTCATACAATCCTGCTTCTCTGATGATTTGTTCTGCATATAAATGAAACAGGTAGGGGGAAAGTATGCAGCCTTGTCTTACACCTTTGCTTATTTTAAACTATTCTGTTTCTCCTTGTTCCGTTCGAACTGTTGCTTCTTAATCAATGTACAGATTGTGCAAGAGAACGATCATGTGTTCTGGTATACCATGCTTCTTAATGTGGCCCAGAGTTTCTCATGGTTTACACAGTCAAAAGCTTTGCTATAGTCGATCAAGCACAAATAGATATCCTTTTGGTATTCTTTAGTCTTTTCAAGGATCCATCTCACATCCGCAATGATGTCTCTCGTTCCTCGCCCTTTTCTGAACCCTGCTTGCACTTCAGGTAGTTCTTGTTCCAGGTATGATTGTAGTCTCTTTGAATAATCTTCAGTAGAATCTTGCTGGCATGTGGGATCAGAGCGATTGTGCGATAATTTCCACAGTCAGTTGGATCACCTTTCTTTAGTATTGGTATAAACACAGATCTTTTCCAGTCAGTTGGCCATGATGCTGTCTTCCATATTTCTTGGCAGAGCCTTGTAAAGTACGGTAACAGCTGCATCAGATTGCTGTAATACTTCTATGGGAATGCAATCAATGCCTGGTGCTTTGTTCTTTGATAAGGCTTTCAATGCTGCTTCAACTTCTTCTTTCATCACCAATGGTTCCAGATCATAAGGTACAGGTTGAAACGGCTGTCGGTCCACTTGATCTTTATCATATAAAAACTCTGTATATTCCTTCCATCTTTTCTTGATCTTCTCAGCATCATTCAACATAGAACCTTGAGCATCTTGTAACATTCCAATTCGAGGCTGGAACTTTTTCTTTAACTCTCGTAGCTTTAGGAAAGCTGATCTTGTTCTTCCTTTAATAGTTTCTGCTTCTATTTCCTTGCATGCGTCATTGTAGTACTTTTCCTTGTCCTGTCTTGCTGCACGTGGAAATCTCTGAGTTCTGTGATTGTCTTTCTTTCTCCTCTGGCTTTAGCTTCTCTGCGTTTCTGGGCAATTTTCAGAGTTTCTTCCGTCATCCATTTTGGCCGTTTTTTCTTTTACCTTTTGTAGAGACTTCTCGCTTTCTTCCAACACAACCTTCTTGATGTCATTCCATAACTCTTCTGGAACTCTATCATTTGTATCTAAAGCAGCAAATCGATTTTGCAGGCAGTCTTTAAATTCCAGTGTATATTCTCAAGGTCATATTTTGCTGCATTCATGAGTGGTTTGCTCTTTTCAGCTTTAGCTTGAGTTTGCATACTAGTAGTTGATGATCTGTACCACAGTCAGCTCCAGGTTTTGTCTTTGTTGATGTTATAGAGCTTTTCCATCGTTGACTTCCACAGATGTAGTCAATTTGATTTTTATACAATCCATTGGGTGAAGTCCATGTGTACAGTCGCCGCTTGTGTTGCTGGAAGAAGGTGTTCGAGATGAATAGATCGTTGGTCTTGCAGAATTCTATCAGTCTTTCTCCAGCTTCATTTCTGTTGCCAAGTCCATATTTTCCAACTACTTTGTCTTCTTCTTTGTTGCCAACCTTTGCGTTCCAATCACCCATGACTATCAGGATATCCTGTTTGCATGTTCTGTCAATTTCAGCTTGTACTTGTTCATAGAACTCTTCAATTTCATTCTCTTCTGCAGCTGTTGTTGGGGCATATACTTGAATTATAGTTGTGTTGATAGGCATTCCTGGTAGACGAATAGAGATTAAGCGTTCGCTGACTGCATTGGTATGTCATTACAGTTCTTGCAAGTTTCTTCTTTATTATAAATGCAACACCATTTCTTCTTTGTCTTTCATTTCCAGCATAGTAGACCATGTGATCTTCTGATGCAAAGTGCCCGATGCCAGTCCATTTCAGTTCACTGACACCCAACAGATCAAGTTGTACACGTTCCATTTCATTCTTGACCACCTCCAACTTCCCTTGGTTCATGCTTCGTACGTTCCATGTTCCAATGTGTAAGACATCTTTACAGCTTCTGACTCATTTCATGCGCAGCTACATCAGCAGTCAGATGTCCTGAGGGCTTTGATCGAACCACATCATAAATGCTGGCTTTACTCTGAAACGTCTTCAGCTCTTCCCCAGTAGCTAGTTGAGTGCCTTCCAACCTGGGGGTCTCATCTTCCAGCACTACAGCACAATTTGTTTTGTTGTAACTGTCCATTGGGTTTTCATGGCAAGATACAGAAGTAGATAGCCGGGTCTTTCTTCCGCATAGTTTAAGTTTGGTGGTGTTGCCGTTGTCACAGAAATGTGATCCTCCGCCGTCAACACTATCCCATTCTGCTGCTGCCCAGATGGGTGGTTTGTCTTGGTCTGGCATCTCAGCTGAGACCTGTCCATCTTGGGAGACCCTGCCAGTAGTTAAACTACTGATAGTTTTAGCTCTCAGCATCACTGATGCACACAAGCCCTCACAGCACGACAAGCTGAAAACCAAGTGAGGGATTTTCATTTAAACCAAGCAGTTTACCTTCCTGTTTTTTTCCCAAGGCCTCATGCCTCTAATGCAGAAAGGAATCTTCATACTTTGGCCTTTTACTTGCAAAGGACGCAGCAACATAGAAAGTCCTCTCAGCTCTTTGTTGCTTTTGATCCTAGTCATTTAGGACTTCCAGTCTCCAAAAGGACACTGTCCAACTGATTTGCACAGTGTATATCTTTTGCCTATCTGAGTAAGAACCTTCCTCTTGAAGGCCATGTCACAGCATACAATGTGAGAGCCATGGCAGCCTCTATGGCTCACTTTCACTCTGTGTTTATCGACGACATCTGTCGAGCAGCTACCTGGGCCTCCGTTCATACCTTCACAGCCCATTACTGCCGGGATGCCTTGTTTGGTCAGGCTGTTCTTCAACACCTGTTCCATACTTAATCAACTCCTACCCACCATCCTGGTAGGATGCCAGAGATCCATGGGGGGAAGTGGAGCCCTTTGAAAAGGGCACACAACTTTCTGGGGTGTTCTCCCTGGCATCTGTAGCTAGGGAGTCCCCAAAAGTGAAGACTACATTCCTGCTTGTTCCTGGAGATAGCATAGTTACTCACCTGTAACAGGTGATCTCCGGGAACAGCAGGAATTTCGTCTTCACAACCCACCCACCTCCCCTAGGAGTTGTATCTCTCTATCTCTCTCTTTCTCTCTCCATATCTCTTTGTCTCAGCTTTAAACTCAACTGGAAGAAGATCTTGCCAGCGGAGCAACCGGAGGTCTCCGTGGGACCTATGGACAAACATGTTAAGGTATTAGCCAGTACCGATGTTTCACTTGATCCTGACTTTCTTGTGCTTCGTTCCTCTCCGGTGTCTCTGAGCTCCCCGGATCGGTCACCACCACCTCCTCCAGTATATGTATCCCCACCCTTGTCCACCCTTGTGGGTGCTCGGTTTCAACAGCGTACCCCAATTGAAGTTGGAGAATAGTTGAAACCAGTCGTATGGGTACCTGTTCCAGGTGAGGACAGGGTTGTACCTGATGATCAGGTCACCCTGCCGACATTTGGAGAGTGGTTTCCCGTATTGAAAATTCCTTAGTACCTACTGTCACACAACTTTGTGGTTTCTCTTCTGAGATTACCACTCGGTTGTTGGAGATGGATAATACAGTGGGGAATATTTCCACTCAGGTTGCTAACTGTGAGAGCCAATGTCAGGCTCTTAAAGCTGTTAATTCTTCTCATATAAGAGAGAGTTTGTTTATGCATAACAAGATGGAACAGTATGATAATATGTTTCGTGCAAAAAATATCCGTTTGTTAAATTTTCCTTTTTGCTGAAATCCTACTGAGAAAGTATTTTAGAGAGGTTTTGGGACTAGCCACGGCTGACTCCATTGTCCTCTCTAAGGTTTATTACTTAACTGGTAGGAGGCTTTCTGTCGGTCCTCGGGGGGGGGTTTGATGTGGTTCAAGGCCAGGATTGCTTAGAACTCACCAAATTCCTAGAGGACTCCCAAGATAACATTACTTCTAGAGCTACTTTAGTGGTTTCGTTTGTCTCAGACCAGGATAGAATGCTCGTTTTCCGTAATTACTTTAAGAATATGTCAGCTCTGTTTTGCGGTGCTAAGGTTCAAATGTTTCCTGATATTTGTATAGCGACACAAACTAGGAGGCAGGCCTTTTTGGCTCTTAAACCTAGGTTGGTCGCTCTTTCCGCCATTTTTTTTCTTAGATACCCTTGTAAATGTTTGGTTTCATTTCAGGGTTCAAAGTTTGTATTTCTTGATCCCTCTCAGCTGGAGGTATTTCTTTCTGATAAAGAGCAACAAGGTTATAAGTAATAAGTAACTGGAGTAGGGTGGGTTAGTTTAAAGCTGTCAGTTACATTTAGAGTTTTTGCTCTGTATTTTTCTTTTCTTTATTCCTCTTCTTAGTGTTTCCCCATATTGTGGGCTAATTAGATGTATTGCTGTTAATTTGTTTCTTTTTGTTTTGTATTGTATTGTATTTGCTTATATGGAACATCTAAAGTTTCCTTTTACTTGTTGTTGTAATTTAAAAAAAAAAACAACAAAATAAACTCAACTGGAGAGAGACAGTTGGGAAAGGCGAGAAGGCAGCACGCAGGCGCTGTGGGATGCTCCCAAAAGCTTTCTAATTGGACGCTGGGGAGCATTCCCGCACAGGTTCCTTCAGTACTGATACCCATATGTGAAGACTAAATTCCTGCTGTTCCCAGATATCACCTGTTACTGGTGAGTAACTATGCTTTATGAGAGGTCTACTCTTAACAAAACCTCCCATTAAGCTGCAGTCGGTGGCATGGGATCTCAATCTTGTTCTCGGGCAGCTTATCAAACCGCCCTTAGCCACTACAGACCTGAAGACGTATCAGTATCAGTGAGTTGCAGGCCTTAATGGCTGATCCTCCTTATACAAGATTTCACCATAAGTTAGTTCTTAGGACTCATCCTTCATGCCAAAGGTGGTTTCGCCTTTTCATTTAAACCAATCGGTTTACCTTCCTGTATTCTTTCCTAGGCCTCATGCCTCTAGTGCAGAAAGGAACCTTCATACCTTGGATTGTAAAAGAGCCTTAGCTTTATCTCTAGGAACAAGCAGGAATGTAGTCTTCACATATGGGTATCGTCGGTACCGACAGAGTCTGCGCGGGAACGCTCCCCAGCGTCCAATAGGAATGCTTTTGGGAGCATCCCTCAGCACATGCGCGCTGCTTTCCTGCCTTTCCAACTGTCCTTCTTCAGTTCTTCATTTTCTGCGGAGCCGACAGGATCCATACCCTGTCACTGCAGAAAATTCCGTCTTTAAAATTGTTTTCTTGTGGTCACGTTTGCCTGCCGAACGACGCTTACCGGTAACACCGGTTCTTTTCCAAAAAACCCCCAAAACAAACATATACTTTTGAGCTGTTTTCTCTTCAGAAACTTTTCCTTTTTGGTGCTAGGCGCCATTTTGGGCACTAGGCCCCATATTCCTAAAGCATGGAAAAAACAAGTAGTGGTTTTAAAAAATGTACTCAGTGTGGCGGTACTATTTCTGTCACTGACACCCATGATTGGTGTCTTAAATGTTTAGGGCTTGAACATTCTCCATCTGAATGTCTCTCCTGTATGGGAATGACTAAAAGAGGAAGACAGAACCGGGCTACGAAGCTCGGTACCCTCTTTTTTTCGGATGCCGGATCCATTGCATTGACATCGTCAAGGGCCTCTTCTTCCTCCCATGGATCTCGGGTAACTAAACATAAAAGCCGGTCCTCAAAGGATAGCTCTCCTGCTAAGCATTCAAGAGGCCATTGGCATTGCCCTTGAGGGAACCACACCGGCAAAACAGCCCCGGCGGGAGGCTTCGTCTTCCAAAGCATCAGTGGGGCTTCAGGATGTTCTCGAGGCACTGACCTCGCAAGAACTACCTGTGCCATGCTCAGGGGTTCTGGCCGTTTTCACCGGTACCGATACCCAGGCATCGGCAGCATCAATAGACCAGAGGTTCCTCACTATCTAACGCAGCATCGCAGCTCTTCTCTCAGCTGCGGTACCGTTGGTCCAACGGGCACCGGTACCAACATCAACACAGATGCCGGTACCTACAGTACTGGCCCCGGTGGGAATTCTTCCCACGCCATCTTTGGTTGGAATCAACAGATCGGTACCAGATCAGCTCGGTACCAACTTTGATCGATACCGGGACCGTGCTTTGCATGAGCATCATGGTCAGGAATACTTCGAATCCTCTGATTCCGAAGACTCTGACAATTCTGCTGGTACTAGAGAGTTTCTCCCAGAGGATCCCTCTTCTCCCCAACGCAGAATATCACCTCCAGAGGACATGTCTTTTCAAGATTTTATTCGTGATATGACGAAGGGCCTTTCAATCGTGGTGGCTTCTGAAAGGAACCCAGAGCAAAGGAAATGGAAATTCTCCAATATCCTAAAGCTCCAAAGGAGGCAGCCACTCTGCCCATCCATGAAATTCTGCATAACTTGATGCTCAGAATGTGGGAGACACTTCTGACTATATCTCCTCACTCTAGGAGACTTTGATACTATGTATCGAGTTCCGCCATGTCCTGGATTTCAAAAGACTCAGCTGCCACAACATTCAATGGTGGTGGAGTCAGCCATGCGTAGGATGAAAAGTGCAAAGAGGCATGCATCCAATCCTCCAGGTCGTGAATGCAGGACTCTGGACGCTTTTGGGTGCCGAATCTTTCAGGCTTCCATGCTTTCAGCTAGGATCAGTTCATATATACTGTATATGGGAATGTTCCTCAAGGAAGTTACAGGAGATTTGGAGCTTATGAGCCCATTTCTCCCAGATGACAAGAGACAAGACTTTCTTGCTCTAGTTAAGCATGCTCAAGATGTCTCCAAGTTTGTAAATCGTGCAGCCTTTGACTGCTTTGAATGCATCAGCAGAACCTCTGCTATTGCCATTGGCACACGACGGATTGCCTGGCTTCAGGCATCAGACTTGGGTACAGGACAAGTTAGGCAATATTCCTTTCACGGGAGAGAATCTCTTTGGCAAGAACTGGCAGGAAAAGGCTAATGAATTAGATGATGACAATACTACTCTTGATAGATTGTCAAAATCTACAGCCACTGCAGCCAAAAAGAAGTCTTATAAAAAACCCTCTTCAGCAAAAAGAGGAAATTTTATCCTTCCTATACACAGCAGAGTCAATCTCAGGGTCAGGTTGCCCGAAAGGGACAAACTAGACAGCAAAAGAAGCCAAAAGGACCCAGAGCCCAACCAGCTCTGCAGGTTCAGCCCCCTCAAGGGCTTTGACTCCTTCCTAGAGAGCTTAGCCTTCCTGCCTCTGAGGGGTCTCCAACCCCCCAATATCCCTGGCAGGTTATGCCACTTTGCCAACAGATGGCATCAGATAACAGCAGAAGATTGGACTTTGTCCATTGTAGGAGAAGGGTACAAGCTTCATTTTCACAGCATGCCCCCTCCTACAATTCTAAAGCAATTCAATTCTCAAACCTCCACAAACAATCTGCTAGATCACTAGGTCTCAACACTTCTTGCCCAAGGGGCAATAGAGGAGGTACCCATTCTTCAACGGGGTGCAGGGTTCTACTCCCCCTATTTTCTTATTCCAAGGAAAACAGGAGGACACAGACCCATTTTAGACCTCAGAGAATTGAACAAATATCTGTTTCAAGAGAAGTTCAAAATGATTTCTCTAGGAACTCTTCTGCCATACCTTCAAAGCCAGGATTGGCTTTGCTCTCTAGACTTAAAGGATGCATACAATCACATTCTCATCCATCCAGATCACAGGAAATTCTTATGATTCCTTTTCAGTGGAAAACATTCCCAGTACAGGGTTGTTCCCTTTCGTCTAGCTTCAGCACCAAGGGTGTTCACGAAATTCATGGCAGTAGTAGCTGCATTTCTACGAACCCTGGGGATATTCATCTTCCCTTACTTAGACGACTGGCTCATTCGAGCCCCTCCAGTTGCAGAGGACACCACTGCACTGTCTCGCACAATGCGAATCCTCCAATACTTGGGGTTGGTAATAAACTTCCCAAAATCCCAACTTGTTCCTTCCCAATGCCTGGAATTCATAGGGGCCTGTCTAGATACCAGACAGGCAAAGTCTTTCCTTCCACAGGCCCGGTGTCTTCGCATAATGCAACTAGCTTCTCAAGCAGCAGGGAAAATCCTCCCTAACTGCTCGTCAGCTACTACAGTTGCTGGGACATATGGCATGTAGTCCCATATGCGAGCAGCTCAGTGGACCTTATCCACACAGTGGACACAGGCCACAGGTCATTTATCGGACAAAATAAACTCTCAATGACTAATTTTGTCCCTCCAATGGTGGCAATCCCTAGAAAACCTGACAGTGGGGTCTCCTTTTCATCAACCCCTTTTTCAGGCCACAGATGCATCGCAGGTGGGTTGGGGAGCACACCTGAATCATCTCTCTGCCCAGGGAACCTGGACTCCACAGGAGGCTGGTCTACACATAAACCTCCTGGAATTAAGAGCAATCAATTTAGCTCTTCGAGTATTCCACGCCCAGCTCAGCTACAAGACAGTCCTAGTCCAGACGGACAATCAAGTAGCAATGTTCTATGTGAACAAGCAGGGCGGGACAGGCTCTCTGTCGTTATGCAACGAAGCTTTACGACTGTGGACCCTCACCAGAGAGTATCAAATTCACCTTCTAGTGGTATATCTTCCAGGCATTCAAAACCTTTAACATAAGAACATAAGATATGCCATACTGGGTCAGATCAAGGTCCATCAAGCCCAGTATCCCGTTTCCAACAGTGGCCAATCTAGGTCATACGTACCTAGCAGTTTCCCCAAAAGACACAGGTTCTGCAATGCTTGTACTGGGTCAAGCATTGATATCCTGGGTCCCTTCTTAATAATGGTTTATGGACCTTTCCTCCAGGAACTTGTCCAAACCTTTTTTTAAACCCAGCTACACTAACAGCCTTTACTACATCCTCCGGTAATAAATTCCAGAGTTTGATTACACGTTGAGTGAAAAAATATTTTCTTTTATTAGTCTTAAATAGTTTACCCTGTAGCTTCATTGCATGTCCCCTAGTCTTTCTGTATTATGATAATGTAAACAATCGATCTACGTTTACCCGTTCCACTCCGTTCATTAATTTATAGACTTCTATCATATCTCCCCTCAGCCGTCTCAGGTTAAAGAGCCCTAACCTTTTTAGCCTTTCTTCATAGGAGTATCCTTCCATCCCCTTTACCATTTTGGTGGCTCTTCTCTGAACCTTTTCTAATAACGCTATATCCTTTTTAAGATATGGCGACCAGAATTGCACACAATATTCAAGGTGCGGTCTCACCATGGAACGGTATAGAGGCATATCTTTTGTTTTATTTTCCATCCCTTTCCTTATGATACCTAGCATTCTATTTGCTCTCGTGGCTGCTGCTGCACACTAGGCCGAGGGTTTTAACATGTTATCCACAATGACGTCTAAATCTTTTTCCTGGGTGGTGGTTCCTAATGTGGAACCTTGCATCGTGTAACCATAGTTTGGGTTGTTCTTAACTTTGCACTTGTCCACATTAAATTTCATCTGCCATTTTGATGCCCAGTATTCCAATTTATCAAGATCAGTCGAGTACTGCTGCCTCATGAGTGGTCCCTCCACCTGGACCAGGTGGCAAAGATATTTCATCTCTGGGACACTCTAGACATAGACCTCTTTGCAAGTCCACTGAATGACAAACTTTCCCGGTTGTGTTCCAGGATTCCGGCTCACAATTGTCAGACAAGGGATGCCTTCCTCCTTCACTGGGGTCAGGGCTTCCTTTATGCCTTCCTACCCATTCCCCTCATCCCCAAAACACTCTTAAAGCTTCAGAGAGACAGGGGTCGCATGATTCTCATAGCGCCACAATGGCCACGCCAAGCGTGGTGTCCCCTGCTTCTACATCTCTCTCAAGTGGCACCTCTGGAGTTAGGGCATGCTCCAGATCTCCTTTCCCAAGAGAATGGGACGCTATGGCACCCAAATCCCCAGTCCCTGCATCTCACGGCCTGGTTGCTGAAGGCTTAGACCTCCAGGATTTTAACCTGTCCCAACAGGTAAAGGATATCCTTCAGGCTTCAAGGAAACTTTCCACAAGAAGATCTTATGCCTTCAAGTGGAAACGTTTTACGATATGGTGCTCTAAGAAGGGATTAAACCCCCTTGTCATACCCTTAGAATTGATACTCTAGTATCTCCTTCACTTATCGAATTCTGGTCTAAAGACCAATTCGGTAAGAGTCCATCTTAGTGCAATTGCAGCTTCTTATAAGCCTCTGAATGAACAACCAATTTCCTCTCATATCCAGATTTGAGAGGTCTTCTATTAACCAAACCTCCTATTAAGCCACCACTGGTGGCATGGAATCTAAATCTAGTTCTCGGGCAGCTCATGAAGCCGCCTTTTTAGCCTTTAGCTACTACAACCCTGAGGAAGATGACCTTCCAGGTCAAAAACTTAATTGTAATCACCTCTGCACGTCGCATTAGTGAACTGCAAGCTTTAGTGTCTAATCCTCCTTATACTAGGTTTCACCATGATAAGGTTGTTCTTAGAACTCATCCACACTTTATGCCAAAGGTGGTTTCGTCTTTTCATTTAAATCAATCAATTTATCTTCCTGTGTTTTTTCCGAGGACTCACGCCTCTAATGCAGAAAGAAACCTTCATACTTTAGATTGTAAAAGGGCCTTAGCCTTTTACCTACAGAGAACACAGCAACATAGAAAGTCCCCCCCAACCTTTTATAGCTTTTGCCCCTAGTCATTTGGGACAACCAGTCTCCAAAAGAACTTTATCTAAATGGATTGCCCAATGCATATCCTTTGCTTATGAGAGTAAGGGTCTTCCTCTTCAGGACCATGTCACAGCTCATAATGTGAGAGCCATGGTTACTTCCATGGCTAATCTCCACTCTGTGTCTATCGATGACATTTGTCGAGCAGCCACCTGGGCTTCGGTACACACCTTCATAGCCTACTACTGCCTGGATAAAGCCTCCCGTCGGGATGCCTTCTTTGGCCAAGCTGTTCTTCAAAATCTCTTTCAGACCTAATTCAACTCCTACCCCCCCAATCCTGGTGGAATGCCAGAGATCCATGGGAGGAAGGATTCCCACCTTCTAGGAGCTCTCTCCCTGGCCTCTTCAGCTAGGGAGTCCCCATATGTGAAGACTACATTCCTGCTTGTTCCTAGAGATAGCGTAGTTACTCACCTGTAACAGGTGATCTCCGGGAACAGCAGGAATTAAGTTTTCACAACCCACCCACCTCCACTAGGCGTTGTCTCTCTCTCTCCTTTTGTCTCAGCTATAACCCCAACTGACGAAGGAGAGTTGGGAGGGCAGCACGCAGGTGCTGTGGGATGCTCCCAAAAGCTTTCCTATTGGACGCTGGGGAGCATTTGTACACAGGCTCCATTGGTACAGACAATACCCATATGTTAAAACTGTATTCCTGCTGTTCCCAGAGATCACCTGTTACAGGTGAGTAACTACGCTGAATGTGTGGATGGAGAGAGGATGAGGAGAGAAGTTTGATGGAGCAGAAAACGGATTTTTGCTTTTGTATCAAGCTTTTTTGAGAGATTGTGATTGTATTAAGGGTGAGGTGCTCTGCTTGATGTCAGGGGCAGAATGTGGGATGCAAGCATAATGTCAGATCAAGACACTTGTGTGATTTCATGCAGGTGCAAAGCAGACTGTGCGAGATTATAGTGGCCACCTCCCAGCACAGTATCTGAAACTAGAAGGACACAACGATGGATCCATTGGAAGCCCCCGTAAGAAAGTAGCACTTGCTGAGGTGGCAGTGGGGATGCTGGAGAGTGGTTTTAGATGGTCATCAGGACAGCTCAGATGGCTCCTGTCTAGATCAGATTTGTAATATTTCTTGTTTATGTAATCAATCATACTAATGTATCTTCTGATGTTTGTGTGTGTGATTATGTAGAAGGCAGGGATATGACACATTCTCAAATTACTCTCATTTCTCAAAAGGGAATTTCTTTTCAGTATTTTCTCTTTCAAAGTATGCATGTGTATCACTGTTAAATATATGTAAACAGACTGTGGTATCATTATATCATAAGTGGGAGATTTGGTTTCAAATTGAGCATAAATTCTGTCCCTAAGATTGGATGCGTTTGCAGAGGCAGTGTTCACTACACTTGCATGCAGAGAGGTCCAGTCATTGCACAACATGCCAGGCTGCAGATAGAAACATGATTGGCAATCCACTGGTCAAGGATTATTGCTGGGATAGGAGGGACTCAGTTTCCAGGCAAGGGGTGGAGATACTGCATAAGGAGTGATCACAGTCCCGGGTTAGGAGTCGTAGATGTCATGCTGTAGTGACACCTGCTGGCCAGATTCAGAGCACATGATGGCAAGTTTCCAGAAGCATGCACCCTAGCCAAGGACAATTGTACAGTCTATGGACTAAAAGAGTTTGGAGGGGATTATGAAATAGGGGGAGAAATACTTGGGTAGATAAAAATTGAGACACATGCAACCAGATCTCAGTCCTGGTTCCAAATAAATTGAAAAGATATATAAGGGAACAGGAAAAAAAATTGCCAGGGTCTTAAAAGTGGGGTGGTGGTAAAACTGTCAGTAGTGAACGATGAAATTTTATAAGATTATAGCCGCTGTAAGGCTGGTTCCATTGAGCCAGAAAGCCAAAGGAGGAAAAGGAAACAGTAGGTCAAAGCAACATTTAAAAAAGTGAGACAGAAAACCAACTTGGCCTAATTTATCAAAGGAATGGAAATTTAAAGCTGGGATAAATCAGTCTGTGTGTGTGTGCTTAACACATGATATGCATCTGCTTGTTTTTATTTGGAGAGGTGGGGTGGAATCTCTCTGTATATCAGTTTTGTAAGTGAAGAATGTATGTACATGGCAGGAGTTTGTGGGCTCTACGTGAGTGATGAGCATATGTGTAATGAGGTTTGCTGGAGTAATGGCCCACACTATAAAATTCAAAGTGTGCTAACATTACACACAGTAGTAAATCTCCAGAGCTAAATAGCCACTGAACCAGTCCAAAGAGCTGTTTATGTAGGCTGCAGTCATGATTAATTGCAGAATGTAGGCCCATGTATGGTAGGCATGTGCCCTTTGTCTCACAGTGGCTGCCTCTGCTTATTACTAACCCTTCCTCTCGCTTTGCTTTCTGAACTAGGTTTGGAGCTACAGATGGTGCTAGGTAACTCCATGTGCTACTTTTCCTTTTTTGGGAGGACAAAGCATGTGGTGTTTAGACTTTTTCAGTGGTCATGCGGGATGGCTGTGCACATTTTCATTGCTATAGCGATGCTTTATCAAAGTTTTTCTGTCATGTTGTCTAAAGAAAACTTTTTTTTTGATAAATCAAGTGCATAGTGTCTGCTATAGGACATGATTTCACCTGGGGGAAAGAATAGCTACTCTGTCTTCCTTGCAGGGTAATGTCTTACTAATTGCTTGCTTGCTTTCTCTGTTGCACCCCTGATTTGAAACCTTGTGTGTTCTCTCTTTTGTATATTCATTCCATAATCTCCTGCCCTCTTCTCTCACATAGAATTCCAGCAGCTGCGAGGTGAACGCAGGAACCGTAAGCTAGCCTGTCTCTTTCTTCCCAAGAAGCGATGGGGTTCAGCAGAAGACCTGACAGAAGAGGGGGAAAAGGGGAATGGGAGCTCACAGCACTTAGCTCTGCCAGCACCATACCGTGTACGAAAGTTTTCCCGGTAGTTCTAGTCTAACTTATATCAGTTGCTAGGTCCTTCAGAGATGTTTGCTCCTAATCTCTGCTCAGCTTCTTATATTATAGAACAAAGGCCAAATAATGAGGAGGAATGTAAGTCATCTTATGAAGGTCTACTCTTGTACAATAGCAGAAGAGACATTTCTTCATACCTAACCATACTCCTGAAAGTCTAAAAGAGCTTTACCAGCTACATCCAAAATGTTCTGCTAAGAATTGAATATAAATTAAGCTGCTCCTTTCAGTCCCATTATTCATCACCTAGCCAGCATCTCTGTTTCAGCAGGGCCATACTTGCACAGTACAGCATCCAACAGTAGGATTCCATGGTCCTGACAGTACACTTCTATTGTTTCTTGAAGCGCTATTTTCAAATCTTTCTGATGCTGGACCTCTCCTAAGTTCAATTAAATCTTTTGAACTAGAGGGATTAAATGATGCCTACCATACTTTTTTTAGCTTTTGTGAAGCACAACAGCTCTGCATTCTGATCCATGGAATGATCTGCTGTGGGTGTGTAAAGCTCCCAAACCCTCTGTGCCAAGATCTGAGTCTCATTTAAACACAAGAATAATTCTCCAGGACCAAGCAGGAAGTCAGTCCTCACATATGGGTGACGTCGGCGCCGACGGAGCCCTCGCGGAGCAATTCCCCCAGCTTTCAAAGAAAGCCTTTGGGAATTGCAGTACGCATGTGCGGTCCCCTTCCCGCCCAAGGGTGCCATCTTGCTGAGTCTTCTTTTTTCCGCAGAGCCCTACAGACGCTGTTTGTGATCGCCGCTGAAAAGTTGATTTTCTTTCTTATTTCTTCCTTCTCTGTTCGACGCCGGATCCTTTTCCCACCCGGACCCGCTACGCCGGTATCGGGTCCGTTCTTTATTTTTTGGTTTTTTGTCCTTCGTGACAAGCGTTCGTGCCATTTTTTTATTTTTCACTGGCAGCCCTGTCTTTTGACCTCGCAGGGGCCCTTTTTCCCTCGATGGCTGCCAGCGGGTTTAAAAAGTGTGATCGGTGTAAGAAACGTATGTCTCTTACCGACACACACGACTGCTGCCTCGGACCCGATCATGACCCACTGATCTGTGATCCGTGTAGCAAGATGTCTTCAAAAGCATTGAGGAGTCGGCAGCAAAGGGAACGAATCTTCTCTGACTCCGCGTCTGGCCGGGCCCGGACCTCATCAGATGATTCGACATCCCGGGACTCCGGTCCTGAGCATCCTCAGAGTTCCTCTGAGCGGGGGGGTCTCCTATCCAGGAACATCATAGGAAGAAAAAACCCGCGAGGGCGGCGTCGGTGGACGCTCCTGGTTCCTCGAGGGCCAGGTCGCATAGCCCCGATAGCCGTCCCGGGTCCTCGGAGTCGGAGAGGCCTTCGAAACATCCTCGTCTCGAAATGGAGTCGCCTGGACACGTGAGTACTGTAGTCCTAGTGGACTCGCCTCCAAAGGAGCCGCCGTCGGGGGCTGCTGGGTCTCCTGAGCTTGGACTCAAGTTGACGGCCTTGGAGAGCAGTTTGTCTGCCTTCATGGACCAGCAGCGGGCATTGATCACTGGCCTCGCCAATGCATCTGCCCAGGCCACCGGGACCTCAACGTCCAAGTCGACCCCGGAGACCGAGCCGATCCTCGAGTCCATGCGAGCTCGAGTCGATCCTCGGTCGCGGTCTCCCTCAGCCTCCCGTTCGGGACCAAGGTCGTCGACGCCAACACCCTCGGCATCGGGGCGGAGGACATCGGTGCCCGCCCGACCGGAGCTGCTCGATTCCTCCTCCGAGGAGTCAGACTGGGAAACGGAGGATGAAGAGTCACCTGGTACTTTTCGGACTCGGTGTGTCCCATCGGACTCACCCGAGTCCGAACCTTGGAGACGGTCCCCCCCGGAGGACACCCGGTTCTCAGACTTCGTGCGGGATATGGCCAAGGCCTTGGCATTCCCCGCAGATCCCAATGAGGAGCCGAAGAGCTCGATGCCCTCCAGTATGACTCTCCCCCGAAGGAGGCCTTTACTGTACCGGTTCCTCCGATGCTGGAACGACTTCTCTTCCGCATGTGGGAGAGCCCGGCGTCGGCGTTAAGCAAGCGGGTCGATTCCATTTATCAAGTTCGCAAGAGCCCCGGGTTCCAAAAGGCACAACTACCGCACCATTCCATGGTGGTGGAATCGGCCATGCATAGACTCAAGAGTCAGAAGATGCACTCCTCGGTGCCTCCCGGCCGGGATGCCCGAAGCCTGGATGCCCTCGGTAGAAAGTGCTTCCAGGGCTCTATGCTTGCTTGTCGAGTCCAGACCTACCAGCTCTATATGGGCATGTATCTCCGAGATCTGTCAAAAGAAATTGCCGGGTTCTCTGCTGGTCTCTCCGAGGAACCTTTGCAGAGGTTCCAAGCCGTGTCCACTGGTATTCGAGAGTGCTCGAAGTTTATCTCTCGAGCAGCCTACGATGGCTTCGAAGCATCGGCTCGAGTAGCCGGGGCCGGCATCGGTGCCCGCCAACAGGCTTGGCTTCAGTCATCCGACCTCGAGCCATGGGTCCAGGACAAGTTGGTCGATGTCCCCTGCAGAGGTGAAAACCTCTTTGGCAAACCCATGGCTGAAAAGGCTGCACAAATCGAGACCGAGACTCTGACCAGAACTAGGCTGTCCAGAAAAACCTCTGCCCCTTCTCAGAAGAAGAAGGGCTCGGGGAAAAAGCCCTTTTACCCGAGGAAGGCAGCTGCCTATAAACACTACCCTTGGTATCAGGCCTCAGCAGCTCCCCAAAAGGGTCAGCAGGCCAAGGGACGGGGTAATGGGTCCCGTAGGCAGCAGGCCCCCAAGCCCACAACACCGGCCCCTGCTCAGCAGGGTGGGTGTTTTTGACTCCATCAGCATAGCCGTTTCTCTCAGCACAGGAGGCCGGCTGGTCCACTTTGCCCACAGGTGGTCAGCCATCACCTCAGATACCTGGGTGCTTCATATAGTTCAGAAAGGCTATCTTCTACACTTTCACCAGGTACCTCCCTCCTACTTTCCAGGGGAGCCTCCAGGACTCCCTCTGCACAGGGACTTACTCCTTCAGGCGTTAGCAGGTCTTCTTCAGGAACAGGCTGTGGAACCGGTGCCCCACCACCTGAGAGGTCACAGCTTTTATTCCAGGTACTTTCTGATACCAAAAAGAACAGGAGGCCTCAGGCCCATCCTGGACTTGCGAAACCTCAACAAGTTCCTGGCAAGGGAAAAGTTCAAGATGCTTACCCTTGGAATCCTGCTGCCCTACCTCCAGCAGGGAGACTGGCTATGCTCCTTAGATCTCAAGGATGCCTATACTCACATCCTTATTCATCCAGACCACAGACAATATCTCAGGTTTGTTGTGGTAGGAAATCATTACCAGTACAGAGTACTGCCCTTTGGCCTATCCTCCGCCCCCAGGGTGTTCACCAAATGCCTAGCAGTGGTGGCGGCCTAAGACTTCAAGGCCTTTTTGTGTTTCCATACCTGGACGACTGGCTCATCAGGGCCCAGTCTCCCCAAGAGGCCACTCATCGCACTGTGTCTCTGCTCCAGCACTTGGGCTTTGTCATAAACTTTGCAAAGTCCACTTTGCTCCCCTCTCAAGATCTCGAATTCATCGGAGCAAGGTTGAGCACACTTCAGGCGCAGGCCTTCCTGCCTCTAGACAGAGCACACAGGCTCATGGATCTCGCCAGCCACTTTCACAGCAATTCCCTGGTCTCTGCCAGGCAATTTCTGAGACTGCTCGGCCATATGGCTTCCACGGTCCATGTGACCCCCAATGCCCGCCTGAACATGCGACCTGCTCAGTGGTGCCTTCGCACTCAATGGCATCAGGCCACGGGGAGCCTAACGGACTCAGTGCAGGTCTCCGACCTGCTGGTCTCTTCTCTGCGGTGGTGGCTTCATCTGCCAAACCTGCTACTGGGAGTGGATTTTCAATCTCCTCTGCCTTCTCAGGTACTAACAACCGATGCTTCTCTCCTGGGTTGGGGAGCACATTGCCAAGGGACATGTACTCAAGGTCTCTGGACTCCTTGGGAGTCTGCACAGCAGATAAACTTCCTGGAGCTCAGAGCCATCCGCCTAGCTCTGAGAGCCTTCTCCCACTTCACTTCTCACCAGTCTGTGCTGGTCCAGATGGACAATCAAGTTGCAATGTTCTACGTGAACAAACAAGGAGGCACAGGCTCCTTCCTTCTCTGCCAGGAGGCACGAAGACTGTGCTCTTGGGCCGTCCACCACGGCATCCTCCTCAAAGCGGTCTATCTTCCAGGTTAGGAAAATTACCTGGCAGACAAGCTAAGCAGGATCCTCCAACCACATGAGTGGAGATTGGATCCATTAGTGGTTCAGCGGATCTTTCTCAGGTGGGGACTCCCCACCATGGATCTGTTTGCCAGTCCTCTGAACCAGCAACTTCCCAGATTCTGCTCTCGACAACCGCATCCTCTCTGAGTAGCGGCCGATGCTTTTCTGATTCCATGGTTCACAGGCCTCTTGTATGCCTTTCCTCCCATGCCGCTGGGGTCTCGCACACTCTTCAAAGTTCTCAGAGACAAAGCCTCGCTGATCCTAGTGGCTCCCCGGTGGCCGAGACAACCTTGGTTCCCGCTTCTAATGCAGCTGGCGGTGGACACTCCTCTTCCTCTGGGGTTTCAGCCCGATCTCCTGACACAGGATCAAGGGTCTCTCCTACACCCCAACCTCCGGTCCCTTCATCTGATGGCCTGGCTGCTGAAAGGGTAGTCCTTGCTCCCCTCCAGCTGCCTCAGGAGGTGGAAGAGGTTGTCTTGGCCTCAAGGAGGCCTTCCACCCGGAAGTCCTAAGCTCTTAGGTGGCGTCTGTTCTCCATTTGGTGTGCTCAGCAGTCTGAGAATCCCTTCTCCTGCTTGGTAGCAGTGGTCTTGCAATACTTGCTTAACCTCTCTAATCTGGGCCTTAAGTCCAACTCTGTCAGAGTCCACCTCAGTGCTCTCTCTGCACATCACGCACCGGTGGATGGCAGGCCTCTTTCCCACCACCCTTTGGTGGCTCGTTTTCTCCGAGGCCTTCTTCTCCTTAAGCCTCCTTTACGCCCACCAGCCCCTGAATGGGATCTGAATGTGGTCTTGCAGCGGATTACCTGCCCTCTTCGTTTTCTTTCTTGGAAAACCTTGTTCTTGGTAGCCCTTACCTCTGCTAGGCGCGTTAGTGAACTGCAAGCCCTAGTGTCTGATCCTCCTTACACTAGGTTCTACAGGAATAGGGTAGTCTTACGAACTCACCCTAAGTTTCTTCCAAAGGTGGTTTCTCCTTTTCATCTCAACCAGGAGGTAGTTCTTCCGACCTTCTTTCCCAGGCCACACGCTAGTCGGGCTGAGATGGTCCTGCATACCCTGGACTGTAGGAGGGCCTCGACCGTACACGAGAGCATCGGAGGGCTGTTCAGCTCTTCGTTTCTTTTGACCCCAATAAATTGGGGCTACCTGTCTCCAAGCGTACTTTGTCCATTTGGGTAGCTGACTGTATCGCCTGGGCTTATGGGGCAGCCGGCCTCTTGTTGGAGGGTCGAGTTAGGGCGAAGACTGCGTCAGTGGCTCATCTCCGCTCTGTTCCGTTGGCAGACATCTGCCGGGCCGCTACTTGGTCTTCAAGCCAGACTTTTGCGGCCCATTACTGCCTGGAGAGGGAGTCCCGCAGGGACAGTGCTTTCGGACAGGCAGTCCTCCATCATCTCTTTGAGGTTTAGGCAACTCCTACCCTCCAGCCCTGGTGTTGGGCTACCGGTCGGGGGTGTTTTCAGAGAAGATTCCTTCCTTCGGTGCTTCTGAGCTAAAGGGAGCTCATTTTTCCGCTTGAGGCCTCCAGTAGCCTTAAGCTTGGGAGTCCCATATGTGAGGACTGACTTCCTGCTTGGTCCTGGAGAAAGAGTAGTTACTCACCTGTAACAGGTGTTCTCCAGGAGCAGCAGGAATCAGTCCTCACAACCCTCCCTCCTCCCCTTGGAGTTGCAGTCCTCTCATTTCATTTTTGCTAATTTTTTGCTGTCTTTTAGCTATGTCATCAGACTGAGCAAGATGGCACCCTTGGGCGGGAAGGGGACCGCGCATGCGCGCTGCAATTCCCAAAGGCTTTCTTTGAAAGCTGGGGAAATTGCTCCGCGAGGGCTCCGTCGGTGGCGCCGTCACCCATATGTGAGGACTGATTCCTGCTGCTCCTGGAGAACACCTGTTACAGGTGAGTAACTACTCTTTCTATGAAGTGGAAACCAGGAGAGCACTAGTATAAAACTTATATGCCACACTGGCAAAGAGACAGACCAAATATTTCAACTTGTATAGCGAGTTGGTCAAAAGAGGATGAAGCATTCTGTTACCAGTTCATTTGCAAATATCCTGTGTTTACATGTATGCTTAACAGACAAGCTCTAAGAGGGGTTACATGATTTTCTGAGAGAGTTAAAGATTTATACAGTTGTTGGGTTATGTTCATGTTGCAGATATGTTAATTTTGCATGTAGCACACAAATGTATAGAACAGTACATTTTCTTTTGTTCATTATAGAATATTCCATCTATGCAATTCACATTTTCCCATGGTGTTAACTATAGCATGCACGCACACTTTTTTAAAAAAAGTTTTATTGTTACACTAACTTCAGAGATTAATATTTTATTTTTTTTGTTTTAAGAATCTATTATCAATGGATATTTTGTGTTTTCCATAATTTATAATAAAAGAATAAAAAATGCTATTTTATCTTTTTGATGTCAAAGAGCAGTGGCTAAGCAGGTTCCCATATGTCATTTGTACACAATGTAATGTAAGATCTAAAGAAATATTTGCAGTTTGTTCTTTATAATCAGGGAAGGCAACTTTCTTTCCCATCTTCTGCCTCCATCAGTACTTGAAAATTCTGTAATCACAAGGCAAGAGAGATTTAAACCATGGAAATAAAACTAAAAGTATTAAAAAAAAAATGCCCTACAGTAAATATTCAGCCAATGGTAAACTCTGGTACCTGCAATCTCTGGTTGACCATCATGATTTCTTGTGAACTCAAAAGCCATAGAATATGTTCACTACAGTTGTAATTAGTGTGGCACCGATTATGGAAGTAAATCCCAATATGCTATCTCCAAGAACAAGCAGGAATGTAGTCTTCACGTATGGGTATCATCGGTACCAACGGAGCCTGCGCGGGAACACTCCCCAGCATCCAATAGGAAAGCTTTTGGGAGCATCCCACAGCGCCTGCGTGCTGCCTTCCCAACTATCCCTCTCCAGTTCTTCATTTTCCACGGAGCGGACAGGTCACACATCCTGTCACCGCAGAAAATAATTCCCTTCTATTCTTTTTTGTTGTCACGTCTGCCTTCCTTCGACGCTACACCGGTACCACCGGTGGGTTTATATATTTTTTTTTTTTTTGGAAAAAAAAAGAAACAAACACCTTTCTTTTGGTGTTTTTTCCAGTTATTTTCTCCTCGGGTACCATGCGCCAATTTGGGCACTAGGCCCAACTTTCCTTTAAAATGGAAAAACCCGCTTCAGGTTTTAAAAAATGTTCCAAGTGTGGCGGTACCATCTCTGTCACCGACACCCATGAGTGGTGCCTCAAATGTTTAGGTCCTGACCACTCTATTTCAGAGTGTGTTGCCCATGGGATGATGTCGAAAAGGGGCCAGAAGAACCGAGCTGCTAAACTTAGCACCCTTTTTCCCTCCGATGCAGCCTCTGTGGCATAGACGTCTTCCTCCCATGGATCTCAGGTAACTAAACATAAATCTAACCGGTCCTCAAAGGATAGATCTCCCTCTAAGCATCGAGATGCCTCTGGCATTGCCCTTGAGGGACTTTCACCAGTAAAATTGCCCCGATGGGAGGCTTCAGCTTCCAAAGCACTAAACAGGGCTCCAGAATGTTCGAGGCCTCAACCTCGGCAGAACTACTGGTGCCATGCTCTGGGGTACCAGTTGCTTCATCCAGTACCAATACCCAAGCATCAGCAGCGTCGATAGACCAGAGATTCTTGGCTATTGAACACAGTCTAGCGTCTCTTCTCATGACCTCGATGCCCCTGAAACCGCACCAGACAATTCAACCGGTACCGACTGCATCGACATCAACAGGTATTCTACCGGAACAGTCATGCTTATCCATCTGGTATCAACAAGTCTGTACCGGACCCCTCCGATGCTGACTTCGATCGGTACCGGTACCGGTACCGGTACCATGCCTTGCACAATCACCCGGATCGGAGATACTTTGAATCCTCAGATGAGTCTGAAGACTCTGAAAGCTCTGCCGATACTAGAGTACTTCCTGAGGATTCTTCTCCTCCTCAGCGTAGGATGTCTCCACCAGAGGATACGTCCTTTCAGGATTTTATCAGAGATGTGGCTCGAGGTCTTTCCATCACAGTGGCTCCTGAAAAAGAGCCTAGGGCAAAGGAATTAGAAATCCTACAATACCCTAAAGCTCCCAAGGAGGCAGCTACCTTACCTATTCATGAGATCTTGCATGATCTTATCTTAAGGATGTGGGAAACACCTCTAACCACATCTCCTCACTCGAAGACTCGACACCATGTACCAAGTTCCTCCTTGTCCTGGGTTTCAGAAGACTCAGCTACCACACCATTCCATGGTGATGGAATCAGCTATGAGAAGGATCAAGAGTGCAAAAAGGCATGCATCTAATCCTCCAGGACGTGAGTGTAGGACATTTGACACCTTTGGATGTCAAACCTTCCAGGCTTACATGCTTTCTGCTAGGATCAGTTTCTATATATTATATATGGGAATGTTCCTTAAGGAGGTCACAGGAGATTTAGAGCTTATGAGCCCTCTCCTTCCTGATGATAAGAGGCAGGATTTCCTCACCCTTGTCAAACATGCTCAGGATGTTTCCAAGTTTGTCAATCGTGCAGCCTTTGACTGCTTTGAGTGCATAAGCAGAACCTCTGCTATTGCCATAGATGCACGTAGGATTGCCTGCTTCAGGCATCTGACTTGGAACTTTGGGTACAGGATAAACTAGGGACTATTCCTTGCACAGGAGAGAATCTCTTTGGCAAGAACTGGCAGGAAAAGGCTAATGAGATAGATCCTGACAATATCACTTTGGATAGATTGTCTAAATCTACAGCTGATCCTGCAAGGAAAAAATCCTACAAGAAACCATTCTTCAGTAAGAAGTAGTTTTATCCCTCCTATACCCAGCAGGGGCATCGTTTAGGTCAGTCTGCCCAAAAGGGACAGCAGCAACAACCTAGGCAAAGAAAAACAAAAGCTGCTAAGCATCAACCGACTCAGCCTCCACAGGGGCTTTGACTCCTATCTAGAGAACTTTGCCTTCCTTGCCCTGAACGGCCCAGAGCCTTCCACCATTCCAGGAAGGTTGTGTCATTTTGCCCCCAGATGGGGTCAGATAACAGCAGAAAATTGGACTGTCTGTCTACTGTAAGAGAGGGGTACAAGCTTCATTTCCTCAGCATGCCCCCTCCTACCATGTTAAGACAGTTCAATTCTCAGACCTCTCTCAATGACCAGTTAGGTCAAGAGGTCACTGTGCTTCTTCCCCAAGGGGCAATAGAAGAGGTACCCATTCTCGTACAGGGTTCTACTCCCCCTATTTCCTTATTCCAAAGAAAACAGGAGGACACAGAACCATTTAAGACCTCAGAGAATTGAACAAATTCATGTTCAAAGAGAAGTGCAAAATGATTTCTCTAGTAACTCTGCTGCCATACCTTCAGAGTCAGGATTGGCTTTGTTCTCTAGATCTCAAGGATGCGTATACACTCATGTTCTCATCCATCCAACTCATCGAATGTTCCTTCACTTTCTCTTTCAAGGGAAGCACTACCAATACAGGGTTCTTCCTTTTGGCCTGGCCTCGGCACCAAGGGTGTTCGCAAAATGCATGGCTGTGGTGGCAGCATTTCGTCGCACCCTAGGAATATTCGTCTTCCCTTACTTAGACAACTGGCTCATTCGAGCCCCTTCAGAGCCAGAGGCCAGCGTTGCTCTCTCTCGCACAATGCACATCCTTCAGTACTTGGGACTTGTCAAACTTCCCAAAATCCAACCTTGCTCCCACTCAGTCCCTAGAGTTTATAGGAGCTCTGCTGGATGCCAGACAGACAATGGCCTACCTTCCACAGCCCCACTGCCTTTGCATTGTGCAGTTAGCTCCCCAAGCAGTGCTAAAACCTCACCTCACTGCTCGGGAAGTGTTACAATTGCTAGGCCATATGGCATCCACCATGCATGTGGTTCCTTATGCTCGCCTCCATATAAGAGCAACCCAGTGGACTTTATTCATTCAATGGACTCAGGCGTCAGGTTGCCTGTCAGACAAAATAGCAAACTCAGATCGCCTTATTTTGTCCCTCCAATGGTGGCAATCACCCCAAAACCTTTTGGTGAAGTCCCCTTTTCAGCAACCCCTACCCCAAGCCACTCTAAGAACAGATGCCTCACAGGTGGGTTGGGGCACCCACCTGCAATGCCTCTCTACCCAGGGTACCTGGACGCCACAGGAGACCTATCTACATATCAATCTCCTGGAACTCAGAGCAATCTTCCTTGCTCTTCAAGTATTCCACACCCAGCTCAGCTACAAGACAGTCCTAGTTCAAACAGACAATCAAGTAGCCATGTTCTATGTGAACAAGCAGGGCGGAACAGGCTCTCTGTCGCTATGCAACGAAGCTTTGCGACTATGGGCCCTCGCCAGAGAGCATCAGATTTATCTCCTTGCAGTGTATCTTCCAGGCATTCAAAACTCTTGGGCAGACAGACTCAGTCGAGTTCTGCTTCCACACAAATGGTCTCTCCATGCAGACCAGGTGGCCAAAATTTCCAAATTTGGGGTACCCCGGATATAGACCTCTTTGCAAGTCTGCTGAATGCCAAACTTCCCCAGTTCTGTTCAGAATTCCAGCTATGGGTTGTCAGGCCAGACATGCTTTCCTCCTCCATTGGGGTCAGGATTTCCTGTATGCCTTTCCACCCATTCCCCTAATTCCCAAAACCCTGTTCAAGCTTCAGAGAAACAGAGGTCATATGATTCTCATAGCTCCAAATTGGCCACGGCAAATGTGGTACCCTCTGCTCCTACATCTCTCTCAAGCTCTGCCTCTGGAGTTAGGGTCTGCTCCAAATCTCCTTTCTCAGGAGGATGGGATGCTGTGGCATCCCAATCCCCAGTCTCTGCATCTCAGGGCCTGGTTGCTGAAAGCTTAGAACTTCACGGTCTTAAACTTTCTCAGCAGGTAAAGGATATCCTTTATGCTTCCAGGAAGCCTTCCACAAGACGCTCTTATGCTTTTAAGTGGAAAAGGTTTACCATATGGTGCTCACAGAAGGGTATTAACCCTCTTGCGATACCTCTGGAATCATTACTGGAGTATCTCTTTCATTTGTCTAATACAGGGCTTAAGACCAATTCAGTGAGTTCATTTGAGTGCTATTGCAGCTTCTTTCAAGCCTCTAAATGGCCAACCTATTTCCTCTCATAGCGAGATTTATGAGAGGCCTTCTTTTAACTAAGCCTCCCATTAAGCCACCACTGGTGGCATGGGACTTAAATTTGGTTGTTGGGTAGCTTATGAAACCACCTTTTGAACCATTAGCCACTACCTCTTTGAAATTCCTTTCCTGGAAGGTCATCTTTCTTATTGCAATCACATCAGCACGTCACATCAGTGAATTGCAAGCATTGGTGGCTGATCCTCCTTATACAAGGTTCCATCATGATAAGGTAGTCCTTAGGACTCATCCACATTTTATGCCAAAGGTGGTGTCACCTTTTCATTTAAACCAAGAGGTTTACCATCCTGTATTCTTCCCAAGGCCTCATGCCTCAAATGCAGAAAGGAATCTTCATTTACAATCCAAAGTGTGGGCTCTGGAAAGGACTTACAAGGGACACAGCAACATAGGAAGTCCTCTCAACTTTTTGTTGCTTTTGATCCTAGTCATTTGGGACTTCCAGTCTCAAAAAGAACACTGTCCAACTGGATTGCACAGTGTATATCTTTTGCCTATGAGAGTAAAGACCTTCCTCTGGAAGGTCATGTCACAGCTCACAATGTGAGAGCCATGGCAGCCTCTATGACTCATCTTCACTCTGTGTCTATCAACGACATCTGACGAGCAGCTACTTGGGCTTCGGTTCATACCTTCACAGCCCATTACTGCTTAGACAAGGACTCCTGCCGGGATACCTTGTTTGGTCAGGCTGTTCTTCAACACCTGTTCCATACTTAATCAACTCCTACCCACCATCCCTGGTAGGATGCCAGAGATCCATGGGGGGAAGTGGGGCCCTTTCACAAGGGCACACAACCTCTGGGGTCTTCTCCCTGGCATCTGCAGCTAGGGAGTCCCCATATGTGAAGACTACATTCCTGCTTGTTCCTGGAGATAGCATAGTTACTCACCTGTAACAGCAGGAATTTAGTCTTCACAACCCACCCACCTCCCCTAGGAGTTGTATCTCTCTCTTTTGTCTCAGCTTTAAAACTCAACTGGAGAGGGACAATTGGGGAAGGCAGCATGCAGGTGCTGTGGGATGCTCCCAAAAGCTTTCCTATCGGACACTGGGGAGCGTTCCCATGCAGGCTCCGTCGGTACCGACGATACCCATATGTGAAGACTAAATTCCTGCTGTTCCTGGAGATCACCTGTTACAGGTGAGTAACTATGCTTTATGGTCTTTACAAGATTTACAGTAATTAGGGTGAAGCTGAACCCAGTATATATATATAGAGAGAGAACATCACAACCTTGGTTCATAAGAACATTGTTATTTCTTTGTATTAATAATTTACAAATATGATGTCAGTTGCATATCACCTAGCTTTTTTCCTTGGTACAGAAATTTGCATGGCTATGGCAATGTTTTACTAAAAGAATGGAACTCTTAAAGTAGACTAAGGCTAAAAATTGAGTCAGCTGATAACACAGACACTAACCACTGGCATGGCAGTTTCTCCATATTCAAACAGGGGGATGCTGGCACACCCCATGGTTCTGTCTGGGTGCCAGTGCCAGTGCCAGTGCCAGCTCTTCCTTAGCTCAGAGAAGTCCTTTAGCCTTCTGAGCACGCGTGCACCTTCCTGCCTCAATGTCACACTCTACATCTCCTCTCCAGTAACTGCAGCAGCCAGCGCATCTCTCCCTCGCTCTTTTTGGTCATATCATTTTTCTTGATTTCTTAAATTTTTTTTGTCATTGTGCCCAAGCAGCTGTGAATTACAAAAAAGTAGTGCTTCTCGGCAGCTCTTTGCCACCGCAGTCTCATTTCAGCATCAGCACACACTTGCTGACAGGAAGAGACATTTATAAAAATAGGGAAAAAGTGAAGGGGAAGATGGCAGAAACTGCTTATTTTACCTCATGAAAAATTTTTTAAAAAATAAATTACAGTACTAGAACCACTGGACACAACTGCCCACTTCTCGTAAAGCTGAGAGTTCATGACTTGCCAACAGCACTTCGTCTTTGCAGGCCATTCTGTTTCTCCCCTCGTGTAGCCTGTTCCATGGCGACTCCTGCTTCATCACCTGCCCCTGTCCTGTCAGGCTCAGACCAGGCACAATCAGGAATGGATAGGGCAGCCGGAGGCAAATCTCCTACTGGCACATGCATCTAAGAAGATGGCTCAGAGCCTTAATCAGCAGGTCAGAGGCCCTAGGCTGGAACCTCTGGTAGGTGATAAGCACAAGCCTAAATCAAAGGACAACCTGGGGAGCACACATTGTTGTCAGAACCCACAACCACACAAGTGGAAATCTGAGGGAAACTTGTTAGAAGCTTCCTTTCATAAGTCCAAAAGGATAAGACAACAGTTGGACCCTATGCCAGCCTTAGCTCTTCCGACAGAAGATAAGTCATCCCCCAGTAAACCTACTACACTTGTTATGCCGCTTCATACAGGATAGTGCAGCCCTGCTCAGAGCTGGCCCTCCTGGTGATTGCCTGCCTTCTTCAGAGGTTCCCTCATTCCTGCCTCTCAAGGACCCCCCTTCTCTCACGGATTGGAAGGCCTTTGGAAGAGTACCTACTCAGCTGCCAGTACCACTTACTTTCACCAGTGGGACACGGAACCCTTCCTTTTAGGAGATGTTGATCCAGTACCCTCCTCCGACCTACCCTAAATTCCTTCAGAAAGCACTTGCTGTTAGTGACTGACTCCTACCAACAAAAATGATTTCCAATCTGTTTTTACAGGCTTGTAGCACTCCTAAAGAGGTCCTAGCAATACCAGTTCCCAAAGTCTTGCAAGACCACCTTGCATCAGTCTGAAAGACACCAGCATCTGTGCACACCATGGCTTGTTGCCTCAATCTTAAGTTCAAGGTACTGCCTGCACCAGGGTTCCAACATCACTCAGTGACCTCTTGAGCCAGGACTTAAGAAGGCTAAGTACAAGTCTCATGCCTAGACTGCTCCAAGGATAGACCAGCAGATATTAGATTCAGTTGACAGAAAGGCCTTTTAGTATGGAGTGCTAGCCATGAAAATCCTAGTCCACCAACGTGAAATTCTATAATATCATGTCCTTCTCTTGCAGAAGCCAGACCCTGCTACCCTTCCAGCGCTGGAGGCTCATGCCTTTCAAGATAATTTATAAGAGCATCATATCATTCGGGCTACATATGACGTCTTTGACTCAGTTGCCCAATCCATGGATGCCTCCATCTTTGCCCATCACATGGCTTCTGTCTCAGAAGTCAAGGACCATTCTTCTAGAGTGCAGGAACTCTCAGCTCATCCTCAAGAGACAGCCCAGCAGTCCTGCCGGCCACAATAACCAAGGGCATATCATCATCAATATTTCCAACAATTTTAGCCTTGTCAACATTTTCAGCAATATTCTCATCCTCCACCACAGCGCCAGCCTGCACCTGCCTATGATCAATGCCCCAGGCAAAAGGAAAGGAAACAATCTGTGACTGCCTCATCTCAGCCCCCAGTTTCTGGTTATCTACTAGTAGGTGGTGGTGTCTAGCACTTCAAGGAGGCCTGGTTTGCCATCACAAAAGACTGCCGGATCCTCACCATCATCGCATCGGGCTAAAAGCTCAATTTCACAGTTCCCCTGCCCAGTATTTTCCCTCCTCTGCACCTTCTCCTCCTGGCAGAAGAGATGGCATCTTTATTCAGCAACTGTGCAATCAAGCTTGTACTGCTACAAGAATGCAACCAGGGCTTCTACTCCTAGTTCTTCCTTATTCCCAAGAAGATGGGAAGCTTCCAACAGATTCTTGACCTCAGAGCTCAACCAAGAAAAGTTCAAGATGACTTCTCTAACCACTATTCTTCCGCTTCTGGAGGCAGGCTGACTGGCTCGCCTTTCTGGATCTCAAGGATGCTTACACTCATATCCCCATCCATCCCACGCCTCCACTGGTTGTGTGATTCATGAAAGGCCTCAGGAATACCAAACCTCCACTGAAGCCGCCTGCTCCAGCATGGGATCTTAATGTTGTTCTCTCTGAGCTCATGAAGCCACCCCCCTTTGAACCCATGGGGTCGACCTCATTAAAACATCTTAGTTGGAAAACCATCTTCTTAGTTGCTGTTACTTCCACAAAACGTGTAAGTGAGCTCCAAGCTCTAGTTCATTATCCTCCATATACCAGCTTCTTCATGATAAGGTACTGTTGCATACACATGCCAAGTTCCTTCCAAAGATTGTCTCCCATTTTCATCTTAACCAATCTATTGTGCTTCCTACATTCCTCCCAGCAGTACAACAGGATTTGCTAGAGCAATCTCTGCACTCGGACTGCTTTTTGCAATACTGCCACTGCCCACCACCTCCTCCCAAGACTGAATCAGCAGCAGCTGCAGGGAGTAGCAAGGCCAAGGTTTCCTGCTTAGTGTGGCAGAAATCTTTGGGCTGGCCCTGCATCTGATATGTGTGCTCACTGTGAAATGCCTGCAGTCGCTCACGTAAGTTGCCAGATTTCCCCCATGTGTATATTTCTGAAATGGCACCTCCCATTGCACATGCATGTATATTTTAGGAACAGCTCCATGTTTAGTCAAGCTGTTTTTTCAAATACTGGCACAGTTGTCCACCTAATCTCCATATCTTAACTAAAATGTGCCTTAAAATAACTCACTTGAATAATGCAACAATAAATGATCAGCATATCTTAAAATAAATTCCAATGTTGCCATGTTCCAGGAGTGAGATTTTAAGCCAATCTTGTATTTCTGACACTCATTCTGATGCATTATAGGACCTGCAGCACCAATTCCAATGGGTAAATTCAGGGACTATAAATACCATATTGCATTGCAATGCAAATTGCAAATCTGAATTGACAAAAAAAGCTCACTCCTAGAACTAGGTAATTTGGCAACTCTGTTAATCTGCATAAAGAGCCATGTCCTTAGATGTTTCCGAGAAAGCAAGTAATTAGGTTACTTACCTGTAACAAGGGTTCTCTGTGGACAGCAGGATTAATCAGCCACACCTGGTGACATCATCCAATGGCACCATGGATACAGAAGTGCTCTCCTAGAGCTCTGAAAGGCAAGCCTTTCTGAGCACATGCTGGTTGTCACACACCCCCCCCGGCTCAGTTTGTACAGAGCTTATGAGCTTATGTCAATCTCGCTGCTCAGGGAGGTGGCCTTGTCTAGATGGCGACAGGTGAGCCACTGTGCCTTCCTCTGTAGGGGAGGTGGTGGGCGGGAACGTGACTGACTAATCCTGCTGTCTATGGAGAACCCCTGTTACAGGTAAGTAACCTTGCTTTCTCCTAGGACAAGCAGAATGAGTCAGTCACAGCTGGTGACTCACCAGCGTGGATGTGGCCGCCTTGGGCTGCTGTAGGAGGAAGGCCTGGCCTGTGATGACCTTTTTCTAAGGCCCCAGTCCTACAATAAGGCCCTATATTAAGACGACACCGACACCTTCACTTACACAGGATTATTAGGGCCTCACATTGATATCATGCCTGATAGCAGCAGTTGGCTCAATACAATGAGCAATGGGTCAGTAACCACAATACTTGCAACGAGCGAGCAACAGCCAACAGATATCATCAGTCAGAGGTTATTGGGTGGACCAGTTGTTACTCCGGACAAGGGTCCCCAACAGTTGGCTAGGCTCCTGCCTCCAGGACAGAGCATCCGAACGAGCTGTCAGTTGGTCCAGGCAGTAGTGCCTCTGGAAGGTGTATAGTGAGGCCCAAATTGCGGCCTTGTAGATGTGGTGCAGTAGGACTGCACTGTTTGCCAGAGTGGTTGCCATGGCTTGTAGCTGGTGGGCCTGGACATGTGCCGGAGGGTTAGTGCCCACTTGCAAGCAGCAGTAGGCAATGCATACAGTGATCCACTGGGTTAGTGTCCGCTTTGTGAGGGGCCGCCTGAGTCTGTTGGGGGTCGAAGACCACGAAGCATTGGGGCCCTTGACTTGTCATTACAGTGAGTCCTAGATAGGTGCGCAGAGCATGTACACAGTTGAGGGAGTGGAGGTGGCAATCCTCTGGACGGTCATGTGGCTTCGAGCAGAAGACAAGGGGCTCGATGGTCTGGTTGATATAGAAGGGCAAGGTCACCGTGGGTAGGAATTTTGGGTGAGTCTGCAGTGACATGTGGTTGGGTAGAGCAAGGTACATGACAAGTGCCTGGAGCTCACTCACTCTCCTGGCCGACATAAGGGTGACGATGAACGTTTTCCATGTGATGTACTTAAGCATCACCCACTCCAGTGGTTTGAATGGTTCCTTTGTGAGTTGCTCTAGCACCACGGTGAGGTCCCAAGATGGCACCGGCTTCTTCACCAGGGGCCGCAGGTTGGCGAGGCCTTTCATAAAGCACAAGACCAATGGGTGTGTGAAGATAGGTTGGCTGTCATGGAAGGCTGTGATGGCAGAGAGGTGGACCCTGATGGACAACATCTGTAGACTGGCCTGGTGAGGGTGGAAAGTTATTGGAGTACTTGCAGTAGGGGGCTGACCCCTGACACTACACCTTGCATCGAATTGGTTACATTTCAGCGTGTACAAATGGTGAGTGGACTCCCCTCAGACAGCCAGGATGACTTGCTAGACCTCGCCTGTGAGGTTTATGGCAGATAGCCGGGACTTCTCCACTTCCAGGCAGATAATGCGAGGGGAGAGAGATTGAGTTGCATAATCCTCCCTTTGTCCTAGGTGATGAGATCCAGCTGTTTCGGCAGGCACATTGGAGGGCTCTTGGTGATGCGTTCGAGATAGGGGAACCACATCCGTCTCGGCCAGTAAGGTACACTGAGGATCACTGAGGCCCTGTTGGTAATCGTCTTCTGCAGCACCTTGGAGATGAGTAGTGTTGGGTGGATAGGTGTACAGTAGCTTGCAGTTCTCCCCCAGTTCACGTGGCATGCATCTGCTGCACCATGTGTCAGGAGCAGAATTCTGCACACTTTGCGTTGGCAGGATGTGTAAAGAGGTCCATCTGCAGCTGGCCCTATCTCTGAAACAAGGGAGGCTACAATCTCTGGGTGAAGTGACCCATTTGTGTGGTTGCAGCTGGTGGCTAAGTTTGTCTGCCAGGTGGTTGTGTTCACCAGGATGCTAGGTGGCCAGGAAGTGGTAATTCTTGGATCATGTGATGTTCCAGATCACATGCGCTTCCCTATGACCCTATGATGCAGAACATGGCAACTTAGTAGTCCATTTGTACAAGTACTATATTGTTGGTTATCCATGGTTTGAAGGCTTGGAGGACGTACCTGTTGGCCCTCAATTTGAGCAGGTTGATGTGGAGTCAGTCCTCCGATCCAGTCCATGTTCCTTGAGTGCACATGTGCAGTAGATGGGCACCCCACCCCAGCTTGGAAGCATCTGTGGTGAGGACTAAGTCGGGTTGGGATTCCTTGAAGGGTCTGCCGCGAGGGAGGTGTACTTTGTGCATCCACCAAGTGAGTGAGGCCCGTGCTTTCTAGTTTATGTTTATCCGCTGTGACATTGGCTGGGTTCACTGGTTCCAGCGGTGGTGGAGGTGCCACTGGAGGCCTCTCATGTGGTATCTGGTGAGTTTGATAACATGGGTGGTTGCCACCATGTGTCCCAAGAGGCGCATGAGTGTTCTGGCTGATACATCTTTGGCCATTGAGACATCCAGGGCCAGGGATGTAATGTCAACCTGAACCAATAGGAGGAAAGCGCTTGGTGGATGCAGAGCGTCATGCCAATGATGTCCAAGGCTTGTGTGGGTCGTAATTGCAATTTCTTGAAGTTGACCAGGAAGCCAAGAGTGGATAGGAGGGAGGTGGTGGTGTGTACAGCCGCCTCCACTGCCGCTCTGGAACAGGCAGCTATCAGCCAGCCATCCAGGTAAGGAAAAACACACGCGCCAGATCTCTGGAGGTGAGCAGCCACCACCATGACGCACTTGGTGAAGATTCTCTGAGCTGGAGACACACAAAGGGGAGTACCTTGTACTGGTAGTGTTTGTCCATGATGTGGAAGCACAGAAACTTCCTCTGTGTTGGGTGGATGGGGATGCGAGTGTAGGCATCCTGAAGGTCCAGCAAGGCCAGTCAGTCGTTCGGTTGTATGAGGGGCAAGATGGACCCCAGGGTGTACATCCTGACGCATTCTTTGTGGATGAACTTTACGACACATAGGTCGAGGATTGAACACACTCCTCAAGACTTCTTGGAAATCAGGAAGAACCTGGAGTAGAAGCCTCATCCTGTTTCCTTTTGGGGTACAGGCTGTATCGTCCAGGCATCCATGAGGGCTTTGATCTCTAGGGCCGCAGTGTCACAGAGGTGGTCTGGTGTGTGGCTGAGGGGGAATGGATTTCTGTTGTGGGATGGTCATGAATCGTATGTGGTAACCTTGCTCAATGATTCATAGCACCCACTTGTCTGTGGTGATGTTTTCCCACACTTCTTTGAAGGCGGCGATGCATCCCCCTACTGGCAGGAGTGTGGGTGCCGTCAAAAGTACAGGGTGTTCTTCCTCGAGGAGGTCATCGCTCCTTCGGTTGGTACTTTGAAAGTTGTGGTTGCCACTTAGGGTGTGGCTGGTACTTTTTGGATGGGTAGGGCTTGCAGTAGTAAGACCCCTGTGATTTCCGGGAGCTAGAGCTTCTGTCGAGACCATCAGAGGCTAAGGTCTGCAGCATATTGAAGAGCTCCTTCATGTCATTCACCGTCTCTTTGACCTTCACTCTGAAAAGGTTGTCACCGGCACAGGGTGTGTCCACGAGGCACTCATGTGTGTCCTCACACAGGCCTGAGGTTCTAACCCAGGCTGTGCATCTGGCTGCGATGGATGGCTGTTGTAGCCTCTCTGGATGTGGCATCAAAGGTAGAGTGTATGAGATGCTTGCCGCACTCAGGTCCCCCAGGAGGGGTGAAATGGTGGCCTTGGACTTTGACAGCAGTCCCTCTGTGGCTTTCCTGAGACTATCCAGGATGATGTTGAAGTATAGCACTTGCTGAAATTGATGCACAGCAATCTTTGTGTTCAGCATAGTTGCCTGGTAGGTCTTTCTCCCGTGGTTGTATAGGAACTTGTGGTCCTTGCTAGCAGACGTGTTGGTATAAGTGCAAGAGCTCTTTGCCTGCTTTAGGGTCGACTCCACCACTATAGATTGGTGTGGCAGTTTGATCTTGTCTAACCCTAAAGTCTGCTGCACTTGGTATTTAGTGTCCAGTCTGTGTGTTGTGGCAGGTATGGATAAAGGTGTCTACCAGGAGATGGTGGATCGGGATGGAGATCACTGATCTGGGCGTGTCAAGATATTTCAGGAGTTCCAGGACCTCACGCCTGGGATCAGGGGTGTCTGTTGGGGCGAGAGCCAGGCGGGAGGACAGCTTTTGCAGGAACTTGGGATAAGTTAAGACCTTCGGGGGTGACAGTGGGAGAGGCAGTGGTGAAGAAGGCTCTAAGGGTGTCTCCCTGTCATCGAGTGGAGGGGAGGAGCTGCGCATGGAGATCAGATCAGCTGCTTCCTCTGCCTCGCTATCCATGGAGAGAGGCCCTGGGGAGAACCCACCTGGTGAGGGTGTCTGAGGCGTTAAAGCTGGTGGCTCTAGTGGTTGGATGCTTGGCATGGGGCAGTTTTGCACCAAAAAGCTCCTCTGTAGGTCCATGATGGTTGCAGGTGGGTGATGTGGGTCAAGCACCATGGGGTAGGCAGGGGCCTCGGCCAAATGCTGTGCATAATTTCCTGCCAAACAAATCTGATTGAGTTCTTCGACTGGGTGACCAGGGAACTGGATCAGGGGCATGCGATGGCTGTCATCTACCTGGATTTCAGCAAAGCCTTTGATACTGTTCCTCATAGGATGCTTATCAATAAACTCAGTAGCTTGGGGACGGATCCCAAGATGGTAAATTGGATCAGAAATTGGTTGACTGACAGATGACAGAAGGTGATGGTAAATGGAGCTCACTCAGATGAATGGAAGGTGATTAGCGGGGTGCCCTAGGGATCGGTCCTGGGCCCGGCCCTGTTCAATGTATTTGTGAGCGATATTGCTGAAGGACTGAACGGAAAAGTCTGTTTTTTGCAGATGACACAAAAATTTGCAACAGAGTGGACTCCCCCAAGGGAGTGGTTAACAT
Source organism: Ichthyophis bannanicus (assembly GCA_033557465.1). Lineage (NCBI taxonomy): Eukaryota > Metazoa > Chordata > Amphibia > Gymnophiona > Ichthyophiidae > Ichthyophis > Ichthyophis bannanicus. The sequence goes on along the minus strand of CM066049.1, from coordinate 92,061,931 downwards.
GAGGAAAGATCTACAAAAGCTGGAAGAATGGTCTACTGCTTGGCAATTAAGATTTAATGTAAAGAAGTGCAGAGTCATGCACTTGGGTAGCAGAAATCCAAGTGAAATGTACGTGATAGGGGGCGAGAGGTTGGTGTGCACGGATCAGGAGAAAGACCTTGGTGTGATTATTTCTGAAGATCTCAAGGTGGCAAGACAGGGCAGTGGCAAAAGCCAGGAGGATGTTAGGCTGCATACAAAGAGGAATTACCATCAGAAAGGAAGAGGTACTTATGCCACTGTAAAAGTCACTGGTGAGGCCTCACTTGGAATACTGTGTTCAGTTTGAGACCATATCTTTTAAAGGATGTAAAAAGACTGAAATCTGTTCAGAAGAAGGCAACCAAAATGATCTGGAGCCTGCGTCAGAAGCCTTATGAGAAGAGACTTGAAGACCTAAACATGTACACTTTGGAGGAGAGGAGGGACAGGGGAGATATTATTCAGACCTTTAAATACTTAAAGGGAAATAATGAACAAACAAACCTCTTTCAAAGACGGGGAAGCTGTAAAACTAGAGGGAACAACAGGAAGCTGCAAGGTGGTAAATTGAAAGGCAATGTCAGGAAACAGTTTTTCACTGAAAGGGTGGTGGATGCTTGGAACGCCCTCCCGATGGAAGTGGTGGGGGCAAATACGGTACGATCCTTCCCTAGGCAACGCACACAGTGGTCAATGGCAGCTGTAGATTTCTTTTTTTTTTTTTGCACACTTTGGGCATTTTTTGAAACCGGGTTTGATGTTCTTTTCCTGTTTTTCTTTATCCATGATGGTAGTTAGATATGAGAGAGCTGATATTCCATTCGTGTGGCAGTGCGAAAGAACAAGGAGCCAGGTAGGGGCAACCAACAAGTGCTCACAAAGGCTTGCCTTTCTGAGCTCTAGGAAAGCACTTCCATATCCATAGCGCCATTGGATGACATCACCAGATGTGGCTAACTTATCTTGCTTGTCCTAGGAGAAAGACATGTTCCTCAATTCCTGAAGCAGGGAGATGCCAAACAAATGAATATCAGAACCTGAAGATAGGTTTATTGTCAATTTGGGATCATCATAGCATGCATGTTAAACAATACATGATACTAGTCTCTTTGATATACTGATGGTCTTATTCATTGGTTTCCTTTCTAATATTTTCCAAATGTTTTGGAATATAGATGTATAGCTGTTTTTATGGCCACATTCCCTGCATTTAGGAATATCCTGCCTTGAGGACACTCATCAGCCCTTCATGCTCTATTCATACTTTATTTGCATAGGGCTCTAATGAGGCTCAGCATGGCAGTGCTCCAGTTTACTTAAGAGGTGTAATTAACTTGAAAGGGCTTGCATAAGCTTTCTACAACATATTTGCAATAATTAAACAAACAAGGAAAAAAAGATATAGAAGACAATTATCAAAGCCATTTACCTGGATAAAAAATTACTTATTTAAGTTGATTTATAAGCCGGGAGTCAGCATGGACTCTATAGTACACAACAACCATATAAACTGCTTGCTCACTATAGTTCTAAACAATGAACATGTATAAAAGCAACATAAAACAAGACAGGCAACAATCAATGCACAGGGTTAATCAATCCATTATACTGTATGCATTTTACAGATTGTATGCTTAAGCAAATAGAGGATCCCCAGTCCAGCAGAAGATATGTACTGTTCGCTGGTTATAAAGAGAAGTTCCTGAGGTTGGTTTAGCTTTGAGGAGAAAAACAGCATGCACAAGATTTTCAGAAGTATTTGTGCTCTTATCTCCAGGAACAAGCAGGAATGTAGTCTTCACATATGGGTATCGTCGGTAGGGAATGCTCCCCAGCTTCCAATAGGAAAGCTTTTGGGAGCATCCCACAGCGCCTGCGTGCTGCCTTCCCACCTTTCCCAACTGTCCCTCTCCAGTTCTTCGTTTTCCATGGAGCCGACAGGTTGCACATCCTGTCACTGCAGAAAATAATTCCCTTTTATTATTATTTTTTGTGGTCGCATCTGCCTTCCCTTGACGCTACACCGGTACTGCCGGTTCTTCTTTCTTTTCCAAAAAATTAAAAAAAAACAACAAAAAAAACACAACAACTTATGGAGTCTTTTCAAGGTATTTTCTCCTCAGGTGCCACGCGTCATTTTGGGCACTAGGCCCAACTTTTCCTTTAAAATGGAAAAACCCACTTTGGGTTTTAAAAGTGTTCCAAGTCTGGCGGTACCATCTCCGTCACCGATACCCATGAGTGGTGCCTCAAATGTTTAGGTCCTGACCACTCTATTTTGGAGTGTGTTGCCTGTGGGATGATGTCGAAGAGGGGCCAGCAGAACCGAGCTGCTAAACTTAGCACCCTTTTCCCCTCCGATGCAGCCTCTGTGGCATAGACGTCTTCCAGGGCTTTGTCTTCCTCCCATGGATCTCAGGTAACTAAACATAAAATCTAGCCGGTCCTCAAAAGGGTAGATCTCCCTCTAAGCATCGAGATACCCCAGGCATTGCCCTTGAAGGACTTTCACCGGCACAATTGCCCCGGCGGGAGGCTTCGGCTTCCAAAGCACTAACGGGGCTCCAGGATGTTCTTGAGGCCTCAACCTCGGCAGAACTACTGGTGCCATGCTCTAGGGTACCGACTGCTTCATCCGGTACCGATACCCAAGCATCGGCAGCATCGATAGACCAGAGATTCTTAGCTATTGAACACAGTCTGGCGCCTCTTCTCATGGCCTCGATGCCCCTGAAACCACTTCAGACAATTCAATTGGTACCGGCACAGACTGCATCGACATCAGCAGGTATTCTACCGGGACCAAGTCATGCTTATCCATCTGGTATCAACAAGTCTGTACCGGACCCCTCCGATGCCAACTTCGATCGGTACCGGTACCGTGCCTTGCAAGATCACCCAGATCAGAGATACTTTGAATCCTCGGATGAGTCTGAAGACTCTTAAAGCTCTGCCGATACCAGAGTACTTCTTCCTGAGGATTCTTCTTCTCCTCAGCGTAGGATGTCTCCACCAGAGGATATGTCCTTTCAGGATTTTATCCGAGATGTGGCTCGAGGTCTTAACATCACAGTGGCTCCTGCAAAAGAGCCTAGGGCAAAGGAATTAGAAATCCTGCAATACCCTAAAGCTCCCAAGGAGGCAGCTACCTTACCTATTCATGAGATCTTGCATGATCTCATGTTACGGGTGTGGGAAACACCTCTAACCACATCTCCTCACTCTCGAAGACTCGACACCATGTATCGAGTTCCTTCTTGTCCTGGGTTTCAGAAGACTCAGCTACCACACTATTCCATCATGGTGGAATCAGCTATGAGAAGGACAAAGAGTGCAAAAAGGCATGCATCTAATCCTCCAGGACGTGAGTGTAGGACTCTTGACGCCTTTGGGCGTCAAACCTTCCAGGCTTCCATGCTTTCTGCTAGGATCAGTTCCTATATATTATATATGGGAATGTTCCTTAAGGAAGTCAAAGGAGATTTAGAGCTTATGAGCCCTCTCCTTCCTGATAAGAGGCAGGATTTCCTCACCCTTGTCAGATATGCTGAGGATGTTTCCAAGTTTGTAAATCGTGCAGCCTTTGACTGCTTTGAGTGCATAAGCAGAACCTCTGCCATTGCCATAGGTGCACGTAGGATTGCCTGGCTTCAGGCATCTGACTTGGAACTTTGGGTACAGGATAAACTAGGGAATATTCCTTGCACAGGAGAGAATCTCTTTGGCAAGAATTGGCAGGAAAAAGCTAATGAAATAGATGCTGACAATATCACTTTGGATAGATTGACTAAATCTACAGCTGATCCTGCAAGGAAAAAAATCCTACAAGAAACCATTCTTCAGTAAGAAGGAGTAATTTTATCCCTCCTATACCCAGCAGGGGCACCATTTAGGTCAGTCTGCCCAAAAGGAACAGCAGCAACAACCTAGGCAAAGAAAAACAAAAGCTAAGCCAAGCCTCAATCGGCTCAGCAGACTCAGCCTAGACAGGGGCTTTGACCCCTATCTAGAGAACTTTGCCTTCCTGGCCCTGAACGGCCTAGAGCCTTCCACCATTCCTGGAAGGTTATGTCATTTTGCCCCCCGATGGGGTCAGATAACAGCAGAAAATTGGACTCTGTCTATTGTAAGAGAGGGGTACAAGCTTCATTTCCTCAGCATGCCCCCTCCTACAATGGTAAGACTGTTCAATTCTCAGACCTCTCTCAACGACCAGTTAGGTCAAGAAGCAATAGAAGGTACTCATTCTCCAACAGGGTACCGGGTTCTACTCCCCCTTTTTCCTTATTCCAAAGAAAACAGGAGGACACAGACCCATTTTAGATCTCAGAGAATTGAACAAATTCCTGTGCAAAGAGAAGTTCCAAATGATTTCTCTAGGAACTCTGCTGCCATACCTTCAGAGTCAGGATTGGCTTTGTTCTCTAGATCTCAAGCATGCGTACACTCATGTTCTCATCCATCCAACTCATCGAAAGTTCCTTCGCTTTCAATTTCAAGGGAAACACTACCAATACAGGGTTCTTCCTTTTGGCGTGGCCTCAGCACCAAGGGTGTTCACAAAATGCATGGTTGTGGTGGCATTTCTTCGCACCCTAGGAATATTCGTCTTCCTTTACTTAAGACGACTGGCTCATTCGAGCCCCTTCAGAGGCCAGGGTTGCTCTCTCTCTCGCACAATGTGCATCCTTCAATATTTGAGACTTGTCATAAACTTCCCAAAATCCAACCTTACTCCCTCTCAGTCCCTAGAGTTTATAGGAGCTCTGCTGGATACCAGACAGACAAGGGTCTACCTTCCACAGGCCCGTTGCCTTCGCATTGTGCAGTTAGCTTCCCAAGCAGTGCTAAAACCTCACTTCACTGCTCGGGAGATGTTACAATTACTAGGCCACAGGGCATCCACCGTGCATGTGGATCCTTATGCTCGCCTTCATATGAGGGCAGCCCAGTGGACTTTATCCACTCAGTGGATTCAGGCGTCAGGTTGCTTGTCAGACAAATAGCAAACTCAGATCGCCTTATTTTGTCCCCCCCCCCCTTTTGGTGGGATCTCCTTTTCAGCAACCCCCATCCCAAGCCACTCTAACAACAGATGCCTCACAGGTGGGTTGGGGAGCCCACCTGCAAGGCCTCTCTACCCAAGGTACCTGGACTCCATAGGAGACCTATCTACACATCAATCTCCTGGAACTCAGAGCAATCTTCCTTGCTCTTCGAGTATTCCCCACCCAGCTCAGCTACAAGACAGTCCTAGTTCAAACGGACAATCAAGTAGCCATGTTCTATGTGAACAAGCAGGGTGGAACAGGCTCTCTGTCACTATGCAATGAAGCTTTGCGACTATGGGCCCTCGCCAGAGAGCATCAGATTCATCTCCTTGCGGTGTATCTTCCAGGCATTCAAAACTCTTGGGCAGACTGACTCAGTTAAGTTCTGTTTCCACACGAATGGTCTCTCCATGCAGACCAGGTGGCCAAAAGTTTTCAAATTTGGGGAACCCCGGACATAGACCTCTTTGCAGGTCCGCTGAATGCCAAACTTCCCCGGTTCTGTTCCAGTATTCCAGCTCAGGGTTGTCAGGCCAGGACTTCCTATATGCCTTTCCATCCATTCCCCTAATCCCAAAACCCTGTTCAAGCTTCAGAGAGACAGAGGTCATATGATTCTCATAGCGCCACATTGGCCATGGCAAATGTGGTACCCTCTGCTCCTACATCTCTCTCAAGCTCCGCCTCTGGAGTTAGGATCTGCTCCAGATCTCCTTTCTCAGGAGGACAGGATGCTGTGGCATCCCAATGCCCAGTCTCTGCATCTCAGGGCCTGGTTGCTGAAAGCCTAGAACTTCATGGCCTTAACCTTTCTCAGCAGGTAAAGGATATCCTTTTTGCTTCCAGGAAGCCTTCCAGAAGATGCTCTTATGCTTTTAAGTGGAAAAGGTTTACCATATGGTGCTCAAAGAAGAGTCTTGCCCCTCTTGCGATACCTCTGGAATCATTACTGGAGTATCTCCTTCATTTGTCTAATACAGGGCTTAAGACCAATTCATTGAGAGTTCATTTGAGTGCTATTGCAGCTTCTTTCACGCCTCTACATGGCCAAACTATTTCCTCTCATAGCGAGATTTATGAGAGGCCTTCTTTTAACTAAGCCTCCCATTAAGCCACCACCGGTGGCATGGGACTTAAATCTGGTTCTTGGGCAGCTCATGAAGCCGCCTTTTGAACCATTAGCTACTACCTCTTTGAAATTCCTTTCCTGGAAGGTCATCTTTCTTATTGCAATCACATCAGCACGTCGCATCAGTGAATTGCAAGCGTTGGTGGTTGATCCTCCTTATACAAGGTTCCATCATGATAAGGTAGTCCTTAGGACTCATCCACACTTTATGCCAAAGGTGGTATTACCTTTTCATTTAAACCAAGCGGTTTATCTTCCTGTATTTTTCCCAAGGCCTCACGCCTCAAATGCAGAAAGGAATCTTCATACTTTGCAAGTAAAAGGCCAAAGTCCTTTTACAGTCCAAAGGACACAGCAACATAGAAAGTCCTCTCAACTCTTTGTTGCTTTTGATCCTAGTCATTTGGGACTTCCAGTCACCAAAAGAACACTGTCCAGTTGGATTGCACAGTGTATTTCTTTTGCCTATGAGAGTAAGAACCTTCATCTGGAAGGCCATGTCACAGCTCACAATGTGAGAGCCATGGCAGCCTCTATGGCTCATCTTCATTCTGTGTCTATTGATGACATCTGTCGAGCAGCTACTTGGGCTTCGGTTCACAGCCCATTACTGCTTAGACAAGGACTCCCGCTGGGATGCCTTGTTTGGTCAGGCTGTTCAACACCTGTTCCATACTTAAACTCCTACCCACCATCCCTGGTAGGATGCCAGAGATCCATGGGGGGAAGTGGAGCCCTTTCACAGGGGCACACAACTTCTGGGGCCTTCTCCCTGGTATCTGCAGCTAGGGAGTCCCCATATGTGAAGACTACATTCCTGCTTGTTCCTGGAGATAGCATACTAACAGGTGATCTCCGGGAACAGCAGGAATTTAGTCTTCACAACCCACCCACCTCCCCTAGGAGTTGTATCTCTCTCTTTGTCTCATCTATAAACTCAACTGGAGAGGGACAGTTGGGAAAGGTGGGAAGGCAGCATGCAGGCGCAGTAGGATGCTCCCAAAAGCTTTCCTATTGGACGCTGGGGAGCGTTCCCGCGCAGGCTCCGTCGGTACCAACGATACCCATATGTGAAGACAAAATTCCTGCAGTTCCCGGAGATCACCTTTTAGAGGTGAGTAACTATGCTTTCCCTTCTATCTACTGCCCACACAAATAGATTGAAAATGCATGCTTTTGGCATGTATAATTGGAAAGTTAGCTACCAAAGTTCACATGTCCCTTTGCAGTTATTTGAGCTACTCAACATTTGCCACCTTAATAATTTCAACTCGCAATTCAATCATCTAGATTCTAGGAACAATGGTTCCCAACCCGTGGACCACAACACAGAAAAGAGATTGAAAGAACCGACTAAGAGAGGGAGAAAGAAACAGATTGATGGGGACTGACTAGAAGACAGATACTAGAGAAAGGAAAGGGACAGAACATAAAGAGGGTTGACACCAAGGGGAGAGGTCCAGGAAGAGTGGTGGGGATGAATACTGTGAATTTTATGGAGATTATGACTTATGACTAAAAACATGTTTTAGTCTTTTGGAATGAAATGTAAAAACTTATGTAGGTACATTGGCAATAAGGAAGAAAACTGAGTAGTGAAAAGGAAATTAGCATTATTGTTCTCCAGGAACAAGCAGGAAGTCAGTCCACACATATGGGTGATGCCAGGGCTGTAACGAGCTGCAATCGTGCCCTGTGCGACTTGCAGCTCGGGCACCCCCCCCCCCCCCCCCCGTCCAGAGCTGCCTGCTCTTTCCCTGCTGCTGCCGCGGCCCTCTGTTTTTTTCAAGGCGGCGCCAGCAGCAGGGAAAGAGCAGGCTGCGCTGAACGGAAGTATGGGGAGGAGAAAGGGGGGGGCATGCGCCCAATCTGAAAGGCGCCGGCACTTTAAGCAGATCTGTCCCCCCTTGCTCTGACATCGTGTCGGAGGAGGGAGGGAGCAGATCTGCTTAAAGTGCTGCAAAAAGGCTTGGGGGGGGGGGGTGCATTTCGGCTGCCTGCTATTGTCCTGCCAGCAACAGCAGACAGCCGAAATGCGCCCCCCCCCAAGGCTTTGTACCCTGTGTGGCTGCACCGCTTGCACAGGGCTAGGTACGGTCCTGGGTGATGCCGAAGCTGATGGAGCCCTGTGCAGAGCATCTCCTCAGTTTTCAAAGAAAGCCTTTGGGAGATTCCACCACGTATGCGTACTATTTTTATACCTTTCCGGCTTGCGCCGGCTTCTTTCCCGCCCGAGACCCACTGCAAATGCACCGGGCCTTGAAACATTTTTCTCTTGATTTTTTTCCATCGCAGCGCTTTTGCGCCTTTAACCGCTGGCCGTGTCGAGGGTCTTCGAACTTGCTGGGGTTCTTTTCCCCCCAATGACCCCCAGCTTTAAGAAATGTAATCAGTGCTCCAAAAACATGTTACCTTAGGATGTAGTCTAGGCTGTTAGTGTAGCTGGGTTTAAAAAAAAGGTCTGGACAAGTTCCTGGAGGAAAGATCCATAAACCATTATTAAAAAGGGAACGAGGATATCAATGCTTGACCCAATACATGCATTGTGGAACCTGTGTCTTTTGGGGAAACTGCTAGGTACGTATGACCTAGATTGGTCACTGTTGAAAACAGGATACTGGGCTTGATGGACCTTGGTCTGACCCAGTGTGGCATATCTTATGTAGCTTACCGACATGATTGCTGCCTCCGGTGTTTGGGTGCTGACCACAACCTGGAGGAATGCTCCTTGTGCATGAAAATGTCCACGAAGGCCATACAGAGCTGGTCGGCTTTAGCAGGATGACATCTTCCTCAAGGCAGACTCAACCCTAGTTTCTCCAGTTGCCTCACGCCCAAAGGCCCCTCCTGGATCCTCAGACTTGCGTGCCCACCGACACTCCGAGCAAGGGTCCCCAGAGCGTGCACATAAAAAGAAGACCAGAAGAGCCTCATCCAGAGAAGCGGACAAGCATGGGAAGTCCCGTGCCTGGTCCCTTAGTTCCCACAGAGCTCCCGAGGAACCAGAACAGGAACGCCCTTGGAAGGTGTCCAGGGCTGAGGTTGGGGCCAGGATTCCGCGAAGCACTGCTCCCTCACACCTCCATGGTGGTTGAATCAGCCATGTGCCGGCAAGAGAGCACGAAAACACACTCTTCAGTGCCACTGGGCAGGGAGTCCTGCACACCCAATGCACTGGGGTACAAATGGTACCAGGGCTCAATGCTGGCTTTCTGCATTCAGATGTACCAACTTTACATCGGCATGTTTCTGTGGGACCTAGCCAAAAAGCTCGGCGGCTGTGCCACGGGTCTCGATGGGGACCATCTGTGGTGCTTCCAGGCTCTGACGGAGTGTTTCAAATACATCTCCAAAGTCACTTACGACGGCTTGGAGTCTAGTGCCAGAGTGGCCGCCACTGGCATCGGCACATGCTGCCAGGCCTGGCTGCAGTCTTCAGACCTTGAGGAGTGGGTTCAAGAGAAACTCCTGGACGTCCCATGCCTTGGCAAGAAGCTCTTCGGCAAACCAATGGAAGATAAGGTGGCTGAGATAGAGTCAGAGTATGTCACTTGGATCCGACTCTCTAGAAAGACTTCCACTTTTCCCAGGAAGAAGCCCCCTTTTCTCCGGAAAGGTTATGGTTATGGTTATGGTTAGGCATTTGATATACCGCCCTTTACTTACGCATCAGAGCGGTTTACATGTATATACTAACAGGTACTTTTATTCCCTTGTCCCCAAAGGGCTCACAATCTAAGTGTACCTGAGGCAATGGAGGGTTAAGTGGCTTGCCCAAGGCCACAAGGAGAAGCCATGGGACTAGAGACCTCAGTCCCTCCAGCCTGAGGTTACTTGTCCCCATGTGGGAATTGAACCCCCGGCCTGAGGTAACCTGTCCCAACCACTGAGCCACTCCTCCCTCACTGGTAACTTTATTGGGGCTACCCTGCCTACCAGCTGCCCAGACCCCTCAGCAGGGTCCTCAGGGCAAAAAGGCACAGGCCGGGGGCTGCGTAAACCCAAGGGTCAGAAGACCCAGACACCAGCCTCAGCCCAGCCTGGGTCGGGACTTTGATGCCATCTGCATAGCCCCTTTTCCTATGGAGGATCAGATCCCCACTGGGGGTGCCTGGTCCACTTCACCCACCGGTGGGCCCACATCACCACTGACACCTGGGCTCTCCAGGTTGTCCGGGAGGGCTACCTTCTGCACCTGGAATGGATTCCTCTGCCCTTCTTTCCCAGGGAACTTCCTCGGTCTCCCCTACACCGGGCACTGCTACTGCAGGAGCTCATAGGCCTTTTCAGAGACAGGGCAGTGGAACCTGTGCCTCGTCCCGCAAGAGGGAAAGGCTTGTATTCCAGGTACTTCCTGGTCCCAAAGAGGACAGGAGGCCTCAGGCCCATTCTGGACCTGAGGAACCTCAACAAGTGCCTGGTGCACTTGAGATTCAAGATGCTCTCCCTTGGATCACTGCTGCCCTAACTTCAGCAGAGAGATTGGTTATGCTCCTTGGATATGAAGGGTGCTTACACCCACAACCTTATCCATCCCAGTCACAGACAGTTCCTGAGGTTCAGGATCGGAGGCAACCACTACCAGTACAGAGACCTTCCCTTCAGCCTCACCTCCACCCCACGGGTCTTCACCAAGTGTCTGGCGGTGGTGGCAGCCTACCTCCACCTTCAAAAGACCTGCGTCTTACCCTACCTCGTTGATGGCTATAAAAGGGGAGATGTCTCGGAAGCAGAGCAGATCGGCCGTACCATCCAGGTATTGCAACACCTGGGTTTCATGATCAACCATCCGAAATCCCAGCTCACCCAGATTAGACTACTGGAGTTCATCGGGGCCCACCTCAACACCATCCAGGCCAGGGCTTTCCTCCCCCTCGCCAGAGTCAAGTGGCTCACAGCTGAGGTACAGCGATGCCACGCAGTGTTGGCCCAGACCTTGCTTTGCCTCCTGGGCCACATGGCCTCTACGGTTCATGTGGTTCCTGATGCCCGCCTCCACATGAGGGCGACTTAGTGGTGCCTCCCGTTTCAGTGATCCCAGGCCACCAGGCGACTCTGCGACAGTCATGGTGTCTCTTCAGCTAACCTGGTAGCAGGACGTTCAGCAAGTGGGGATGGTCTTTCAGCCCCCAAAGGGTCCTCACAATAGATGCCTTCCTGATGGGCTGGGGTGCCCATTGTGTAGAGCTCTGCACTCAGGGAGCCTGGACCTCCGAGGACAGATCAATCTGCTCGAGCTCAGAGCCATCTTCCTCGCTCTTAAGGCACCACCTGTGGCACTGGTCGGTGCTTGTCCAGATGGATAACCAGGTCATGATGTTCTACGTTAACAAGCAGGGTGGCACGGGCTCCTACAGCCTCTGCCAGGAGGCTGTAGTCCTTTGTTCCTCTGCAATCCACCACAGGATCTTCCTCAAGGCAGTTTATCTACCGGACCAGAACAATGTTTTGGCAGACTGGCTGAGCAGGGTCCTTCAGCTACATGAGTTGCGCCTGGACCCGGAGGTAGCATGTAGGCTTTTCCGGCTGTGGGGCTCTCCCAGCCTCAACCGCTTCACCAGCCCAACAAATGCTCAGCTAACCCGGTTCTGCAGTCCCCAACCCCACCCATCCTGGGTGGTGGTGGATGCCTTCCTAATCTTGTGGTTGGGCAGCCTGATGTATGCCTTCCCTCCTACGTCCTTGATAGCCCGGACCCTTCTCAAGGCCCAACGGGACAGAATGTCGATGATCCTCATAGCCCCTGCAGCCCTGGTTCACCTTGCTGCTCTGTCTCTCGACAGAACCTCCGGTCCCTCTTGGGAGCTCCCCAGAACGTCTGACACAGGAAGAGGGCTCAATCCTCCATCCCAACTTGGGATCTCTGTCCCTCATGGTCTGGTGGCTGAACAGGTCACCTTAGCTCCTCTTAACCTCTCCAAGGAGTTGGAGAACGTCCTTCTAGCCTCTCATAAGGACTCCATGAGACAGGCTTACGCCTTCAAAGTGGCACCGGTTCTCCATGTGGTGCACGGAGCACTAATTGTACCTGTTGTCCGGTGCATTCGGTCCTTAAAATATCTCCTCCACCTCTTAAGATCTGGACTTAAGTTCAACTCCATCCGGGTGCATCTAAGTGCGCTCTTCGCCAACCACCATCCTGTGGAGGACAAGCCTCTGTCGGTGCAGTCCCTCAACACCAGATTCACGCAGGGCTTGTTGCTCTCCAAACCTGGGTTCTTGGTGTTAAATGGTAGGTAGAACATGATACATCAACCAAAAGTAAAACCCCTTAGTAACTCCACTATTTACTATAATTTACTAATCTCAACAAAATATCTTATTCAATCGCTGAAACCTTCAAACATTAAGCTATCACTGGACCTCAGGTTTTACTCACCCTCCATTTGGCGAAATTCATCACCATAGGGAAATGGCGGACACTTACATCATAGGTCCGTAGCTTCAAAATTTCATTAATTTTATTCTAAGAAATAGAAAAATTCTTTATCTAAAAAGCCACCTTACTCTACCAACAATCTCTGCAGAGATTCACATAAACTCACATTAATAAATAGCAATACAAACTACTTCCCTCCAACACATAACATTTATTGCTGCAAGAGGTGCCTACTACATTTCCATAAAGTAAAGACATTCAGTGCCCTTTAAATAGCGATGTTTTATGTCCTCCAATTGCAATATAATGCAAACGCAATCGTATCAGCGCATGACTCCATAAGCAATATGCTAAAAAGAAGAAAAATAAACTTCTTAATTAGATAGTATCATCAAAATCCATTCAAAGAGCAATCTGTTACTTATCTGTTGTAAGCTCTACTTCAGCGCTCCCGCAGTCACCAGTAAGCCGCCCCATTAATTGCCATTCGTTGGAGGGTGAGTAAAACCTGAGGTCCGGTGATAGCTTGATGTTTGAAGGTTTCAGCGATTGAATAAGATATTTTGTTGAGATAGTAACTCCACTATTTACTATAATTTACTAAGGGGTTTTACTTTTGGTTGATGTGTTAAGATTCCCCTTAGGCGGTGGTTTTTTGTAGGTAGAACATGATGTCATCTGCATAGAGGTGATAGTGTGTGTTCCATGTTCATAGTAGGTTGCAGATTGGCTGGATATATAGGTTGAATAATAGTCTGGAGACGGCTGAGCTTTGAGGGGTGCCATGTACTGACTTGAAGGCTCTTGAGTTGGAGGTGCCTGCCTTTACTTGCATGGTTCTGTCAGATAGGTATGACTTGAACCATCTTAGCATGTTGTCTGTTAGACCAATGTCACTTAGCCGGTTTAGCATGATGAGGTGAGATACCGAGTCAAAAGCAGCATTCGATTGTTGTGTCAACTGTGTTAGGGTCATTGGTCAGTTGGGATACAACTGAGAATAGTTCTATAGGGCGTTTGAGTGATTTCATAAGTCCATACCCTGGACTGCAAGCGACCCCCGTCCTATTTACAATAGACCCAAGGCCACAGTAAAGCCTCACAGCTTTTCGTCTCCTTTGACTCCAGCCATCTGGGTCTGGCTGTCACCAAGCAGACCATGTCCATCTGGGTGGCAGACTGCAGTGCCTTTGCTCACAGTCGAGCTGGTATCGCACTGGAGCGTCAAGTCACAGCTCACAATGTCTGGGCAATCTTTTGTCGCCGGTCTCCGCTTGGGGCCCATGGCAGACATCTGCCAGGCCGCCACCTGGTCCTCCATCCACACTTTCGCAGCCCACTACTGCCTAGAGAGGGAGTTCCGACAGGACAGTGCCTTCGGCCAGACTGTACTTCATAACCTCTTTGGGGTTTAGGCAACTCCTGCCTTCCAACTCCTTTCTTGTTCAGGCTACTGGAGCCATGGTTCTCCCTGGACACGGGTCCCTCAAGTCTGTCATCAGGATTCACCTGCGGCTGCCCATGGCCAGACCGTGCCTCTGTTTTATGCCGGTCTTTGGTAGCCTGGAGCTTGGGAGTCCCATATGTGAGGACTGACTTCCTGCTTGTTCTTGGAGAAAGCGTAGTTACTCACCTCAGCAGGAATCAGTCCTCACATCCCTCCCTCCTCCCCTTGGAGTTGCTGTTCATTTTGGCCATCTTCTTGGTTGGGCTCTAGCTATGGCACCTGATTGAGCAAGATGGTACCCTTGGGCGTGAAGGGGACCACGCATGCATGGTGGCATCTCCCAAAGGCTTTCTTTGAAAGCTGGGGAGATGGTCTTCGCAGGGCTCTGTCTGCATCGACATCACCCATATTTGAGGACTGATTCCTGCTGTCCCTGGAGAACACCTGTTACAGGTGAGTAACTGCTCATTCTGGTGATTGCTCAGGGCCAAGGGAAGGAGGAAGGACAGCTTTATAACCAGGGAAAACGTTTTTAGAAGAGTTATGGGTTGAGACAGAGAGCGTAATCCTTAAAAATTCTCATCTGCCAGTCTCTGCTAGCCCATAAAGAACAACCCCCCTCATCCCAACCCAACAAAGTCCAGCCCAGCTCATTTGAGGCCTGGTTGGAAAATAGTGATCCCCTGTTCCTTCAGGCTGCAGTTTTCTCTAGGATGGCAGCTTCAGAGCAAGGCTTTGAGGAGTATCCCCCAGTTGAAAATCTTGGAGGAATGAGATGCTGGCCTGGGATTTGGAGAACTCTTGGGGTTTATCCATCCCCTTTTTCCTTGGGCTCTTCTCTTGCTCTAGAATAGATGTTTCAACCTTCTCTTAATTTCATAGCACAAGCTGTAAGTATCTCATGGAAAGTTTCTTCTCTTTTTCTACTATGCTTTCTCTGCTTTAGTCTTACTTTGCCTTTTTTCTTCTCCTTTCATTCTGCTTCGTCTTTTTCTCACCCTCACTACCTTTGGCCTCCTTTCTTAATTCTCGCTTACTTTAGTGTCTGCTGAAAAAGTGCAGCTGTTGCCCCCGCCACTCCTGCCCACTATGTTTTACTACCAAACTTTGCAATAATTTAAAATTACCAAAACTATCAGGCTATTGCCCGAATATCCAGCCGCTTATGTCTCTTTAGCCTTACTGGGTGGTACCGACCCAGGGCAGTGCTGTACTAAGGGCAGTGTGAGTGGTGCAGCTGCACAGGATGCAAGTATGGATGAGCGCAAAAATTACAGAAAAAATTCTAAATGTAAACCTGAGAGTCAGCAATGTCTTATTTGGTTGTATTAGTCAAGAGGCCTCTGTGAAAGTGGAAATACTAACTGACCAGAGTACTAAGCACACTACTGATAAAGTCTGATATGTCATAATGGGGGGGGGGGGGCACCAGGTTCACGAGTCACACAGGGCACAATTGTTGCTTGGTACAGTGCTGTCTACTGGTATCAATCTGCTGCTGGTTCATACTGTCTAGAGGTCTACGGTATTACTAGGTCATGCTTCTTTATCCACTCCTTGTTTTAACCTTATTGCCTGTGCCCTCGAAAGAGTGAACGATGGGTTACTTGCAGTCCTGCATCCTCCTAAATGTGTTCCTACCACTATTCTCTCTGTGGCAAGCATGCTTAAATTACCTGTCCATTACCTTTGCTGCTGGTTTGCTCTAGACATCTACCGCCCTTTCAACCACAGATTTTCTTTGAACCTTTTTTTCCCTGAACTTCATTCCCACCATGATCTCATCCATGAATTTCTTTGTATTTAACTGAAGTTCATCAAATATTTGAATGTTTCTATCGTGCTACTGTTGGCTCCCCCCCCCCCCCTCCCCCTTGTTTCCTCTGGTATGTACATTTTGAGTGTCGTAAGCCTTTATATCAGGGGTTCTCAATCGAATCCTTGGGACACACCTAGCCAGTTAAGTTTTCAGGATAACCACAATATGTTTTGTAGCAAGTTGCATACAATGGTGGTAGTACATGCAAATTCATTATGGTTTCCCAAAATCCTGACTGGCTAGGTTTGTCCCAAGGACTGGGTTGCAAGCCACTGCTTATAGAGTTTTTGCTATTGATCCTGTATCATTTTAAGGGCTTTCTGCATTGCTTCCATCCTTTCACTAGGGATGTTTTATTTATTTCTTTATTGGTATTTTTTATATACCGCCTTTAAGCAGAATCAAAGCGGTTTACATCGAACAACTTGAACACTACGTTACAACTTTTTTAAAAACAAGTAATATGCATTTAGCTCTTTAGTGAGCCTTTAACACATATAATGGCTGAATTTTTCCACTATAGATGCCTGCAGTGATTACATTCTAATTTTTATTTTGCACGCCTGAATTGCCATAGAGCAGCACTGAATCTATGCATTTTCTTATAGAAACATGACAGAAAAAGACAAGGCCCATCTAGTCTGTCCTTCCATAACAACTACAACAGTTCACTTTTTACCTTTAGAGATCCTCTGTGTTGGTCCCATGCTTTTTTGAATTCAGTTACTGTCCTCATCTCTACCACCTCCACTGGGAGACTATTCCACGGATCCACTACTCTTTCCGTAAAGAAATATTTCCGCATATCACTCCTGAATCTATCTCCCTTCACCCTCATCCCATGTCCCCTCGTAGCAGAACTTGCTTTCAATTGAAAGAGGCTCTCTCCCTGAACATTTATGCCACGGAGGTATTTAAACATCTCAATCATATCACCTCTATCCCGCCTTTCCTCTAAGGTGTACATATTAAGATCCTTAAGTCTGTCCTCATATGCTTTATAATGAAGCCCATTAATCATTTTAGTAGCAACCCTCTGCACCGACTCCATCCTGTTCACATCCTTTTGAAGGTGCGGTCTCCAGAATTGCACACCATACTCCAAATGAGGTCGCACCAAAGACTTATACAGAGGTATTATCACCTCCTTTTTTCTGCTAGCCATTCCTCTCCGTATGCACCCAAGCATCCTTCTAGCTTTTGCCGTCACCTTTTCTACCTGTTTAGCTACTTTAAGATCATCAGACACAACCACGCCTAGGTCCCGCTCTTCTTTAGTGGACAAAAGTAGAGCGGGACCTAGGCGTGGTTGTGTCTAATGATCTTAAAGTAGCTAAACAGGTAGAAAAGGCGACGGCAAAAGCTAGAAGGATGCTTGGGTGCATACGGAGAGGAATGGCTAGCAGAAAAAAGGAGGTGATAATACCTCTGTATAAGTCTTTGGTGCGACCTCATTTGGAGTATGGTGTGCCATACTTATGCCACAGCTAGTGGTGGTTTTTTTTTTTTTTTTTTTTTTTTAAAGTGATCACTGCTGCAAGTACAAACAAACCTATGTGTAGACAGATTGATCCTCCCAAAGAGACGCTAGCGCTTGAGTGAAACACGCTTAGAAATGTATTCACACAATTCAACAGAAGGGGCATAAGTACATCTGTATGTATAAAATTAATGCCAAAGGGAAGAACTCTGGAATAGCTTTAAATGGAATACGTCATAGGCACAGCTGAGCTGTCCATGTTTTACTGATCTCTCTGGCTCTGACCTAACATTCACTTCAAATATACTTCTTTAGTGATTTCCATCCAGGGCTCAAAGCACTATAAACAGTGATTCAATCAGTCCATTTGACCGAGGATACCATATGTTTTATGAAAATTCATTGATCTGTTCTAAACTTTTTCTAAACGATTTTGTATAGCACTGACCTTGAAACTTGTGGAAATTTCAGTGACAAAGTGGAAATCGTGAATCGCCGTTCTTCATGAATTTTTGCATCAACTGTGTGCACCAAATCTTCTGTGATTACTGAAGGTCGACCTTATCGCGAATCATCTTGGACATTGTCCCACCTGTCCTTAAACAATCTCACCAATTTACGCACTTTGCTGTCATTCATTGCATTGGGGCCGTACACCTCACTTATCTGGTGATGAATGTCCGCTGATGACACGGTCCTTGCTGTCAAAAACCGAATCACAGACCATATTTCACAGTCGGAGGGCCGCTCAATTGTCAAACATTTTAACACCTCAGTATAAACCGTACAAAAGTGATGCTACGACTGCAAATGGCATCTGCTTTTACACATGCTTGTTTCTAGAGGGGGAACAATTTTAGAAAGCTACAGCCAATCAGACCTTGCTTTAAAAATAACCCTCGTATATCTAATTCCTAGTACCACAGAACCACCTGTGGTTGTTTTTCTTTTCTTTTGTATAAGTGCTGAGGGACAGCAATTTATTTATTTATAGTCTCTTATATACCGCACTATTCAGCATCAGCGCGGTTTACAATAAACAAGGAGTTACACAATTCAACGGTACTTTGTGTTTACAGAAGAAACAGGAAATACAACTCGGATAACAGGGTAATTAATTAATATAACAGACATGATCTCATCCTGGCTTCAGTATTGTGTATGGGAGGTCTGTGGGGTGTCTGTATTGAATTTGTATGTTTGGAAGGTCTGTGGGTAGGTTGTGTTATCTGGATTGTTTAATGGATAAGACAAGAGGAAGAGGTAGTGTTTCAAAGCTTTTCGAAAAATTCCCAAAGCTGTATCCCCCATTCCTCAGACTTTTCCAGGACAGCACCATTCTCCCTTCTCTGCATAGATGTGGGTCCTTGGAGATTTGACTCACGGCAATGGAGAAGCTAGTGATCTGACAGCACAGAAAGCAGGAGATCCTAACTCACATCTTCAACTACCAGTGTCAACATCTCTCATCACAGTCATTAGTAACTTAATTTTGCTAAAAGTCAGGACTTTGGCTGTATGGAGGAAGTTGCCAACAAAAAAAAAAAGATTAAAACATTATTTAGTAGCAGGTGTTACTCAACAGGAGGGAGTTACTGAATAAATATTCAACTACAGAACTATTTCCGAGAGCATTCTGCCAGAGATAGTTCAGAATATGAAACACAAGTGTTCCAAATCAAATGTGTGGGAACTACGGAACTAAAATGAACTATTTCAATGCTTAATAACTGCTTCCAGTGAAAGAACCAGATCCATGGTTTTGGTACATTTAGTTCGCATTTCTGCCTCCTACTCCTTCTGTCCTTTTACAGTAGTTATAACTGGATAGTTCAGATATGTCTGAGAATTAAGTCAATGCGGGTAAACCATATGATCCCGATGAGCCTCTCACTTTGAGGCAGGCAGAGATAGTGTAGTTACTCACCTGTAACAGGTGATCTCCGGGAACAGCAGGAATTTAGTCTTCACATATGGGTATCGTGCCGTATGCCAGGCCCTCACAATCCCTTCTCTTGATTATTGTAACTTGATATACCATGGCCTTCCCAAGCACTGCCTACAACCCCTCCAACTGGCCCAGAACACGATAGCCAGACTTTTATCCAACAGCCCTAGATGGTCCCACATCACACCTGTCCTCTACAATCTCCACTGGCTCCCTATTCAATACAGAGTTAAATTCAAGGTGCTTACCATTACACATAAGATTATCTCCAATGAGTCCACCCTATGCCTCTCCCCTCTCCTTTCCTCCACCAACACAAGAACACGTCGCTCCATTACCTACTTACCATCTCAATAAACAAGAGACATAGCAAACAATTTACTAGTAAGAGGGCCTTCTCCCTCTATGCCCCATCCCTATGGAATACCCTTCCACATATCCTGTGAAACTGCTCCAGCCACTCCGAGTTCCGGAAAAAGTTAAAAAAAAAAAAACAACTTACTTATTCCTGGAGCACTTCTCCCAACCACCTTAATTCTTAGCCCCCTGCTTCCCCTCCTCTTACCCATGCTATCTCAATGTTGATTATAAAACCATATAGTATCTCTTACCCTGTATATACCTTGTACATAGTTACTCTCTGTAAATAGTTCCATGTATTGTTTCTAATTTCTGACACACATATTTATCCTTGTTCATTGTTCCATGTAAACAGTTGAAACATACTGCTATAAAACGTTCTATGTAAACCGTCCTGACTTGTAGAAGGATGGTATATACAAAAATATTAAATAAATAAATAAACCGCTTGGTTTAAATGGAAAGGGGAAACCACCTTTGGCATAAAGTGTGGATGAGTCCTAAGAACGACCTTATCATGGTGAAATCATGTATAAGGAGGATCAGCCACTAGAGCATGCAATTCACTAATGTGGCGTGCGGAGGTGATTGCAATTAGGAAGATGACTTTCCAGGAAAGGAATTTCAGAGATGTAGTGGCTAAAGGCTCAAAGGGTGATTTCATGAGCTGCCCGTGAACAAGATTCAAATCCCATGCCACTGGTGGTGGTCTAATGGGAAGTTTTGTTAATAGAAGACCTCTCATAAATCTTGTTATAAGTGGATGAGAGGAAATAGGTTGTCCATTTAGAGGCTTGTAGGAAGCTGCAATAGTCTTAAGACCAGCATTTGATAAATGAAGGAAGTACTCCAGTACCGATTCCAGAGATATCGCAAGGGGGTTAAGTCCCTTTTGAGAACACCATATGGTAAACCGCTTCCACTTAAAAGGCGTATGATCATCTTGTAGAAGGTTTTCTAGAAGCCTGTAGGATATCTTTTACCTTTTGAGAAAGGTTCAGATCCTGAAGGTCTAGGCTTTCAGCAACCAGGCCCTGAGTTGCAGGGACTGGGGATTCAGGTGCCATAGCGTCCTGTTCTCTTGGGAGAGAAGATCTGGAGCACACCCCAACTCCCGAGGTGCAGCTTGAGAGAGGTGTAGAATCAGAGGATACCACGTTTGCCGTGGCCAACGTGGAGCTATGAGAATCATACGACCTCTGTCTCTCTGAAGCTTGAATAGTGTTTTGGGGATGAGGGGAATGGGTGGGAAGGCATAGAGGAAGTCTTGACTCTAGTGAAGGAGGAAGGCGTCCCTTGCCTGACAATCTCGAGCCGAAATTCTGGAAAAGAACCGTGGAAGTTTGGCATTCAGTGGACTTGCAAAGAGGTCTATGTCTGGGGTTCCCCAGATTTGAAATATTTGGGCAACCTGGTCTGAATGGAGAGACCATTTGTGTAGCAGCAGTACTTGGCTGAGTTTGTCTGCCCAAAGGTTTTGAGTGCCTGGAAGATATACCACGAGGAGGTGAATTTGATGCTCTCTAGCGAGGGCCCATAGTCGTAAAGCTTCGTTGCATAACGACAGAGCACCAGTTCCACCCTGCTTGTTCACATACAACATGGCTACCTGATTGTCTGTCTGGACTAGGACTGTCTTGTAGCTGAGCTGGACTTGGAATACTCGAAGAGCAAGGAAGATTGCTCAGAGTTCCAGGAAGTTGATGTGAAGACAAGCCTCCTGTGGAGTCCAGGTACCCTGGGTAGAGAGATCGTGCAGGTGGGCCCCCCATCCCACCTGTGATGCATCTGTTGTTAGAGTGGCCTGGAATAGGGATTGCTGGAAAGGAGACCCCATCAGAAGGTTCTCCAGTGATTGCCACCATTGGAGGGACAAAACAAGACGTTGTGAGTTTGTTATTTTGTCCGACAGGCGACCTGTGGCCTGTGTCCACTGAGTGGATAGGGTCCACTGGGCTGCTTGCATGTGGAGGCAAGCATAGGGAACCACATGTACAGTGGATGCCATATGTCCCAGTAGTTGGAGCATTTCTCGAGCAGTCAGGTAAGTCTTCCCTGCTGCTTGGGAAGCTAGCTGCACTATGCGCAGACAACGGGGCTGTGGCAGGAAAGCCCTTGACTGTCTGCTATCTATACGAGCTCCTATGAATTCTAGGGACTGAGTAGGAGCAAGATGGGATTTTGGGAGGTTTATGACCAATCCCAAATATTGAAGGAGTCGCATTGTGCAAGACAGAGCAGAGCTGGCTTCTGGAGCCGTGGGGGCTCGAATGAGCCAGTCGTCTAAGTAAGGGAAGACGAATATCCCTAGAGTTCACAGGAATGCAGCTACTATCGCAATGCATTTCGTGAATACTCTTGGTGCCGAAGCCAGACCAAAAGGAAAAACTTTGTATTGGAAGTGTTTTCCTTGGAAAAGGAACCACAGGAATTTCCTGTGATCAGGATGGATGAGAATATGAGTATATGCATCCCTTAAATCTACAGAACAAAGCCAATCCTGACTTTGAAGGTATGGCAGAAGAGTTCCTAGAGAGATCATTTTGAATTTCTCCCGGAACAGATATTTGTTCAATTCTCTGAGGTCTAAAATGGGTGTGTCTCATCCTGTTTTCTTTGGGATAAGAAAATAGGGGGAGTAGAACCCTGTACCTGTTATAGAATGTGTACTTCTTCTATTGCTCCTTCAGCAAGGAGTGTTGTGACCTTCTGACCTAAGAGATTGTTGACAGGGGTTTGAGAATTGAACTGTCTTACAATTGTAGGAGGGGGGGCATGCTGTGAAAATGAAGCTTGTAACCCTCTTGTATAATGGATAAGAGTCCAATTTTCTGCTGTTATTTGGTGCCATCTGTTGGCAAAATGACACAATCTGCCAGGGATGGCTAAGGGTTCTGGACCGTTCAGGAAGGCTAAGTTCTCTAGGTAGGAGTCAAAGCCCTTGAGGAGGCTGAGCCTGTGGAGCTGGCTGAGCTCTTGGCTTCTTTTGTTGTCTAGTTTGTTGCTGTTGTCCCTTTTGGGCAGCCTGAACTGGACTGTGCTCCTGCTAGGCATAAGAAGAATAAAACTTCCTTTTTTTTGCTGAAAAAGGGTTTTTTATAGGATTTCTTTTTGGCTGGGTTGGCTGTAGATTTTGACAATCTATCCAGGGTGTTATTGTCAGCATCTATTTCATTAGCCTTTTCCTGCCAATTTTTGCCAAAGAGATTCTCTCCTGTGCAAGGGATATTTCCCAATTTATCTTGTACCCAAAGTTCCAAGTGGGATGCCTAAAGCCAGGCAATCCGACGTGCACCAATGGCAATAGCAGAGGTTCTGCTGATGCATTCAAAACAGTCAAAGGATGCATGGTTTACAAACTTGGAAACATTCTGAGCGGGTCTGACAAGAGTAAGAAAGTCTTGTCGTTTATCATCAGGAAGAAGGGGGCTCATAAGCTCCAAGTCTCCTGTGACCTCTTTGAGGAACATTCACATATATAGGATATAGGAGCTGATCCTGGCTGAGAGCATGGAAGCATCGACGCCCAAAAGCATCGAGAGTCCTGCATTCACGGGCTGGAGGATTGGAAGCATGCCTCTTTGCACTCTTCATCCTACGCAGAGTCAATTACACTACCATTGAATGGTGTGATAACTGAGTTTTTTGGAAGCCAGGACAAGGTGGAACTCGATACATTGTATCGAGCCTCTGAGAGTGAGGAGATGTGGTTAAAGGTGTTTCCCACATCCTCAGCATAAGATCATGTAAGATCTGATGAATAGGCAGAGTAGATGCTTCCTTGGGAGCCTTAGGGTATTGAAGATTTCTAATTCTTGTGCCCTAGGTTCCTTTTCAGGAGTTACCGTGATTGCAAGGCCTCGAGCCACATCACGAATAAAATCCTGAAAAGACATGTCCTCTGGAGGAGACATCCTGCGTTGAGGACAAGAAGATGGTTCCTCCAAAAGAAGAACTTTGGTATTGGCAGAGTCATCAGAATCATCGGAATCGGAATCTTCAAAATATCTCTGATCCCGATGTTCGTGCAGAGCACAGTACTGGTATCGATCGAAGTTGGTATCGAGGTGTCCCGGTACCAATCTGTCGATGCCGGAGATAGACTCAATACTCGGCATGGGGGGTATACCCATTAAGGCCGGTACCGGTGTTGGTAGCGGTGCCTGTTGAACTCTCTGTAGCGGTCTCAATAGTACTGAAGCTGTGAGAAGAGCTGCCAGACTGCATTCGATAGCGAGAAACCTCTGATCTATCGACGCTGCCGATGCTTGGGTGTCGGTACCGGTGGAAGCGGCCGGAACCCCAGAGCATGGCACCAGTAGTTCTGCCGAGGTGGAGGCCTCGAGAACATCCTCGAGCCCCGTTAGTGCTTTGGAAGCCGAAGTCACCCACTGGGGCTGTTTCGCTGGTGAAGTTTCCTCAAGGGCAACGCCAATGGCCTCTCAATGCCTAGAAGGAGATCTACCCTTTGAGGACCGGCTAGACTTATGTTTAGTTACCTGAGGCTCTGGAAGACGTCGATGCAATGGACATCACATCTGAGGCAAAAAGGTACCGTGTTTTGCAGCTCTATTTTGCAGGCCCCTTTTAGTCATCTTCCTACAGGAGAGGCACTCCGATGGAGAATGGTCAGGACCTAAACATTTAAGACACCAGTCATGGGTATCTGTGACGGATATTGTACCGCCACACTTAGAACTTTTTTTTTTTTTTAAACCAGTAGCTGGTTTTTCCATTTTTAAGAAAAATGGGCCTAGTGCCCAAAATGGCACCTAGCACCGGGGAAAAAAGTTTCTGAAGAAAAAAAAAATAGTTTGAGGAAATTTTTTTAATAGAAAAGAAGAAAGAACCAGCGGCGGTACTGGTAGGCGTTGAATGAATGCAGACGCGACCACAAAAAATAAAGAAGGAATTTTCTGCGGTGACAGGGTATGCGACCTGTCAGCTCTGCGGAAAATGAAGAACTGAAAAGGGACAGTGGGAAAGGCAGGAAGGCAGCACACAGGCGCTGTGGGATGCTCCCAAAAGCATTCCTATTGCAGGCTTCCGTCGGTACCGACGATACCCATATGTGAAGACTACATTCCTGCTTCTTCCTGGAGATGAAGTATGCTGTTCTATGTCCAAAAGAAACAAAATAAACCTGGAAATATCTGGCCTCAGTTTATTGGACATGGCTGTCACTCTGTGGCTACATTAGATACTTCAGCTCAAGGAAGTGGAGTTTCTATTAGCTTTCAAAATGCACTCTTGAATTATCAGGAAAAGGACAGGAATGCTGAGGGTCAATGAATAAGCTATGCGATGAAGGAAAAAGAAAGACTGCAAAAAAAAATTTAAATTAGCCTTTTAATGCAATAATTCAAGTAATATGAAACCCTGCTGGAATGTAATCAGGTAAATAAATTTGGGAGAAGATCAAAATGCAAAGCAGCTGCTGGAGCAAGGCTTCCCAAACCTGTTGCCAAGATATCCAAAATGAATATGTATGAAACAAATCTGCATACACACTGGAGGCCCAGTCTATGTCATTTATCTCATGAATATTCATCATAGCTATCGGGGCCCCTGGATAAGAACATAAGATATGCCATGCTGGGTCAGACCAAGGTCCATCAAGCCCAGTATCTTGTTTCCAACAGTGGCCAATCTAGGTCATACGTACCTAGCAGTTTCCCGAAAAGACAATGCTTGTACTGGGTCAAGCATTGATATCCTGGGTCCCTTTTTAATAATGGTCTATGGACCTTTCCTCCAGGAACTTGTCCAAACCTTTTTTAAACCCAGCTACACTAACAGCCTTTACTACATCCTCCGATAAAATCCAGAGTTTGATTACACGTTGAGTGAAAAAATATTTTCTTTTATTAGTCTTAAATAGTTTACCCTGCAGCTTCATTGCATGTCCCCATGTCTTTCTATATTCTAATAACGTAAACAATCGATCTACATTTACCCATTCCACTCCGTTCATTAATTTATAGACTTCTATCATATCTCCCCTCAGCTGTCTCTTTTCCAGGTTAAAGAGCCCTAACCTTTTTAGCCTTTCTTCATAGGAGTATCCTTCCATCCCCTTTACCATTTTGGTGGCTCTTCTCTGAACCTTTTCTAATAACGCTATATCCTTTTTAAGATACGGCGACCAGAATTGCACACAATATTTAAGGTGCGGTCTCACCATGGCACAATATAGAGGCATTATAATATCTTGTTTTATTTTCCATTCCTTTCCTTATGATACCTAGCATTCTATTTGCTCTCTTGGCCACCGCTGCACACTGGGCCGGGGGTTTTAACGTTGTTATCCACAATGACGCCTAAATCTTTTTCCTGGGTGGTGGTTCCTAATGTGGAACCTTGCATCGTGTAACCATAGTTTGGGTTGTTCTTTCCTAGGTGCATAACTTTGCACTTGCCCACATTAAATTTCATCTGCCATTTTGATGCCCAGTCTTCCAATTTATCAAGATCCTCTTGCAATTTTCCACAATCCTCATGGGTTTTTAACAACTTTAAATAGTTTTGTGTCATCTGCAAATTTGATAACCTCACTCTTTATTCCCTTTTCCAGGTCATTTATGAATATGTCAAAAAGCAGCAGACCCAGCACAGATCCCTGGGGTACACCACTATTCACCTTTCTCCATTGGGAAAATTGGCCATTTAGCCCTACCCTCTGCTTTCTATCTTTTAACCAGTTTCTGATCCACAATAGTACACTGCCTCCTATCCCATGACTCTTTAGTTTTGCCAAAAGTCTCTGATGAGGGGACCTTGTCAAAGGCTTTCTGAAAGTCCAGATACATTATATCAACCGACTCACCTTTGTCCACCTGTTTATTCAACCTTCAAAAAAACATAACAGATTAGTAAGACAAGATCTTCCTTGTCTAAAGCCATGTTGGCTGTCTCCCATTAGGCCATGACTATCTACATGCTGAGTAAACTTTGTTCTTTATGATGGTTTCTACCATTTTTCCCTGGTGCTGATGTCAGGCTCACCGGTCTGTAGTTTCCCAGATCACCCCTGGAACCCTTTTAAGAATTGGCATTACATTGGCGATCCTCCAATCTTCAGGTATTACAGATGATTTTAATGAAAGGTCACAGATTACTAATAGCAAGTCTGCAATCTCATATTTCAGTTCTTTCAACAACCTTGGATGTATACCATCCGGCCCAAGTGATTTGCTACTCTTCAGTTTATCTAAATAGTTGTAATACATCTTCCCGATGTATCGATATTTCCTTCAATTCTTCCACACCTTTAAATACCACTTCAGTCATGGGTAACATCCCTACATCTTCCTCAGTAAAGACCGAAGCAAAGAATTCATTCATTCAGTCTCTCCGCTATCACCTTGTCGCCTCTTAGTGCCCCTTTAACCACTCTATCATCTAATGGACCAACTGACTCTCACAGGTTTTTTTGTTATGAATGTACTTGATAAAGTCTTTATTTCACATTTTTGCTTCCTCAGCAAGCTTCTCAAATTCTCCCTTTGCCTGCCTTATCAATGCCTTGCATTTGACTTGCCAGTGCTTGTGCTGTTTCCAGGTTTCGTCGTTTGGCTCTTTTTTCCATTTCCTGAAAGATGCTTTTTTGGCAACAGCCTCTCTGACCTCACCTTTAAACCATGTTGGCAGTTTTTTGGACTTACTTCCACTTTTCTTAAAGCATGGAATACAGCTGGTCTGGGCTTCCAAGATAGTATTTTTCAACAACACCCAAGCTTGATGTAAGTCTTTAACCTTTGCAACTGCTCCTTTTAGTTTTTTCTTAACTATTTTCCTTATTTTATCATAGTCTCCCTTTCGAAAGTTAAAAGGTAGTAGTGTGGATTTCCTTACTATCCCTCCTCCACTAATTAAATCAAATCAAAAGTGATCATGCTATGATCACTATTGCCAAGTGGCCCCAACACCCTTATCTCTTGCACCAGATCTGGTGTTCCACTAAGGACTAGTTCTAATATGGCTTCCCCTCTGGTCGGTTCATGAACCAGCTGCTCCAAGAAGCAGTCATTTATTTCATCTAGGAATTTTATCTCCCTAGCATGTCCTGCTGTGACACTGACCCAGTCGATACCGGGGTAACTGAAATCACCCATTATTATTACTGCGCTGTAACTTTTGTTAGCTTCCTTGATTTCTTTGAGCATTTCATCATCCATTTGTTCATTCTGGCCAGGCGGTCGATAGTACACCCCCACTGCCATCGTCTTCCCCTTTTTACATGGAATTTCAATCCATAGAGATTCTACAGAAAATTTTGTTTCCTGCAAAACTTTAATCCTTTCTGACTCAATGCCCTCTCTTAACATAGAACGCAACCCCTCCACTAATTTGATCAGCTCTATCATTATGATATAGTTTGTACCCGGGTATCACAGTGTCCCACTGGTTGTCCTCCTTCCACCACCCACTGGTTGTCCTCCTTCCACCATGTCTCTGATATTCCAATCATATCTAACCTCTCATTTAGTGCTAAATATTCTAACTCTCCCATCTTATTTTTTAGACTTCTAGCATTTGCATACAAGCATTTTAGAGACTGTATTTTATTCATATTAATCTGGCTATTGGTAGGTATGGGTAATTTGGGATCTTTAAGCTCTGTCTGCTCCATACTCGAGGGCATTTGGGCTACTTTACTCTTTTTTTGGAACCTCTCTGCTTTTGGTAGTATCCTTCAAGGATACATTCTTCCAAACCATGCACTCTTGGGCGACTGTCGGCTTTCCCCAATTATCTAGTTTAAAAGCTGCTCTCTCTCCTTTTTAAAGGCTGCCAGCAGCCTGGTTCCATCCTGGTTAAGGTGAAGCCCATCCCTTTGGAAGAGCCCCTCCTTTCCCCAGAATGTTCCCCAATTCCTAACAAATCCAAACCCCTCATCACTGCACCATTGTCTCATCCAAGCATTGAGACTCTGGAGCTCTGCCTACCTTTTGGGTCCTTCGCGTGGAACGGGAAGCATTTCGGAGAACGCTACCCTGGAAGTTCTGTAATTCAACTTCCTACCTAAAAGCCTAAATTTAGCCTCCAGAACCTCCCTACCACATTTCCTATGTCATTGGTACCAACATGTACCAAGACAGCAGACTCCTCCCCAGCACTATCTAAGATCTTATCTAGGTGGTGCGTGAGGTCCGTTAACTTCGCACCAGGCAAGCATGTTACCAGGCGATCCTCACGTCCACCAGCCACCCAGCTATCTACATGCCTAATGATCGAATCACCAACTATAACGGCTGTCCTAACCCTTCCCTCATGGGAAAGCTCTATGCTACGGGACATATTTCCGTGTTTTCCTGTAGTTTAGCGCTTATGTTGCACAAGAATATACATGCCTTTCCCTGAGGGGGCTCATCTTTTCAAGACAAAAATGTAATCTTGTTGGTCACAAGTGCCATGACTTCTCCACAACGGCGGTACCCCCACTTCGTGTGCACTTCAACAACTGAAGTGTAGTAACCATCATTGTACTTGCAGTGAGATGGATTATAGAGACGGTCTGCCAATTCTGACTATTTGCTAACTGATGCTTACCCATAGAAGTTTTCTTAAAGTATCTCTTTTTGTAGGGGAGAAGATCAGAAAAGAAAAGATTAAATTATATTAGTGGAACCAACCGAAAAAAATGACCCAGTAAATAAGGAATTCCTCCTAGTTAGCTGTTTCACTCTTGGATTCTGCAGCAAGAGTCACAGAAATTTCTGGCAATGTTCTAAACTTTGGCTGTAATTATGCAGGATATTTGTAATTACAAATAGTCTAAAAAAAGATAGCATTTGCAGAATTTAGAAGATCAAAAAAAAGAGGAATACTGAAAAGAATACCAGATAAAGCTGAAAGAGGCAAAGAGAAATTAGGATGGCAAAAAGCACATGTGGAAGAAAAAAAAAAGCAGCTACAGATCTGTGAGGCCAGGTGACAAGACTTTTTTCAGGTATACTGGGTAGAGGAGGAAAGCCATAGGTAGACTTTCAAGAGTAAAAAGGTGCCGAGGACAGATTTATGGAAAATGAAAGAAAAAGCAGAACTGTTAAACAAATACTTCTGTTCTACGTTCACAAAAGAAAATCCTGAAGACAGACAATGCATGATTGACCAAGTACTAATGGGAACAGGAGTAGGAGTAGACAGCACAAAATTCATGGAAAATATTTATGAACAGCTTGTAAAACTGAAAATAGACAAGGCCACAGGAGTGGATTAGATACATCCCAAGGGTACCGCATCAGAAGAACAGAGCAAATACAGCTTTAGGGGCGGGCCCTGGACTGGCCAAGCAGGACTCAAGGAAAGGATATTAACTGGTAAGTAAAATGTCACCTTCCATATCGTTCTGCTAGAACAGTTCAGACAAGTGGAATGTACCAAAGCTACAACTCCACTGGGCAGAAAGACGACACAGCAGCTCGCAAAACCCTTATGCCAAAGGTCATGTCCACCCACGTGTAGACATCCAAGCAGCAATGCTTGACAAAAGCGTTAAGTGATGCTCATGTTGCTGCCCAAAAAACGTCTGCAGAGGCTACTGAGCTCCGCCCTGCCCACAAGAAGCCTTGTGCTCGGTAGAATGGGCACGCAAACCCTCTGGAACTGGCTGGTTCCACGACAGATATGCAGAGGCAACTGCCTCCTTAACCCAGCGCCCCAAAGCCAACTTGGTCGCCGTGTTGTCATTGTGCAGGCCAGAAAACAGCACAAAAAGATGGTCAGACTTATGAAAGGAATTTTTAACCTCCAATACCAGAGAAACACCCTCTAAATATTCACACGGTACAGATCCTTATCTTTCCCCCAACACTGCTCTTTCGAGAGGGAGGACAGGCAGACCACCTGATTCATGTGAAAGGGAGAAAGCACCTTAGGCAAGAAGGCAGGCAATGGGCCCTACCGGATAAGCCAGTCGTCCAGATATGAATAGACACAGATCCCTTGGTACCACAGCACTGCGGCTGCTACCACCATGACCTTGGGGAACATCTTTGTGGCGATGGATAGCCCAAAAGGGAGGGCAGAGCACAGCAAAACGCAGATACTGCTGCTGATCTGCCCAGATCGGGATATGAAAATATGCCTTGACCAGATCCACAGAAACCAAGAACTCCCCTCGGCACACTGCTTGAATCACGAAGTGCAAGGTTTCCATTCAGAAATGCAGGACGCGCAAATGCTTGTTGACCCCCTTGAGGTCCAAATGGGTTGGAAGGAACAGTCTGTTTTGGGCACCACAAAATAGATGGAGTATCTGCCCTTGTCCTGCTATTCCAGCAGGATGGATACCACTGTCTTTAGGAGCAACAACTTGTCCGAGGTAGCCCCCACAGAGGCACTTTGTTCGCAGACCCACAAGGGGAGATGATGAAGGTATCGGGAATAGACTCTTTGTACTCCAGGACATGGCCAAACTGAATGGGGTCTAGCTCCCTGAGATCCTTGGTAACCTGGGCCCATTCCTGAAAGAAAAGGCGAAGCCTGCCTCCAACTGAAGGAACCAGGGAATGGGCCCCCAAATCTTCACTGTGCAGCCTGAGAGGGTCGTCCTCTGGAAGGGACAGAGTCCCTGGACCCAAGCACTCCACGAAATAACTGAGACTGAACCCAGAGCCCGAAAGCAGAGGGGAAGAAAGGTTTTTCCAGGTCAGCAACAATGAGAGGCCTGAGACCCCTGGGAATCTGGCCAGCATGCCTTTGGTGAACAGGCGGAGGCTGACAAGGAAGGGGCACCAGCCCACTTCACAGGCCCCTTGGACCCGTCTTCCAGAAGCAGTAAGATTTTGTCTTGCCCAGATCCTTCACCAGCTTCTCCAATTCAGCTCCAGACAGAAACTTCCCCTTAAAAGCCAGTTGGGTCAACTGGGCTTTGGAAGATAAATCCATTGCCCAGTGCCAGAGCCAAAACCAATACCATGACACAGTCGTCAGTGCATCATCCCTGGCCACCAAACGTACCATAAGAAATGCCATACTAGGTCAGACCAAGATCCATCAAGCCCAGTATCCTATTTCCAAAAGTGGCCAATCCAGGTCACAAGTACCTGGCAGGATCCCAAAAAGGCACAGTGTCCACAATGCTTGTCCCAGGGCAAGCAGTGGACTTCCCGGGTCTTCCTTAATAATGGTTTATGGCCCTTTCCTGCAGGAACTTGTCCAAATCCTTTTAAAAATCCAGCTACACCAATAGCTTTTATCACATCCTCCAGTAATGAATTTGAGTTTTATTATGCGTTGAGTGAAAAAATATTTTCTCTTATTAGTTTTAAATCAGTTATATTGTGGCTTCATTGCATACCCCCTAGTCTTTCTACTTTTTGATGCATAAACCACCAACATACATTTATAAAATTTATGAATGCAATGGAACGGGTAGATCTCTATCATATCTCCCCTCAGCCATCTCTTTTCCAAGTTGAAAAGCCCTAATCCTTTAAGCCTGTCCTCATAGTGGTATCCTTCCATCCCCATTTCAGTGGCTCTTCTCTGTACCTTTTCTAATTCCACTATATCATTTCTAAGATATTGTGACCAGAACTGCACACAAAGTGCAGTCGCACAATGAAATAATACAGAGGCATTATAATATCCTTGGTTTTATTCTCCATTTCTTTCCTTATTATTTCTAGCATCTAGTTTCTTTCTTGGCCACCACTGCACTCTGAGCGAAGGGTTTCAAAGTATTATCCATGACTACGCCTAATCCTTTTTTCTTAGGTGGTGGTTTCTAATGTGGTTTCTTGCATCGTGTAAACATAGTTGGGGTTACACGATGCAAGGTTCCACATTAGGAACCACCACCCAGGAAAAAGATTTAGGCGTCATTGTGGATAAAATGTTAAAACCCTCCGCCCAATGTGCAGCGATGGCCAAGAGAGAAAATATAATGTTAGGTATCGTAAGGAAAGGAATGGAAAATAAAACAAAGGATATTATAATGACTGTATCATTCCATGGTGTGACCGCATCTTGAATATTGTGTGCAATTCTGGTCACCGTATCTTAAAAAGGATATAGCGTTATTAGAAAAGGTACAGAGAAGAGCCACCAAAATGGTATAGGGGATGGAAGGATACTCCAATGAAGAGAGGCTAAAAAGGTTAGGACTCTTCAACCTGGAAAAGAGACAGCTGAGGGGAGATATGATAGAGGTCTATAAATTAATGAATGGAGTGGAAAGGGTAAACATAGATCGAATGTTTACGTCATCAGAATATAAAAAGACTAGGGGATATGCAATGAAGCTACAGGGTAACCTATTTAAGACTAATCAGAGAAAATATTTTTTTCACTCAACGTGTAATCAAACTCTGGAATTTGTTACCGGAGGATGTAGTAAAAGCTGTTAGAATAGCTGGGTCTAAAAAAAGGTTTGGACAAGTTCCTGGAGGAAAGGTTCATAAACCATTATTAAAAGGGACCCAGGATATCAATGCTTGATCCAATACAAGCACTGTGGAACCTGTGTGTCTTTTGGGAAAACTGCTAGGTACTTGATCTAGATTGGCCACTGTTGGAAACAGAATACTGGGCTTGATGGATCTTGGTCTGACTCAGTATGGCATATCTTAAGTTCATATGTTCCTAGGTGTATAACTTTGTACTTGTCCACATTACATTTCATCTGCCATTTGGACGTCCAGGTCTTCCAATTTATCAAGGTCTTCTTGTAATTTTTCACAATCCTCTAGTGTTTCAACAACTTTGAATAATTTGATGTAATCTGCAAATTTGATCACCTCACTTGTTATTCCCATTTCCAAGTCATTTATGAATGTGTTAAAAAGCTGCAAGCCCAGCACAGATCCTGGGGTATTCCACTATTCACCTTCCTCCATTAAGAAAATTGGCCATTTAGCCCTACTCAGTGCTTTCTATCTTTTAACCAGTTCCTGATCCACAATAGTACACCACCTCCAATCCCATGACTTTTTAATTTGGCAAGAGTCTGTCATGAGGGACCTTGTCAAAGATTTTCTGAAAATACAGATACACTATATCAACCGGCTCACCTTTGTCTACCTGTTTATTCACACCTTCAAAAAAACTAACAAATTAGTAAAACAAGATTTTCCTTAGCTAAATCCATGTTAGCTATTTACAGTTCAGTGATTTAACTCTTTATAAAGTGATTTCTACCATTTTGCCTGGTACTGACGTCATGTTCACCAGCCTGTAGTTTCCCAACCCTGGAACCCTTCTTAAAAACTGGCATTACACTGGCCATTCGCCACTCTTCAGGTACTACAGATGATTTTTATAATAGTTCACAGATTCTCCAGGACCAAGCAGGAAGTCAGTCCTCACATATGGGTGACGTCGGCGCTGACGGAGCCCTCGCGGAGCAATTTTCCCCAGCTTTCAAAGAAAGCCTTTGGGAATTGCAGCGCGCATGCGCGGTCCTCTTCCCGCCCAAGGGTGCCATCTTGCTCAGTCTTCTTTTTTCCACGGAGCCCTACAGACGTTGCCTGTGAATCCCCGCAGAAAAGTTGATTTTCCTCTATTTTTATCTATTTTTTCTTCGGTTCGACGCCGGTTCTTTTCCCGCCCGGACTCGCGACGCCGGTTACGAGTCCGTCCTTTATTTTTCGGTTTTTTGTCCTTCGTGACAGATTTCACGCTTTTTTCCTTTTTTCCCTGGCTGCCCGGTCGTTCGACCTCGCAGGGGCCCTTTTTCCCCCGATGGCGGCCAGTGGTTTCAAAAAGTGTGACCTCTGTAAGAAACTTATGTCTCTTACAGACACTCATGACTTCTGCCTCCGCTGCCTCGGCCCAGATCATGACCCCATGATCTGCACGCCATGCGGCAAAATGTCCTCAAAAGCATTGAGGAGTCGGCAGCACCAGCGGGAGCGTATCTTCTCTGACTCCGGCTGGGCTCGGACCTCGTCAGAGGCTTCGACGTCTCGGGACTCTGGTCCTGAGCATCGTCGGAGTTCCTCTGAAAGGGGGTCTCCTACCCGGGAGCATCATCGGAAGAAGAAACCCACGAGGGCGGGATCGGTGGACGCTCCTGGTTCCTCGAGGACCAGGTCGCATAGCCCCGATTCCCGTCCCGGGTCCTTGGAGTCGGAGAGGCCGTCAAAACATCCTCGACTCGAGATGGACTTGCCCGCTCACGTAAGTACGGTTGTCCTCGTGGACTCGCCTCCGAAGGACCCTACGTCGGGCCCGACGCCGTCGGGGCCCGAGTCGGGGGCTGCTGGGTCTCCTGAGCTCGGACTCAGGTTGACGGCCTTGGAGTGCAGTTTGTCTGCCTTCTTGGACCAGCAGCGGGCATTGATCGCTGGCCTCGCTGGCGCTTCTGCCCTGACCGCCGGGACGTCGACCTCCAAGTCGACACCGGAGACCGAGCCGATCCTCGAGTCCATAAGGGTTCGAGTCGATCCTCGGTCGAGGTCTCCTTCGGCCTCCCGTTCGGGACCGAGGTCGTCGACGCCGACACCCTCGGCGTCGGGGCGGATGGCATCAGTGCCCGCCCGACCGGAGCCGGTCGACTCCTCCTCCGAGGAGTCGGCCTGGGAATCTGAGGACGAAGAGTCACCTGGTTCCTTTCGGACTCGGTGTGTCCCTTCGGACTCCCCCGAGTCCGAACCTCGGAGACGGTCCCCCCCGGAGGATACCCGGTTCTCGGACTTCGTGAGGCATATGGCCAAAGCCTTGGCCTTCCCTGCGGATCCCGAGGAGGAGCCTCGAGTCGAAGAACTCGATGCCCTCCAATATGACTCTCCCCCGAAGGAGGCCTTTATTGTACCGGTTCCTCCAATGCTGGAACGGCTTCTCTTCCGCATGTGGGAGAGCCCGGCGTCGTCGCCGGTGTTAAGCAAGCGGGTCGATTCCATTTATCGAGTCCGCAAGAGCCCCGGGTTCCAAAAGGCATAACTACCACACCATTCCTTGGTGGTGGAATCGGCCATGCATAGACTGAAGAGTCAAAAAATGCACTCCTCGGTGCCCCCTGGTAGGGAAGCCCGAAGCCTGGATGCTCTCGGTAGGAAGTGCTTCCAGGGCTCTATGCTTGCTTGTCGAGTCCAGACATACCAGCTCTACATGGGCATGTATCTCCGAGACCTGGCTAAAGAAATAGCCGGGTTCTCTGCTGGTCTCTCCGACGAACCTTTGCAGAGGTTCCAATCCTTGTCTACTGGCATTCGGGAGTGCTCCAAGTTTATCTCTCGAGCAGCCTATGATGGTTTTGAGGCTTCGGCTCGAGTATCCGCGGCCGGCATCGGTGGACGCCGCCAGGCTTGGCTTCAGACGTCCGACCTCGAGCCCTGGGTGCAGGACAAGTTGGTCGATGTCCCCTGCCGAGGTGATAACCTCTTTGGCAAGCCCATGGATGAGAAGGCTGCACAAATCGAGACGGAGACTCTCACCAGGACTCGTCTCTCCAGGAAGACCTCTGCTCCTTCTCAAAAGAAGGCGGCCTCGGGGAAAAAGCCCTTTTACCCGAGGAAGGGTGCTGCCTATAAATACTACCCTCAGTATCAGGCCTCCCCAACTCCCCCACAGGGAAAGCAGGCCAAGGGTCGAGGTAATGGGCCCCATAGGCAGCCAGCCCCCAAGCCTGCACCACCGGCCCCTGCTCAGCAGGGTGGGGGTTTTTGACTTTCTCAGCATAGCCTCTCTCCCTCAGCTGGTTTCTCTCAGCACAGGAGGCCGGCTGGTCCACTTTGCCCACAGATGGTCCAACATCACCACAGATACCTGGGTGCTTCAGATAGTTCAAAAGGGCTATCTTCTTCATTTTCACCAGGTACCTCCCTCCTACTTTCCAGGGGAGCCTTCCAGACTCCCTCTGCACAGGGACTTACTCCTTCAGGAGTTAGCAAGTCTTGTTCAGGAACAAGCCGTGGAACCGGTGCCCCACCACCTGAAGGGTCAAGGGTTTTATTCCAGATACTTCCTGATTCCGAAAAGAACAGGAGGCCTCAGACCCATCCTAGACTTGCGCAACCTCAACAAGTTCCTTGCAAAGGAGAAGTTCAAAATGCTTACCCTTGGAATCCTGCTGCCCTACCTCCAGCAGGGAGATCTGAAGGATGCGTATACTCATATCCTTATTCATCCAGACCACAGACAATACCTCAGGTTTGTGGTGGACGGACGCCATTACCAGTACAGAGTACTGCCTTTCGGCCTATCCTCCGCTCCCAGAGTGTTCACCAAATGCCTAGCAGTGGTGGCGGCCTATCTGAGACTTCAGGGTCTCTTTGTATTCCCATACCTGGACGACTGGCTCATCAGAGCCCAGTCTGCCCAAGAAGCCACTCAGGCTACTCATCGCACAGTGGCTCTGCTCCAGCACTTGGGATTTGTCATAAACTTCGCAAAGTCCACTTTGCTCCCCTCTCAGGATCTAGAATTCATCGGCGCCAGGTTGGACACTCTTGAGGCGCGGGCCTTCCTGCCTCTGGACAGGGCCCAAAGGCTCATGGATCTCGCCAGCCGTTTTCACAGCAATTCCCTGGTCTCGGCCAGGCAATTGCTGAGACTGCTCGGCCATATGGCTTCCACGGTCCATGTAACCCCCTATGCCCGCCTGAACATGCGACCTGCTCAATGGTGCCTTCGCAAACAATGGCATCAGGCCACTGGGAGCCTAGCGGACTCCGTACAGATCTCCGACCAGCTGGTCTCCTCTTTGCGATGGTGGCTTCACCTGCCAAACCTAGTGCACATTCTCAGGTCCTGACGACCGATGCTTCTCTCCAGGGCTGGGGAGCACATTGCCAAGGGACTTGTACTCAGGGTCTCTGGACTTCTTGGGAGTCCGCTCAGCAGATCAACTTCCTGGAGCTCAGAGCCATCTGCCTAGCGCTCAAAGCCTTCTCTCACCTGATTTCTCACCAGTCAGTACTTGTCCAGACAGACAATCAGGTTGCCATGTTCTACGTGAACAAGCAAGGCGGAACCGGCTCCTTCCTTCTCTGTCAGGAAGCACAGAAGCTCTGCTCTTGGGCCGTCCATCGCAACATCGTCCTCAAAGCTGTCTATCTGGCAGACAAACTGAGCAGGATCCTCCAACCGCACGAGTGGAGATTGGATCCGCTGGTGGTTCAGCGGATCTTTCTACGGTGGGGCCTCCCCACCATGGATCTGTTCGCCAGTCCTCTGAACCGGCAGCTTCCCAGATTCTGCTCTCGACAGCCACATCCTCTCCGGGTGGCAGCGGATGCTTTTCTGATTCCATGGTCCACAGGCCTCTTGTATGCCTTTCCACCCATGCCTCTGGTGTCTCGGACGCTCTTCAAAGTTCTCAGAGACAAGGCATCGATGATCCTAGTGGCTCCCCGGTGGCCGAGGCAACCTTGGTTCCTGCTTCTGATGCAGCTAGCGGTGGACACCCCTCTTCCTCTGGGGTTTCAGCCCGACCTCCTCTCGCAGGATCAGGGGACACTCCTGCACCCCAACCTCCGGTCCCTTCATCTGATGGCCTGGCTGCTGAAAGGGTAGTCCTTGCTCCTCTCCAGCTGCCTCCAGATGTGGAAGAGGTCGTCTTGGCCTCCAGGAGGCCTTCCACCCGGAAGTCCTACGCTCTTAAGTGGCGTCGGTTCTCCGTCTGGTGTACTCAGCAGTCTCAAGACCCCTTCTCCTGTTCGGCATCAGTGGTCTTGCAGTACTTGCTTTCTCTTTCCAATCTTGGCCTTAAGTCCAACTCGGTCAAGGTCCACCTCAGTGCTCTTTCTGCGCATCACGTGCCGGTGGATGGTAGACCTCTTTCCAGCCACCCTCTGGTGGCTCGTTTTCTCAGAGGCCTCCTTCTCCTTAAACCACCTTTGCGCCCGCCAGCCCCGAACTGGGATCTCAATGTGGTTTTACAGCGGCTTACCTGTCCGCCTTTTGAGCCTCTGGCTACCTGTCCTCTTCGTTTTCTTTCCTGGAAAACCTTGTTCTTGGTGGCCCTCACTTCTGCTAGACGCATTAGTGAGCTGCAGGCCCTGGTATCTGATCCTCCTTACACTAGGTTCTACAAGAACCGGGTAGTCCTACGGACTCACCCTAAGTTTCTTCCTAAAGTGGTTTCCCCTTTTCACATCAACCAGGAGGTGGTACTTCCGACCTACTTTCCCAGGCCACACTCCAGCCGAGCTGAAATGGTCCTGCATACCCTGGACTGTAGAAGGGCGCTGAACTTCTACCTGGACCGTACGCGGGAGCACCGAAGGGCGGTTCAGCTCTTCGTGTCTTATGACCCCAAGTTGGGGCTCCCTGTCTCCAAGCGTACTCTGTCCATCTGGATTGCGGACTGCATCACTTGGGCTTACGAGGCTGCGGGCCTCGTGCTGGAAGGTAGAGTCACCGCTCATCGCGTTCGGGCGAAGGCTACGCCAGTGGCTTACCTCCACTCTGTTCCGTTGGCAGACATCTGCCGGGCCGATACTTGGTCTTCAAACCAGACTTTTGCAGCCCATTAGTGCCTGGAGAGGGAGTCCCGCAGGGACAGTGCTTTCGGACAGGCAGTCCTCCGTAACCTCTTCGAGGTATAGGCAACTCCTACCCTCCATCCCGGATGTTGGGCTACCGGTTGGAGACGTATTCAGAGAAGATTCCTTCCTTCTGTGCTGCTGAGCTAGAGGGAGCTCATTTTTGTGCTTAGGGTCTCCGGTAGCCTTAAGCTTGGGAGTCCCATATGTGAGGACTGACTTCCTGCTTGGTCCTGGAGAAAGCGTAGTTACTCACCTGTAACAGGTGTTCTCCAGGAGCAGCAGGAATCAGTCCTCACAACCCTCCCTCCTCCCCTTGGAGTTGCAGTTATATGCTTTCGTTTTTGCTAATTTTTGCTGTCTTTTAGCTATGTCATCTGACTGAGCAAGATGGCACCCTTGGGCGGGAAGAGGACCGCGCATGCGCGCTGCAATTCCCAAAGGCTTTCTTTGAAAGCTGGGGAAAATTGCTCCGCGAGGGCTCGGTCGGCGCCGACGTCACCCATATATGAGGACTGATTCCTGCTGCTCCTGGAGAACACCTGTTACAGGTGAGTAACTACGCTTTACTAATAGTAGGTCTGCAATCTCATCTTTCAGTTTTTTTCAACACCCTTGGATGTATACCATCTGGTCCAGATGATTTACTACTCTTTAGTTTATCAAATAATTGTAATACATTTTCCCGGTTTATCGATATTTTTCAATTCTTCAGATTTTTTCACTTTTAAATACCATTTCAGGCATAGGTCTCTACATCTTCTTCAGTAAAGACTGAAGCAAAGAATTCAGTCTCTCCGCCATGGCCTTGTCCCCTCTTAGTGCTCCTTTTACCCCTCTATTATCTAATGGTACAACTGACTCTCACAGGGGTTTTTTTTGCTATGAATGTACTTGAAAAAGTTTCTATTATGCGTTTTTGCTTCCACAGCAAGCTTTTTTTTTTTCTATTTTCTCTTTGTCTGCTTTATCAATGCCTTGCATCTAATTTGCCAGCGCTTATGTTTCCAGTTTTTGTCATTTGGCTCCTTTTTCCATTTTCTGAAAGATGCTTTTTTGGCAACAACCTCTCTGACCTCAGCTTTAAACCATATTGGCAGTTTTTGGCCTTCCTTTCACTTTTCTTAAACATGGAATACATCTGTTCTAGGCTTCCAAGATAGTATTTTTAAACAATGCCTATGCTCGATATAAATCTTTAAGCTTTGCAGCTGCTCCTTTTCGTTTTTTCTTAACTATTTTCCTCAGTTTATCATAGTTCCCCTTTTGTAAGTTAAAAGGTAGTACTGTGGATTTTCTTGCTGTCCTGCTTCCATTTATTAAATCAAATGTGATCATGCTATGATCACTGGAGTGGATGAGTAACCTAATGGTTAAAGCACTGGCTTGGGAACCAAGAAACTAGGGTTTGATTCCTACTAGCACTCCTTGTAGCCTTGGGTATATCACTTAACCCTCCATTGCCTCAGAAAAATCCAAGTTATTAATGCCCCTGTTTAATGTACATTACCAAGTATTTAAGTTACAATGTAAACCACTTTGACTGAAACGATAAAGCAGTATTTAAAAAAAAACAAAAAAAACCCCTGTTAAATAAATATTGCCAAGTGGCCCAACATCCTTATCTCTTGCACCTGATCCTGTGTCCCACTAAGGACTAGGTCTAAAATAGCTTCTCCTCTTGTCGATTCATGAACCAGCTGTTCCAAGAAGCAGGTCATACATGGCATCAGAAAGGAAGGCCACAGCTGATTCCAAAAGAAGTTTGGTATCATCTGGCGGAAAAGACGGAATCCATTGGAGCAGAGCTTGAGACGTCAAGCTGGAACATACTGCCATCTGCAGAATAGCCGCCGCCATGGCGAACTGGCTCCGCAACACGAATCCACTTTGCAGTCCAGAAAATCCTTTGACACTGATCCGCCTTCCACAGGAATGGTGATCCATCTGGGAATTGCCTTTACCTGTACATCAATTTTGGGAATGCCAAAAAACAACATATTCCTTCTCTGGGAGAGCGTAGACCTTCTTACACCCCTTATGAGGGGGCCCCGCTCTGACCAGATCATATCCTTGATCACATCTGGTAATGGGAGGATAGTAGCATATTTCCGTACCCTTTGAAGGAACGGGTGTACCTTCTGCTCCATGCCGGAAGCATCCATTATGTTCAAAGGCAGATGAGACCCTGGCCATCAACACCGCCAGCTCCTCCTTCCAGAATAGGTGGATCACTCTGCTCTCTTCACAACCTTCTGAAGGCAAGAGTACTTCTTCATCCATGTCAGAGCTCAGTACTGAGCCATCTGAATCATAGTCAAAACTCGGACAGCTCCCAGCTTTTCCCCCATCTCCAGAGGGTGCCCCTCACTGGGGATGCTTAGCCAAGGGAAATCGAACAAGGCTTCTACTCTCAGCCTACCCCGCATGAGACTGTGCCCAGGGGTACCCCGAGGCCACAGGGTATGAATTTCCAAGCTGGAAGGACCAAGCCTGCTGCAAAAAGAAAGGATTCTGGGAGGACAATCCCGAGTCTGGAAGCTCTCCTCTCCAAAATGACCCCCCCCCCCCCCAACAGCAGAGGGCACATTGCCACAGACCTCCTAGAGGATGATGAGGGGCTCACAGCACAGTTGACGGATATTTTCACCCATAGCACCATCTGTCACCTCCTGCCCTAAGACAGGTAAGGCTGGACTAACTGCATCCCCCGGCTGGGAGAGGGGAAGCAGGTCCCCCAAGGACAACTCAGAAGCTGCCATGCAAGAAGAGTCGAGTCCAAAATTCAAAGATGAGGTACCTCATTTGACAAAGGTCAAACATGTTTCCTAGAAGAAGTAGAGAGTTAAGGCAAGTATCACAACAGCACGTGCTAAGACTACACGTTAACTAAATTTTTATTGCAATGCGTGTTACAGGCGCTAGGAAAGAAGCACACGTTGGAGCCACTTGGGCAGAATGCACACTAGAGCCACATGACTGCCAGGCACACAATAGGTAAAAATGCTATTAATGCATGCAGAAAGTGTCAGGAAACCCCCACACTGTGCCAATGGTCACCAGCAGTACACCTGAAACTGCGTCCCAGAAAGACTGAAATCAGGAGCCCCCAACAAGGACAATGAAGAGGTCAAACCTTGGTACTCGCCCCCTTAAGAGCCCCAGGCAGAGGAAGATTGATGCCAGGCTCAGCTCTACTCCCCTCCCCAGAAACTAGTTCTCTGGCTCGACAGCACTGGCAGGCAGTTTCCTCTAAGAGCCTTCTGCAATCTTCTTGAGAGAGCAGGGAGAACAGCAGAGGAAGGGGGTGTTGAGGTTGTGTGAGGCTGTTGAATTCTTCCAGCCTTCCAGATCCTTCTAGTTTTCTGGCTGCTCAACAGGCTCTTATCCAGGGTAAGAGCGCGGAGTTGAATCAATTTCCATCCTCCTATGGCTACTGAAAAGAACAGTCTAGTGGAGCCTCCCACATCACACTCTAGTGAGAGATCATCCCGCAGAGCGTTTAATCAATCTTTCCCTCTCAGTCTTCAGATTTTTTTCCTGTTGTAGTTGTTATGGTAGGACAGACTAGATAGGCCGCATGGT
This sequence comes from Ichthyophis bannanicus, assembly GCA_033557465.1. Classification (NCBI taxonomy): domain Eukaryota; kingdom Metazoa; phylum Chordata; class Amphibia; order Gymnophiona; family Ichthyophiidae; genus Ichthyophis; species Ichthyophis bannanicus. The sequence goes on along the minus strand of CM066049.1, from coordinate 92,019,279 downwards.
CTTTTTCTGTCGTCATTTTTCTATGTTTCTAAATACTCTATTCACCTCTGGTGGCTGAGGCAAATACAGGCATAGGGGTTTTTGTTGCTGAAATATCGAAATTAGAGACTTACCTGCTAATTATAGTTCCTTGAGGAACTCCAGTTCAGTCCTCCACCTCTGGGTAGTGTGCATCCTCCTGCAGCAGGAAGACTGGGTATGTCAAAACTGTGACCTCACTGGATATATCCTGCTGGCCTCTCCCATCAGCCCCAGTGTACTATTGACAAAGCATACTCAAAGGAGCAACAAATAAATAGCTAAGGTATTACATTCAACTTTTAATCAGAACTTTAAATCAACTAAATTTCCTCCCTTTAAGAGGGAAACTATTACTCTTAACAGCCGCTTTCCTCCGGACTCCCAAAAGGAAGAGAGAAATAAAGAACCCAAGAAAGAAAGATCAGAGTAGCAGAAACCTTGCGATACCGAAAGCGTTAAAAGTTCTTACACCCCAAGTGCCTGACACTCCTCCCCATTGCACTGACCGGGCGGGAATGAGGACTGAACTGGAGTTCCTCAAGGAACTATAATTAGCAAGTAAGTCTAATTTGGATTTCCTTATCGTTCCTCCAGTTCAGTCCTCCACCTCTGGGATGTAACAGAGCAGTATTCATTGGGAGGGACTTGTCCAACCGGATCGCAAGACCGCCGACCCGAAACATACTGAAGGTATGGAGAGACGACTAAGTGGCACCAAACTGTGCTCCACCCATGAAGTCGCTTGCGCTCTTGTAGAGTGAGCCCGTAAACCCACGGGCACCTGCCAACCCTGCAAAATGTACGCAGATGCGATTGCTTCTCGAACCCATCTGGAGATTGAAGCCTTTGCTGCCGTGTCCCCTCTCTCTCTGAGGGCCCCCAAACAAAACAAGTAAACGTTCTGACTTACGAAAAACTTCCACAACCTTTAAGTACTAACGGAGAACTCTCTTCAAATTCAAACAATGTAAACTACGGTCCGAGGATTTTGCCTCCGTCGGGCCCAACACTGGTAGCGACACCGATTGGTTCAAGTGAAAGGGGGAAACTACCTTGGGTAAAAAGGATGGTACTGGCCGTAACACCACCTTTTCCCTAGAGGAGGACAAAAACAGCTCCCTACAGAACAAGGCTTGAAGCTCAGACTTGTCTTGCCAAACAGATGGCCACTAGAAACACCGTCTTTAAGGTTAGGTCTTTAACTGAAGCTTGGCGCAGGAGCTCGAAGGTCTCTCTGGTCAATGCCCCCAGAACCAAGTTGAGATCCCACAGAGGCACAACCACCCTACGAGCAAGGCACAACCTAGAGATCGCTTTAAGGAAATGAACCACGTCTACGTGGGAGCCCAGGGACACTCCCTGGACCTTACCTCTATAGCAAGAGAGAGCCACTAGCTGAACTTTTAAGTAGCTGGCTGCCAATCCTTTAATCAAACCAGTCCTGTAAAAAACTGAGCACCATGGGCACGGAGACCGTGGAAGCATGTACTTGTCACTGAGAGCACCAGTCTTCAAATATGCGCCATATCCGCACATATGCTAGAGATATAGATCTTTTCCTGGCCCTGAGCAGGGTCAAAATAACCACCCCAGAATAACCTTTCTTCTTTAACCTCGCCCTTTCAATGGCCAAGCCGTAAGCGAGAATCGATCCACTTGAGGCATTCGAAGCGGGCCCTGGGTCAAGAGATCCTCTGTTGTCGGCAACCTCCATCGAGGAGTCGGATGAGATCGACATACCATGGGCGCCTCGGTCAATCTGGAGCCACCAATACCACCCTCCCCCGATGAGCCTCGATGCGCTGAAATCACTCGTCCTATGAGCACCCACGGAAGAAAGACAGAGTAGTCCCGTCGAAGGCAAAAATCTGCATCAGGGCATCTATTCCTTCTGACATCCTCTCTTCTTCTGCTGAAGAACCGGCTTGTTTTGGCCGAACGGAAGGACGCCAATGAGACCCATAATCGGCGAACCCCACTTGCCGGCTATCTGAGCAAAGACTTCCGGATGAAGTTCCCATTCCCTGGCATCCACCCGGACTCTGCTGAGAAAATCCACCATCACATTGTCCGTTCCTGCAATAGGTGCCGCTGAGATCGCCTGCAACCAAGGTTCTACCCAGGTGAACAGATTTCCTGCTTCCTCCTCCATGGCCTAGCTGCCCTGCCGATCGAGGTAAGCCACCATCGTGGAATTGTCCGAAAGCACTCGCACCACTCGGTCCTTCAGCACGGTTTCAAATGCCTGAAGTGCTAGGAACACCGCTCTCAGTTCGAGCCGGTTGATTGACCACTGAACCTCCTGTTCGTTCCAGGATCCCTGAGCGAAGAGATCCCTGCAATGTGCTCCCCAACCTGCGAGGCTTGCATCCGTCAAAACTGGGAGCCATTGAGGTTGTTCTAGTGGTAGGCCTGCCGCCAGGTTTTCTGGGCAGAGCCACCACTGAAGGGACTCCTGACCTTCAGGGGACAGGGGAGACGTCTGTTCAGGGAGGCGCTCTGGTGCGACCACCTCTGAAGCAATGACCTCTGCAACGGCCGTATGTGAGCCCTTGCCCATGGTACTACCTCCAGGGTTGCTGCCATTGTTCCTAGTACACGAAGATTGCTCCACGCTGACGGAGCTGGAGTCTAGAGTAATTAGCGCACTAATTGCTGTAGGGCCTGAGCTCTCCGAACCAGCAGGAAAACCATCCCCCTGCGTGTATCGAAGAGTACTCCCAAGTACTCTAGATCCTGGGACAGGAGCAGACGGCTCTTGGCTGCATTGACTACCCAACTGAGATCTTGAAGGAACTTGACGACTCTGTTGGTAACCTGAACACTCTCGGCTTTGGATTTCGCCCAAATTAACCAATCGTCGAGATATGGATGCACCAGAACTCCTTCCTTTCGCAATGCCACCGCCACTACTACCATGACCTTGGTGAAGATGCGGAGAGCTGTCACCAACCCGAAGGGCAACGTTTGAAACTGAAAGTGTCCCCACGGGAGAGCAAACCTGAGGAATCTCTGATGAGCTGGCCTGATAGGGATGTGCAATTATGCTTCGGTGAGATCTAAAGATGTCAAGAACTCCGCTTGTCGCACCGCCACCATTACCGACCGCAAGGTTTCCATCCGAAAATGCGGAACTCGCAGACAGCGGTTCACTCCTTTTAGATCCAGAATAGGACGGAGCGCTCCATCCTTCTTGGGTACAACAAAATAAATAGAGTAACGACCACCACCGTAATCCTCCTGCGGCACCGGCACCGGCACCACAGCTCCTAACTGTAAGAGACGATCTATGGTTTGTCTCACTGTGGACATCTTTCAATGCCCCTTGCAAGGCAAAAGCACGAACGAGTCTAGAACTGGATGAGCAAACTCAAGCGCATAACCTTCGCGTATTATCTCCAGTACCCATTGATCGGAAGTTATTTGGACCCAGGCAGGAAGGAATTCCCAAAGCCGTCCCCCAATCGGTCGAATTCCTGCCTGGGCCCGCCTCGTTTCATTGTGGCTTTCGCACAGACGTGGTTGAGGAAGCTGCAAAGCCTCTGCCTGCCCCTCGGAACCCACGAAACCCCTGGGCCCTTGAAGGGAATCTGCCTCTTTGAAAACCACCCAAGCGGGAGATACGAAACCTTCTGAAGTCTCTACCCTGACCTCCTGTGGCCGGGAGAGATCTGCCCTGCTTAGGTTTATCCTCCGGCAACCTGCCGTCTTTGGACTCACCCAGATCCTTAACCAACTTGTTGAGATCTTCACCAAACAATTTACCTTTAAAGGGAAGCTTACTGAGACGTGTTTTAGAAGCACCATCTGCCACCCAATTCCTTAGCCACAAGTAACGGCGCGCGGCTACTAAGAAGGCCATACTTTTCGCCAATGACCTAATCACATCATAGTGGACATCCGCTAAATATGCCGAACCAGATTCCAGACGTGTCACTTCAATTAAGCATTCCTGCGCTTGTGGAGGGGACTGCTGCAAACATTGGGACCAACGGAGACAAGCTCTCACCACCCATGCCCCACAAATGGAAGCCTGCAAGGCAAGAGCATTAACCTCAAAGTCCTGCTTTAAACACACCATCCACCTTCCTGTCTTGCGCATCCTTCAAAGCTGCACTCCCCCTTCTACCGGGATAGTCGTCTTTTTTGTGACTGCTGACACCGCTGCATCTACCCGTGGAAAGCACAACCTCTCCTTCTCTTTGTCAGCTAGAGGGTAGAACCTATTCATCGCTCCGACGCCACATAGTCCAGCTTCTGGCAGATCCCATTCATCTTTGATCATCCGGTCAACCACACGGTGAACTGGGAACACCGCCTGAGTTTACCGCACTGCCTGAATGAGAGGATCTTCCAGCCCCTCATCCTCTGATGGCTGGATGGGAGCTAGACTGAGTGCCTGGAGGGACTCCGTGATGAGTGCTGTAAGCTCCTCCCTTCGGAACACTCAAATGATTCTCACCTGGTCCCGGAATCTCCCCCTCTTCAAGCTCCTCCATTCCAGACTCAGGCTCCAACTCCATATCTTCCTCATTGAGCCACTCCGAATCCACAGACTGATCCTCTTGAGGTCATGCCCTCTTGGGGAGTCTTGCCATACTACCAGCCATGTCCAGACCACTCTGTTGCATTGGCCCCGACAGTAGAACAGGGCCTGCCCCTGCTCCCTGCTGTCACAAGCAATAAGCCTGATGCATTAATAGCACAAGTCTGGGGAAAAAGCCCCAAGGGCCCCCCCCCCAGCACCCGTTGGAGCTCCAGAACTAGACGGTCCTGCCGTGCTTTCCAGGAGCGGCACCGAAGGACCCTAGGGGACTCATCTTCGACCCTTACCAATGAACAAGGAGTTCCTACAGGAACCTTCTCTTGTATCTCCTGCTCCATACTATTTGATACCGCAGCACAGCCCCGGCAGACCCCTGCGTCCGAGACCGCGTCTCTGTGTGTCACACACCAGATACTGTGGGCGTGAAGGCATTAGATACAGAGTCCAAAGGATTGAACTCCCACCAAGAGAAATCTAAAAGTAGATATAACAGATCTCCCAAACTTTAAGTGTTAATAAAAATTCTATTTTTTTTTAGGACAAACTTCACTTAAAAAATAAAAAACCCCAAAGTCAACCATATTAGACCAAATTAATGGTAATTAGGGAAATTTAAACGCCCCTGAGAGCAAGAGAATTCACTCTGGCCTGGAACTAGCTGGACTTCCCCTTCAGCACGGCTAGCCACGTTACCACTGCCTCGTGGTTCAAAAGCACAGGAAGGGGCCTGCCCACACATGCAGTCAGGCCTATTTGGCGTCCGATTCCCCCCGGCGGACCCGAGCACCTTCCTGCTGCTCTGTGCGGCACTCAGGCACGCACCTCTGCCACCGCTCTCCGACTGCCTCACAAACCGTCTCTTTTGATGCGGCGGACCTCCGCACTACCCTTCAATCCACGATGACGCTCACCACCGAGGTGAGGTGCAACTGCGGAGAGGGCTTTTTCTTTCAACCTCCGCTGCTCATTTCGGTTCCCCGCGGCAACCCGGGATTGCGGGGGCAGAACTGATCACTGCACAGCTCCCCTTCGTACCAACTAGGCGGGGAGTACAGAACAAGGCCCCGCAGTCGGAGATAAGGGAAGGAGGAAAGAGGCTCCAGACTGACCTGCTCCCTTCTGAGCAGTCAGAATCTCCTCTGTTTTTTTAAGCAGCCCTAACCAAATAAAAACAAAGTGAAGGGAATAAAGAAATATGTAAGATCTATCCTTGCTGCTCCTTATCCGTTTCTCTAGTGAGCCCAGCACCTAGGCTCACTACATCCTCCTGCTGCATGGAGACTGGACACACTGGGGCTGATGGGAGAGGCCAGCAGGATATATCAAGTGCGGTCACATTTTTGACATGCCCAGTCTCCATGCTGCAGGAGGACGTACACTACCCAGAAGTGGAGGACTGAACTGGAGGAACGATAAGGAACTGGGCTTTTCATTGGTTCTATGTCTGCTGATAGGGGAACACAACCTGCTTGTCTGGACTGGTCTATCAGGATGATATGGAACGGTCTTTCTAGAAACCAACAGATTGTAATATCTGAAGCAAAATGATTTTGCCAAGAGAAGATTGTGCCAAATGAATCTGATTGATTTGTTTGACTGCTTGACCAGAGAACTAGATCAAGGGCATGCGATGGATGCAGTCTACTTAAGGGTTTTGCTGAAATCTTAATACTATTCCTTATAGGAAGCTTATGAATAAAACTGGAGCAGCTTGGGGATGGGTCCCAATGTGGTAAACCGGATCAGAAATTGATTGACTGAGAAATGACAAAAGGTGGTAATAAATGGATTTTACTCAGAAAAGAGGAGGGTAAGAGTGGAGAGTGCCTCAGGGATCAGACCTGGAACCTGTACCGTTTAAATGTCCTTGTGGGTGATATTGCTGAAGAGTTTAAAGGAAAAATGTTTGCCTTTTTGCAGAAGACATAAAAATTTGTAATACAGTGAACACTTCAGAGGAAGTAGGCAATATGAGAAAAGATCTACAAATATTAAAAGCATGGTCTAATGCTTGGCAGTTAAGATTTAATGCAAAAAAGAGCAGAGTGCTGCATTTGGGATGCAGAAATCCAAAGGAAATGTATGCAATAGAGGGCAAGAGGCTGGTGTGCAAAGACCAGGATAGGAACCTCAGGGTGATAGTAGTAATACAATGTGACAAGGCGATGGCCAAAGCCAGATGGATGCTAGGCTGCATACACGAGGAATAAGCAGGAAGAAGGTATTAATTCTCCTGTATAAGTCATTGGTGAGGTCTCACGGAGTATTTATGTTCAGTTTTGTAGACAGTACCTTACAAAAAAGGATATAAGACATGAAAGAGTTCAGAGGAAGGCAAACAAAATTATATGGGGCCTGTACCACATGACACATAAAGAAACTAGAAAACTAAATATGTATTCTAGAGGAGAGGGGGGACAGAAATATGCGATGTAGATGTTTAAAAATAGTTAAAAGGTATTAATGAATACACACATCTTTTTCAAAGATGGAGAAACGGTAGGAGGTAAATGAAGCTGCAATGGGGTAAACTTAAAAGCAACATCAGGAAATACTTTTTTAGGGAAAGGGTGGTGGATATCTCAAATGCCCTCCTGATGAAGGTGGGAGGGGCAACAACTGATAGAATTCAAAAAAGCATGGGACAGACACAAAGGTTTGCTATATAGCAAGAGGATGAAATCAAAGCAAACTTAAATCACTTCAAAAATAGAGAGAGTGTAAGCTGCACGGAACGGCAGGTACAATTCTACCACTCTAGCCACCTTACTGGGCAGATGAGATGCGCCACGATGGTCCTTATCTGCTATTATTTACTATGTTACTATTGTGTAAAAATGACAGAGGGGATATTTGCATTAACTGCAGTCACCGGGATATTCAGCAGCACAAATGTGATGAGTGCTGCTGAATACCCCTGGGGGTTGCCACTGTATGTCCCGATGCTAACTGGCTATCATCAAGACATTTCGTGGGTAGAGCGGAGGCAGCATCCAGTGATCACCGGGCAGCAGTGATATTAAGCCACTGCCCGGTCATACTAAGTGATGAAAGACATGTAAAAAGGTGGCCTAACTTGCGCTGTAGAAACTAACTGGGCAGCAGCAGCTTGGCATCCTGTTTCTCTGGCTAACCCAAATATTCAATGCCGGTGGCCGGATATGGCCTTGGCATTGAATATGCAGGTGTTAGTGTCGACAGTTAGCTGCTGAATATTCCCCCCCCCTCCCCCCAATGTTTCATCCAGCATCATCCATAAGGACATTAAACCCCCATTTTCTGACATTTCTTGCATCTCTGAATACATTGTTATGTCCTTTTGGGGAAGAAAAGGGTTTGGGAGAAATGAGATAGACAGGAGGAGTAGAGGAATCAGAAGGAGAGGAGGTAGGAGATCTGATGGAAAAGAACAGGAGGGTGAGACAGAAAGACATATGGTGGGAGGATGAGAACCGAGGCTACAGGAAGATAAATGAGAGGACATGAGAAAGGGAAATCAGAAGCATATAAGGGAAGGGAAAATGAGGCAGGGAGAAACGTGGTATATAAAGGAACCTAATAATAGACAGTAAAAGTAAAGAGGAAGGAAATCTCTCCTCCCTACTCTAATCCCTTCTTTTTCACACATATCCCTAACTCCCTCCGATTCTCTCTCACTCACACCCCTCACCCCTCTCTCACTCACACACATACCCCTCTGATCCCATTCACTTACACGTACATCCACACACTCTCTAATCCCCTCCCCTCATGATCATACAAACTTTCTACCTCCCTCCAATTTCCTTACGCATCCAACACTTTTGAACCCTTCACTAAACCCATGCTCTCTTCCACACCCTTATTCACTCCCATTTCCATGCACCCTCATTCAGAATCTCTACAAATATCCTTAAACCTCCACTGATCCCCTCACTCACTCCATGTCCTCCTCTGATCCCTTCATGTATACAATTCCTTTGAATTTCCTCACCACTTACTCATTCATCCCACTTCCACCCAATTCCCTCATTCATTCACATCAGCTCCAATCCCATCAGTCTCTCACACATGCACCACACACCCTCTGATCCTTTCACTCATTCTTACAATATTCTACATCCTCCGATACCTCATCTAATCACTATCCACCCCCTCACACACAGAGCCCGTGCCTCTTCTGATGTCACTCACTCCACCCCTACCGATCCCCTCAATGGGCTCGTACAGTTTAAACACTTTCCCCCACCAAACCACTCACATCCCCAGTGCCTCAAGTTGTGTCCTGATTTTTGCCATGTAGTTCAAACTGCACCATTCTGGTTCCTGGCAACAAAAAGGAAATGACCTTGGGCACTGCACTGCCATTATCCTTCTCCAACCACCCAGCCTAGATTGGTGCAGGAGTGTGACGGGGAAAGGATGCACAAAGACTGCCACCTTCCAATCTGACCCAGTCCCCGTCTCCTAGTGGGCACAGACTGTAGAGTTCTACAGCAGGAGCAAGCTCACTTTTAAACTGCGAAAGTCTCCTTATTTTGTACCTTGGTTTTGTGGTGTTAAACATGTCCATAAAACTACCACACAAGCCTCAGGCCTGATGCTTGCAACATTGCACAGGAAGCGACGCCATGCTCAGCTTTGGGTTGTCTTTTAATGGTTGCTGAGCATCATTATCCACAGAGAGAAGGAACATTCTTCTTTTGAAGAGTCCTGTAAATTCCTGAACACAATTGCACTATCCCATCTCTCTGAAGTCAAACTTATCCTAGGGCCTGATTCACCATGTTTCCCAGTTTCCGGCCCCCTTTCCACCCCCTCCCCTCCCCACTACTATGCACATTCACATTATTAAGGCAGGGAACAGGGTAGGGGCAAAATGCTCTCTCTCCTCCACTATGTTTCCCAAAAACCGGATTCACAGTGACTAGTAGCTAGCATGGATCATGGTAGTCGGACTTTGCCAGTGGTGTGCTGCAGGGAATTGAAGGGGCTCTTGGCAACACCCTGTTACATATTTTTGATAAAGTGTTTCTCACCAAATGAAGCAGAGTTGGTGAGAGCCCTGGGATATGAAATTGATAGCAATTTGCACATCTTCATAAGAAACAGTTCATTTAACAGTTAAGCCTCAATATTTGAGGGTGCAGAGAATGTCTGTTTTGGCAGAAATGTACTATAGAGTCACTAGGGGTATTTGGAAAGGACTGAAATCAGTCTGCATAGTCTTACAATTTCTTTCATCTTTCTGAGAATCACATAAAGTGCTTGAATGATAAATGTAAAAAAAAAAGAAAATTGGAGTTCAGCATTCAGCTATGAACATAAATGCATGGGACCCAACAGGCTTGTTTCATGTTAGCCATGGCTTAGTCCAGTTGGGTCTTGTTCCAATCTAGGAAAAGCTCCCTGGTTCTGAATCATATTTTATCTAGATCCTCTTGAGATTCCTTTTGACATTTTTCTTGTTTTTGTTCTCCACTTTTCTTTCTGCTTTTAAAACTCTGTTCTGATACAGCAGCAATGACTTCTCGATGCATCACAGCTGGTATTAAGAGTCACCCCAGTAGAGGCAGTAGTTTGACACTAAAGGACATTTTAGGAACTGTAGAACAGGGCTCTGAAGCAGCCCAACGTATTTCAGAGGGTACTATGGCACTTGTCTATCAAGGATATTAAGACATGAATGTATGTGTCCCTATGTGGATTGATTTGCACATAGTATTTGCAGAAGCATGAAGTAACGCAAATTTCTTTTGATACTTACCCATACAACAGACTGAGTGGTAGGGACATGCATTTGTGTGTATGTGCGCCCTTTTACATTAGTATGCATATGCATGGACATGTTTCTCTATGTTTATGCAAATGTAGCTTGTTTTCATGGTAGTAAACAGCTATGCCATGCTTCTAGAGTTCCTGTAGCTTCAGAGGATTGATGCTGATGTTTCTGACTACAAGGAAGAGAGTTCAGTTAATAATAGTGAATGATTATTCCTATCTGCCTAATCAATGGTCCACACAGCTTCTGGCATTAATACCTGCAGCAGGGAAAAGATATGCCAGTAACAAGAACACATAGGGGCATGTTTACTAAGCTGGGCTAATGGTTAGCATGTGCTATTTGTAACTAGGTCCCACTGAATAACATGGAACCTAGTTACAAATAGGGTGTGCCCAGCTTTGTCAGCATGCCCCTTATAGTGGAATGGCAGTGAATGATTACATCTGTGACATGGACAGTGTATATCTGCTATATTCACAGTGTTTATCAGCCAAATAACAGCGCATGAATGTACCTAGGCAGTGCATGCCTAGAGCGCTGATGTGGCACATGCAAGCACCTTGAGTAAACGAAAAACACTTACAAAGGGCCTAGAAAACTATTGAACTGATGCATAGGCACTTTGAAAAATGCTATACCAAAGGGCTCAATGCAAAGATCCTGAGAACTACCGAGGGGCCTAGTGTAGAGAACGCTCAAGTACACTGAGCATATTTTCATTTTGTTGTGTAAGGAGCTGGAATGTGAGCATATACAAGACAGAGCAGCCCTGGTAGCAAGATGATAGGAATGAAGCACTGGGTAACATGCACAAAGCAGCAGGTAAAGCCCTTATCGGCACTGTGTTTCCAGGAAGACAATGGGATAAGGCAGTTACAACCCAACCGTAGCACTGGCATCACATTGAGCATCATGGAAGGCATTGGGTTGGCCTGTGAAGAATGACAGTATAGATAAATTGTACCTCCAAGAACAACAGGACATAGTTAAACCTAAATCTTCAGTGAGCAATGGGAAGCTGAATTCAAATATGGAAGTGGGCCTGGATGCTGACCTTGTAATAAAGCTGAGTATGGCAAGATCTGAGGTGGCTTACAAACAGTGGTGATAGAAGCCAAAATGAAAGCAGATGTTGGCCATGCTGGAGAGGATGTGGAGTGGTAGGAAAGTGGGAGAAGTTGGGTAAAAGATGTGGGAAAAAGTTGAATTGAGCTGCATCTAGGAAATCCTTTGTACATCTGTTATTTGCATTACTTGGAAAGAACAAGGAAATCACATTTCAATAAATAAATTTAAAAAAATACACAAATGCATACATCTCAATTGAGCAGAGAGGCTGGGTCATTTTGGCCATTGTTATCATTCACTATGTTACTAAGTTTAGTTTAACTCATTTGTACATTTTTGAGTACGTTTTAAATATGAGAACATGTGTATACCGTGTTTGTGTGTACTAAGGGGCTGTCTGAAAAGCAGTCAGTCAATGTGGCTTTGTGATCTGCTGGTGAGACTCCCTCTGAATGCCAGCCCCCTTCCCTCTCCCCCCAGAAGCCTGGCTGGGTTGGGGAGTTAGGTGGAGAAGGTCTCAATAAGCTCATGGCACAGGCACTGACAGAAGCCATAGAAGATGCACAGGATAAGAGTGGAGGGAACAAGACTGACTAGCACAATGCCTAAGGTCAAGTGTTTGATCATGAGCAGGTAGATGCCAAGCGGCAGTGAGCTGAAGTAGATGAGGCAGAGGAAGCCAATGATGAAGCGAGGGAAAGTTCTCCAAGTGCATGAACGGCATTTATGGGCAGGACAGTGGCAGGGCAGAGAGTCCAGGCTGGGAGGCCTGTACAAGCGCATCACATCCAGTACACCTATGCCCTCTGCTGTGGAGGAATCCTCTGGCATCTCCATAATAGTGATGACCAAACAGTCTGAAGAGCTGTGGGACTGCTCGCTGAAGGGCTCCAGGCCGCTGGGGCTGAGAATGACCTCTGGGGAAACAGAAGCACCTCGTTTCTTAGTTTTGTCCTGGTGAGTGAGAACTGTGATGATCTTGATATCATCTTGCAGCATCTGGACATTGTCATCTGGAACATAGGTTTCCTGACGGCAGAAGGGGCAGCTGACCAGGTTGGGAGACAAGTCTCCAATATCCACAATCTTTTTTAGGCATTTTGCACAGACTCTGTGGTGGCAAGTCAGTAGTTTGGGCATTCTGTGGCGAGTGTCATAGCGATTGTAACAGATCTTACACTCCATCTCATGAGTAGTGTACACTAGTGGCTGAGAACTTTCCAGATCACCATCTTTACAGCTCATTTTCTTCTCTTCTGATTTGGGTGGAATCTCTTGAGAGGAGCTCCAGGAGTTTCCGTCCTAAAGTGGTGTTGTGAAGAGAATCTGAGAAGAGGAGATTACCTACAAGAGTGAGGGAGGGGAATGGATAACAAAGAAAAGATAAAAACAGAAAGAAGGGGGGAAGGAAAACAAAGGAAGGAGGTGAAAAAAAAAGACAAAAAAGTAAAGACAAGGAGGAAGAGGAGGGAAAGAAAAATAAAGGAAGGAGAGAGAAATAATGGAGGACAAGGGAGCAGAAAGAGACACGAGGTAAATAAAGAACAAAGGAGGAGGAGAGGAAAATAAAAAGGTAGAAGAAGGGAGAGAAAATATGCAGAAGGCAAAAGAGAAGGGAAAGAGTATGGCAAAAGAAATAGGTAGAAAGAAAAAGGAGCGAAGAAGAAAAGGGAGTGAGCATAGTTTAAATATGAGAAAAAAAAAAGATTGAAAAAAAGAGGAACAGAGAAAAGGAGGATGAACAAATGAAGGAATAAGAAAGCAAGAGAACAGTGTTAATAAGCAGGAGATAGTTACGTGAATTTATGCAGGTCACATCAGGAAACATACGCCTTGTCTATCCGGTCTCTCCTCTCTGCTCTTCTTACAGCTCACACGTTCTCTGTTATTGTGTAGCTTTACTGTCACCTTTTCTCCATCCTTCTGTCTCATTACATGTTCCTTTGCCTATGTCTCTCTCCCCCTACCTCTTTCTATTAATCCCCTTTCATTAGTCTCTCTCCGTCTGCTACTAACTGACTCATTCTCTGTCATTCTCCTATGTCATTACAGGCATCTTTCTTCTATCTTCTGTGAGTGTCCCATCAGCGTCCTGTCCTTTGTGAGGCTGCAGTGTCTAAAATTAGAAGTTTCAGTTGGGGGCAAAGACAATCGGGATGGAGTGGAGGGAGAAGAGGTTGGAAGAGTGGGAGGATTTCATAAGGAGTTTATCAGGGAGACAACATTCAATAATGCCCAGGATTAAATGCAAAATTTGTAAATTAAAAAAAAAAAAAATAATGCTCAGGAAACTGCATAAGAGACCAGTCTTCTGCTAAGATTCAGACGGCGTATGAACTGCAGGGTTTGAAAAGGGCTGTTTTACGGACCAATGATTAAAAATTAATCAGAGGGTATGACTGCCCTTCTGAGTTAGTGAGGATGGTCTACTAATAAAAGTATTATATGAGCAGATAATATAAGCATATCAATTATTTTTTGAAGATTTAAAACTGACGGTCTGTTTTCCTTGCTTGTGATGTTTTTTGCATAACCAGATTGCATTTTGAGAATCTTGTTAAGTTGCCATAAATAATCACACAGGCAATGAAACACACCTTGGGGCATGTTTAATGCATTGAGGTAACTGGTAGCGTGTGTTAAACCCCATGCTAACATGGGACTGCAGTAACCATTACCGAGTGCTAACACTTAGTGCAGAGCAAGCTGGGTTTAGGGCAGAGGGTGGGTATTGAATGCTCATCATGGATAGTGCAGGCATCATCGGCATGCACTAACTGAGTCTTGTTTAGTTAGCACTGGTGGCTGCAGGTTTAATGCAGCAAGGTCACCACTCCACGCTAACTGCATGGGGACATGCCAAGAATGTCCAACTTGCGCTGTTGTAGGAAAACTTCCCCACATGCTAATGTGGCCAATCTTAGCGCATTTTAGCAAACATGACCCCATATGCATTAATACTAAAGAAAGGGTTTACAGTTGTGATCAACATTACTGGCACCCTTGCATTTTAGGTATGCTGTATACAATATCTTGAGAAATAATTGGAAATATTCCAACTGTATGTTATCATAATATTTTAATAGTATGTTCAAAGGTATACAAAAAAAAATAGATGTCTGTGCAACTTAAGACATAGTAATTTCTGAGAAAAAAAATGATCTGGACAGAATTAATGGCATCCCTTCACTAATATTTGGTTGCACAACCTTTACTAGTGACAGCCTCCAAACGTTTCTTGTAATTATCTATAAAGTTTCATACATCTGTCTGCTGGTAGTTCCTCCCACTCTTCAACTGTGATTTGTTCCAGCTTATGAATGTTTCCAGGATTCCTTTTACCGGTAGCAGATTTCAGCTCTTCCCCAAGGTTCTCGATTAGACCGAGATCAGGACTCATTGTTGGCCAGTTTAAAAACAGTCATTTTTCCCTTTTTAACCATTCTTTTGTACTTTTTGAATGTATGTTTTGGGTCATTGACCTGCCGGAGGACCCATGACCTGCAGCCCAGACCTAGCTTTCTGACACTAGGTAGCACATTTTAATCCAGATTACCTTGGTAGTCCTCTGACTTCATGATTCCTTTAATACATTCCAGGCCTCCAGTTCCTGAGGCAGCAAAACAGCCCCAGAACATTAAGGAATCTCCACTGTAGGAAGAGTGTTTTTTTTCCATATAAACTTCATTTCTTTGCCTGTAAATGTATCACTGGTCTGCATTGCCAAAGACCTCAAGTTTGGTTTCATCTGTCCACAGAACATTTCCAGAAAGATTGTGGTTTTGAGAAAGGTGAGGAGTGCCTTTTTAATGTCTGACTCTGAACAGTAGGGTCTTCCTTGGTTTTCGCCCATTAAGTCCTTCTCTGTTTAGTGCATGGCATATGGTGCGGGTTGAAATCACAATTCCAGATTGCTCCAGGTCAGCCTTAAGCCCTTTTGATGGTGTACTGGGTATTTTTCGAACAGTTCGCACTAACCTTCAAAAACTTCTTGAATTAAATTTCCTCTTCCCACCACATCCTGGGAGGCTCTTGACAGTTCCATGAGCAGAAAACTTCTTAATAACATTTCAAACTGTAGACACAGAAATCCCAAGGTCTTTGGAGATGACCTTACCCCTTTGAAGTTTGGTGAAAATGGCTTTTCTAATAGTCTCAGGCAGCTCTCTTGTCTTCACCACTGTGAACATGGAACAGGGAGTGAATGTGGCCATTTTAAACATTAGAACCATCATTCATTGGTTGATTCAAGTCATGTGAATACTGACAATGATCACGGGTGCATCAAATTTTACTGCAATGGGAATGTAATTCTTCTGTTCAAACTGATTTGAAATGTTTATAAGGGTGTGAATAGTCATGTCCTGGCAATGTCACAGTTTTTATACTATTTCCTTTTTTAATTTGTCTTGTTTTATTCAATTCGTTTGTGTGTCAAATATGTGTGCATATATAATCCAAAGCAATTTTACTGGCCACATTGTTTTTAGGAGATACTGGACATTAAGCAGTTGAACTGTAAGGGTGCCATAATGTTGACCACAACTGTATACTATGGGAAATAATGTACTAGATTCATACACATACATTGTGTGTTGTAACAGAGAGTAATCCTGTAACATGATATACAGCCGAATAAGGCATAGGAAAGAGTGTGCACAATGTGTAGGATGATACCCAAAACACAAATTTGTGTTCAATGGACAATGAGATTTTAAATATGGCTAGGACATCCTCACCATGCACTATAATGCTGAAGTATTACAACCTTCCCTAGAGGGGAAAATCGCTTCCCCCATACATCTAGAACTCTGATGGACAGTAAATATGCACCACTTGGGGTCAGTGAAAAGAAGAATGAGAATTCGTTGCCACAAGATGGTAATGAAAGTGGAAAAACTCAGGGTCCTGTGCCATGTCTGTTCTTTAAAGGAAATCAAGGGAAAAAACAACCTGCACTATTCCATTAGTAAAGTGGTGCAAGCAGAAACTCTCCCCATTACTACTCTCAACTCACATCCTTCCACATGCACCCACAGCCATAGCCGCTCACAAAGATCATCAATTTAAGAAAATGCTTTTTATTGACATTCAGAGAGATTTCTTCTGACAACCTGACTGTCTGTTAGCACACATTTTACCACTGCCATTTTGTGTGCAACTGGACTTGCAATGTTGAGATTCACCCTTTATGGACTCACAGAAAAAGCAGATGATAGTGGAAATGGGCTCCATAGATGATAATTACACTTAGCTGGTAATTGTGGTCCCTTGAGGAACTCCAGTTTAGTCCTCCACCTCTGTGTAGTGCACCTCCTCCTGCAGCTTGGAGACTGGGCATGTCAAAAACATGACATCACTGGATGTAGTCTGCTGGTCTCTCCCATCGGCCCCAGTGAACTACTGACAAAGCACACTCAAAGAACAACAAATAAGTAGCTAATATATTAACGTAACTTTATAAAAACAGGAAACGGATATCAACTAACTACGTATCCCGGGATCCCACTTATAGGAAGCCAGGCCCTTTCACTTGTGCCTTTTCCTTCCCCCCCCCCCCCCCCAAGTAGAATTATAGCCAGAAAGAAGTATACCTACCGGTAATCTCCACTTCCTCCAAATGAACCTCCACTGTCAAAGACAACATCCCGGGCGGGAATGAGGACTAAACTGGAGTTCCTCAAGGAACCACAATTACCAGGTAAGTGTAATTATCGTTTCCTTATCATTCCTCCACCTCTGGGATGTAACAGAGCAATAATTATTGGGAGGGACCTTTCCAGCCGGCATGCAATACCGCCGACCCGAAAAGGGCATCATTTGCCGCTAGGACATCAAGCTGATAATGTCTACTGAACGTATGCAGAGAGGACCACGTGGCCGCTCTACAAATGTCCCATGGCGGAACTAAACTGTGCTCTGCCCAAAAAGTCGCTTGCGCCTTGGAGGCACTGATTGGCCCCCCAGAAGATAAGCTGATCTAATCGCTTCTCTAATCCACTGAGAAATGGACACCTTTGCCGCCGCTTCCCCTTTGCGAGGGCCTCCGAACACAGACAATCCGATTTGTGGTAAGTCTCAAACTTTTAAATAGTGCCGCAGCACCCGCTTTATATCTAAACGGCACAAGCCCCAGTCAGACGTGCTACCCTCAAGCGAAACTAGCACTGGAAGAGACACCGTCCGATTAAGATGACATGGGGAAACTACCTTAGGTAAAAAGGATGGCACTGGATGCAACACCACCTTTTCCCGAGAAAAAGACAAAAACGGTTCTCTACAAGACAACGTCTGTAACTCCGAGATTCGCCTCGCCAAACAGATAGCTACTAAAAATACCGTCTTCAAAGTTAGATCTTTTACGGACGCCTTGTGTAAAGGCTCAAAGGGTTCCTTAGTCAACGCCCCTAAGACCAAACTGATATCCCACGGGGGCACCACGATTCTACGAGAGGGCCGCAGCCTGGTTACTGCTTTCAAAACATGCAACACGTCCACATGGGCACCGAGTGATAGTCCCTGCACCTTGCCTCTATAGCAAGACAAAGCTGCTAACTGAACTCTCAAGAAACTGGCCGCAAGCCCCTTATCAAACCCTTCTTGCAGAAATCTCAGCACCACCGGAACTGATATAGTTGCCACACGCACTTGCCTGCGCAAACACCAATCCTCAAACAAGCACCATATGCAAACACACACCAGAGATATGGACTTCTTCCGTGCCCGAAGCAAAGTCGCAATGACTGCACTCTAGTAACCTTTTTTCCTTAGCTTCGCCCTTTCAATGGCCAGACCGTAAGCGAGAATCAACCCACCTGGGGTATTCGAAGCGGACCTTGTAGTAACAGATTCTCTGACACCGGTAATCTCCATGGCTCCCCATCAAGCAGTCCGGAGCCACCAGTAACACTCTCCCCCAATGGGCCTTGATACGCTGAATCACTCGACCTATGAGTGCCCACGGCGGAAAGACATACAGAAGACCCGACGCCGGCCGACCTTGCATCAGCGTGTCGACCCCCCCCCCCCCTGACATCTGCTCCCGTTGTCTGCTAAAAAAAAAAAAAAAGAGACTCACTTTGGCTGACTGAAAGGTGGCCATGAGATCCATGACCAGCGGCTCCCACCTGCGAACCACTTGCGCAAATACGTCCGGATGCAACTCCCATTCTCCAGCATCCACCTGAACCCTGCTGAGAAAATCTGCCATCACATTGTCTTTCCCTGCAATGTGTGCCGCTGAAATCGCTGGCAGACATGTTTCCACCCAAGCGAACAATGTCTCTGCCTCTTCTTCCATGGCCGCACTTCCCGTACCACCCTGCTGGTTGATGTAGGCCACCACTGCGGAATTGTCTGACAGAACTCGCACTGCTCGACCGGTCACAGCCGCTTCGAACGTTTGCAGCGCTAGAAACACTGCTCGCAGCTCCAGCGGTTGATTGACCATTGGCTCTCTTGAGCGTTCCACATTCCTTGCGCAAAACGCTCTCTGCAATGCGCCCCCCAGCCCACGAGACTTGCGTCTGTCAGCAATGGGAGACACTCCGGCTGTTCCAGAGGCATTCCTGTCTGGAAGGAGCCACCATCGCAGAGAGCTCCTGACCCAGAGAAGGCAGGGGAGTCGCTTGCTCAGCGAGTCGTCCTGATGTGACCAGCGGCGAAGTAGCACTCGCTGCAACGGGACACATATGAACCCTGTTCCATGGCACTGCTTCCAAGGCCGCTGCCATCGTTCCCAGCACACGCAGATAACTCCACGCTGAAGGTGCTGTCGCAGCCATGAACTTGCTTACCAGCTGTCGCAGAACTTGAACTCGACGATTCGGCAGGAACACCACTCCTTTCCGCGTGTTGAATCTCAGTCCCAAATATTCGAGCTCCTGGGATGGCACTAGGTGACTTTTTGACACATTGACCACCCAGCCAAGACTCTCCAAAAACGTCACTACTTTGTAACCGTCACGCTCTCAGCTTTGGATTTTGCTCATATCAACCAGTCGAGATAGGGATGCACCAGAATCCCTTCCTTTCATAACGCCGCTGCCGCCACCACCACCATGATCTTGGTAAATGTGCGCAGCGCCGTCGCCAGCCCGAAGGGTAACGCTTGGAACTGATAGTGCGCCCAAGGGAGAGTGAAACGTAAAAACCTTTGGTGGGCCTCTCTGATCGGAATGTGTAAATATGCCTCCGTAAGATCGAGGGACGTCAAGTACTCTCCTTGCCACACTGCCACTATGACGGACCGTAACGTTTCCATCCTGAAATGAGGCACTCGGAGACACCGATTCACACCTTTTAAGTCCAAGATAGGGCGAAGGGCGCTGTCCTCCTTTGGCACCACAAAATAAATGGAGTATCAACCCCTGCCGTAGTCTATCGGCACCGGAGTGACCGCTCCTATTTGCAACAGTCGATTTAGTGTGTGTCAAACAGCAAATGTTTTCCTCTGCCCTTTGCAAGGACACATCACAAACGACTCCCTGACGGGCTTAGCGCATACCCCTCGTGAATGATCTCTAACACCCACTGATCTGTCGTTATTTTGGACCCAGGCAGGAAGGAATCCCCGAAGTCGTCCGCCTATCGGATTGCTTCCTACCGGGGCCTGCCTCACTTCATTGTCTTTCGAGAGGTTGCTGCGACCGCCGTTGCAAAACCTCTACTTGCTCCGCAAAACCCCTGGGTTCTAGGAGCAAATTGTCCTCTCTGAAATCCACCCAAGTGAGAAGTCCGAAATCTCCGAAAATCTCTAAACTGACCCCGAAATGCCAGGAAGGACTTCCCCTGCTTAGGCTTATCCTCCGGGAGCCTTCCACCTTTCGACTCCCCTAAATCCTTAACCAACTTGTCAAGATCCTCTCCGAACAACAACTTTCCTTTGAACAGAAGCTTACCGAGCCGCGACTTTAACGAGCCATCTGCCGCCAAATTTCGTAACCACAGGGACCTACGGGCGGCCACCAATGATGCCATACTATTAGCCAGAGCTCTAATCAGGTCGGAATGCACATCTGCCAAGTAGGCTGTCCGACTCGAGCCATTACAGCTCTCCCAGACTCTCTTGCTCCAGTCGCGCAGACTGCCGCAAGCTTTGGGACCATCGGAAGAATGCTCTTGCCACCCACATTCCACAAATGGACGCCTGTAATGACAAAGTGTTGGTCTCAAAGGATTGTTTCGATAAACCATCCACTTTCCTATCTTGCGCATCTTTTAAAGCCGCGCTATTTTCCACCGGAATAGTGGTCATCTTAGTCACCGCTGACACTGTCACATCAGTCTGGGGAGACCGAACCTGCTCTCTGTCTTTCTCCACTAAGGGATACAACCTGTTCATCATCCGCGTTCCTCTCAGCCCAGCTTCAGGCTGATCCCACTCTTCCTGGATCATGCGGTCAACCACCCGGGACACGGGGAACACTATCTGCATTTGCCTCACAGCCTGGATAATAGGGTCTGCCCCCTCTTCCTCTTTCGCAGACTGCTCCGTAGTAAGCTTTAGCATCTGGAGGGACTCCGTGACAAGTGCTGCTAACTCCTCCCTCCAAAATATGCAAATAATCTTTGCCTGATCTTCCGGCTCAGGAATCTCACCTTCTTCCAATTCCTCCATCCAGCTCTACTTCTGCGTCCTCCGACTCCTGCCACTCTCCTTCCAATGGCGAAGACTCCTGAGCCTCTTAGAGGGCCTCAGGTAGCTGCCACCCGCCTCCGCGGTAGCAGACTGCTGAGGCGTCGTGGCCAAAGACAAGGGATCCGGCACTTTACCCTGCCACCTCAAACAAAACACCTGATGCATAATTAACACAAAGTCTGGACAGAAATCACCGAGTTGCGAGCCCGATCCCCCAGCCGTAGGCACCCCCAAGGGTCTGACTTGAGTCTCCGGACCGGCCGCTGGCAGAACGGGCAGGAGAACCTCTCCATCCGCAGTCCCCGGAAGGTCCTGCCCCACCTTAACCTCCATCTGCTGCTCCACACTGGTAGAAACCGCTGTGCAGCCCCGACAGATTCCAGAGTCCATGATAGCCTCCCCTGCGTGATAGCTCCACCTCCAAACTGCTTTAGAGCGGCAAACCAAATCCCTGCCTTTATTAACGGGTTTCTTTCTTTTTTTTTTTTTTTGTAATAGGGACCGTCCAGGCAATCAAACCCGGACCAAACTAGCCTGCTGACCAAGCTAATTACCCCTTCCTTATTTATTTATTTACAGTCTCTTCTATACCGCGCTATTCGACATCAGTGCGGTTTACAATGAACATAAAATTACACATTTCTTTGGGTACTCTGTGTTTACAATGAACAGGAGTTTAAAACTTGGATAACAGGGGGTAACTATTTACAATCTTGAAACAAGGTGGGGTTCACATCGTTTTGTCTAGTCGTGTGAGTTTTGTGTTGTACCTGTGGATGGGGCTGATATGGCATTGTTTATCGGGTAGTGCAGGAGGAAGAGGTGGTGCTTCAAGGCCTTCCTGAACTGGAATAGGTCAGGAATTGCACGGATGTTGGGAGGCAGAGTATTCCAGCATTTGGGCACACAGAATCTGAAGGCTCTGCTTGCTGTTGATTGGGTACATTGGGTTATTGACTTTGGGACTGACAGTATATTGAGTGCTACTGATCTTCTGGGCCTGTTAGTGGGATTGGTCTGGATCAATTCAGATAATGATGTAATGATGAAGAGGAAAGCCCGTGAATGGCTTTGAATGTCAGCAGTAGGATTTTGTACTTAAGAAGTAATTAGATCTTACCTGCTAATTAGTGTTCCTGAAGGAACGACAGTCCAGTCCCTTTACTTCTGGGTTGCGCAACCCTTCCAGCAGCTTGGAGGCTGAGCCCAACCTTTTTGGGGGATGGAGCGGTATAAATACCACTAGGACCACCCCCAGACTCCAGTAATCGAATGAAAAAGCAGACTTAACGAAGTTCCATTAATAACCAACATAAAATAACACCGTAAAACAATACTTATAAATTTATTAGATTTTTTTTTTGAATAGGAGTAGGAGGGGAGGAAGGACCACGGAAGGAGGTGGTTAACTTGCGTCTGACCGAAACGTCCTTCACCTGCATTCCTCCCCCCAGCACCGGCCCCACGCTCGGTCTGCAGCTCCGTCCCTGACTAATAGGCCTTAACGGTCGACGGAACCCGGGTGGGATCAGGGACTGGACTATCGTTCCTTCAGGAACACTAATTAGCAGGTAAGATCTAATTACTTCTTCCTTATCGTCACTCCAGTCCAGTCCCTTTACTTCTGGGATGTAACAGAGCAGTTCAAACATGGGTGGGGTCCGACATTCCGGACTGAAGAACCGTAAGACCAAACCGAGCGTCCGCTGAACTCTGTACGTCCAGCCTGTAGTGCTTGTTAAAGGTATGCAGGGAGGACCAAGTTGCTGCCCTACAAATATCCAGAGGGGGAACTAGACTGAATTTTGCCCAAGAGGTGGCCTGTGCCCGAGTTGAGTGCGCACGCAGACCCCCCTGGAACCTGCTTCCCTTTTAAGATATAGGCAGAGGCAATAGCTTCTCTGATCCACCTGGAGATGGAGGCCTTGGCCGCCGCCTCCCCCTTGTGTGGACCTCCGAACTGAATGAAAAGGCGTTCTGATTTCCGGAAAGGTGCTGTGCGGGAGAGGTAACACTTCAAGACCCTCTGGACGTCTAGGAGGCGCAGCTTGCTATCCCTCCCTTCTAACCCCTCGGTCGCCAAAGACAGAAGAATAACTACCTGGTTCACATGAAAGGGGGAGATAACCTTAGGCAAGAAGGAAGGAACCGTCCGCAGGACCACCTTGTCCTTGAGAAAGGACAGAAAGGGGGGTTGAGAAGACAGCGCTTGTAATTCGGAGATCCGCCTGGCCGAGCAAATAGCGACCAGAAAAACTGTCTTCAGGGTTAAGTCCTTTAAGGAGGCCCTCTTAACTGGCTCAAAGGGTTCCCCAACCAAGGCATTTAGTACGAGGTTGAGATCCCAGGGGGGGGATGACCGACCTCCGCTGAGGACGCAGTCACCTGACTGTCCTTAGGAACCTGGACACGTCCGTGTGGGCACCTAGGGACTTGCCACAGAGCTTACCTCTATAGCAACCAGCTGGATCCGTAGGGAACTGGGCGCTAGACCCTTGTCAAAACCTGCTTGTAAGAATTCCAGAACCTCGGGGACCGAGGCCGAAAGGGGATTCCTTCGGTGTTCCGCACACCACGCTTCGAAGATGCGCCAAACTCTCACGTAGGAAAGGCAGGTTGAGCACTTCTTCGCCTTCAACAGTGTCGAGATTACCGCTCCTGAATAGCCTCGCTTCAGGAGCTGCGCCCTTTCAATAGCCAGGCCGTAAGCGAGAATCGATCCACGTGAAGCATCCGAACCGGACCTTGCCTCAGCAGGTCCCTTTTGCAGGGAAGCCGCCAAGGCTGGTCGACGAGCAACCTCACCAGATCCGCATACCAGGGGCGGCGAGGCCAATCCGGAGCTATGAGAATTATCAATCCCCGGTGAGCCTCCACCCGCTGGAGGACCTTTCCGATAAGAGCCCAGGGAGGGAACACATAGAGAAGACCCTCCGAAGGCCACTTCTGGGACAGGGCATCCAGGCCTTCGGACATTCTTTCCATCCGCCGACTGAAGAAGCGGTCCACCTTGGCAGACGAGAACCGTGCCATGAGATCCATGACCGGGAGACCCCAACGGGCAACTATTTGGTTGAAGGTCCCCTGGTCCAGCTCCCACTCCCCGTGGTCTATCTTGCACCTGCTGAGGTAATCGGCCGTGACGTTGTCCGTGCCGGCCACGTGCTGAGCTGAGAGCGCTTCCAACCGAACCTCCGCCCAGTGGAACAGGACGTCCGCCTCCTTCTCTAAAGCAGGGCTGCTGGTGCCGCCCTGGTGGTTGATGTATGCTACCGCGGTGACATTGTCGGAGAGGACGCAAATTGCTCTTTTCAGCACCAAGGGCTCGAGAGCCTTGAGTGCTAGGACGACGGCCCGCAATTCCAGTCTGTTGATGGGCCATTGAGATTCCAACGATGTCCAGCGACCCTGGACGAACTGGTCCTCGCAGTGAGCACCCCAGCCTGCCATCCGTCGTCAACAGTAACCACTGAGGGGGCTCGAGAGGCATCCCGCGATCCAGATTTCTTGGGCACCGCCACCAGTGGAGGGCCTGCTTGGTCCGCGGAGCGCAGGGTAACTGCATTGACAAGGGATGATGCTGAGGGGACCAACGCCACAATAGGGCCCGCTGCAGAGGCCGCATGTGAGCCCTGGCCCATGGCACTACCTCTATTGCAGCCGCCATAGTTCCCAGTACCTGAAGATAATGCCACGCTGAGGGGTTTCGTCTGCCCAGAAACTGCGTGACCAGAAGCCTTAGGTCTCTTGATCTCGTTCGTGACAGGAACACTCTGCCTTTGTTGGTGTCGAACCTTGCTCCGAGATATTCGAGTTCCTGGGAGGGAGTCATCCTGCTCTTTGCTCGATTGATGATCCACCCCAGCTCCTCTAGGACTTGGACTACTCTGGCGGTTGCCGAGCGACTCTCCTCTTCCGACTTTGCTCAGATCAGCCAGTCGTCCAGATAAGGGTGCACTAGTATTCCCTCTTTCCGTAGGGAAGCCGCTACTACCACCATCACTTTGGTAAAGGTCCTTGGAGCCGTAGCTAGGCCGAAGGGCAGAGCCTGGAATTGATAGTGGCCTCTTGGCACTGCGAATCTCAGGAACTGTTGATGGGACTTTCTGACTGGTATGTGTAAATAGGCTTCTGTCAGATCCAGGGACGTCAGGAACTCTCCGTCCCTTACGGCTGCTATGACCGAACGTAGGATTTCCATCCGGAAGTGGTACTCTGAGACAGTGATTGACCTGCTTTAGATCCAGGATCGGGCGAAAGGACCCTTCCTTCTTTGGAACCACGAAGTAAATCGAGTACCGACCCAAGCCGCACTGGTCTGGCGGTACTGGAACCACGGCCCCGAGTGTTATTAGTCGGGCAAGAGTTGCTTCTATCGCCGCTCTCTTTGTAGGCGAACTGCAGGGAGACTGAACAAAGGCTGGCAGTATTTGCTTTGCAAATTCGAGAGCATAGCCCTCTCTGATCACCTCTAGAACCCACTGATCGGACGTGACCCGGGACCAGGCGGGAAGAAACTGCCTTAGGCATCCGCCGACCGGCAGCCCGTCCCCCTGGACCCCCTTTGTCTCATTGTTGTTTTCTAGGCCCCGCGGAGGAGGAAGAGGCACTAAAGCCTCTACCTGCTCCTCGAAACCTCTAAAACCTTGACCCCTTGAAGGAAAACGACCCCTGGGAAAGGGGTTTGACCTGGCTGGACGAAACCTCCGGGGGTCCCTAGGTTGGTTACGTACTGGGGCTAGGGAACGCCCTTGCTTCGGCCGGTCTTCCGGAAGCCTGCCTCCCTTAGATTCGCCAAGGTCCTTTACCAGTTTCTCTAACTCCTCTCCAAATAATAGCTTTCCTTTAAAGGGAAGGCGACTCAGGCGTGCCTTGGAGGAGGCATCGGCTGCCCAATTCCATAGCCACAAATAACGCCTAGCAGCCACCACCGAGGCCATGTTCTTGGCTAGGCTTCTAATGAGGTCATACTGGCTATCCGCCAAGTAGGCAGCTCCGGATTCCAATCTAGCAGAGTTGGTCTGAGCTTCGTCTGCGGGGCCCTCCGCTGATTGAAGCTGTTGTGACCACCTTAAGCAGGCCCGTGCTACCCAAGCCCCTGAAACGGAGGCCTGCAATGCCAGGGCGCTAATATCAAAGGCTTGCTTCAGAAGCGTGTCCAATTTTCTGTCTTGAGAATCTCTCAGGGCCGTGCTGCCCTCGACTGGGATAGTAGTCTTCTTCGTAACTGCTGACACCGCTGCATCCACTCTGGGAGACTTCAGCAGCTCTTTGTCTGACTCTGGAAGCGGGTATAGGCGAGACATGGAGCGGACCCCCCTTAAACTTGACTCTGGTTGGTCCCATTCTTCCTGGATCATCTGACGCACCACCCTGTGGACAGGGAAAACTTTTTGTGATCTCCTAATGGCCTGGATTAAAGGATCTTCCAGCGCCTCCTCCTCTGCTGGCGCATCCGAGGCTACATTGAGAACTTTCAGGGACTCATTAATTAATGCCGGGAGCTCCTCCCGACGAAAGACTGATCACACGAGATTGATCTTCTTCAGGGATCTCCCCTTCTTCAAGCTCCTCCTCTTTTTCGTCCAACTCCTTGTCAGAGTTCTCTTCCTCTGGGGTATCTTGTGGGAGGGACGTGAGGGGCCCCTCAGAGCTCAGACGGGGGCGCTTAGGCGGAATCCCGGATTGCTTACTCTCGTGGGCTTGGCCGATCTGGCTTCTGCCGACGGACCAGCATCTCCTGTCCCCAAGCCCTGATTACGCAAGCAATAGGCCTTATGTAGTAAGAGGACGAAGTCAGGGGAGAAAAAATCCCCAGCCCCCCCCTTCTCCCGTGGGGAAGGGGGAAAGAGGTAGAAGAGGAGAGGATAAATCCGAGGACGTAGAGGGCGGGAGCTGGGACCCCCCCTCTCCTTCTAGGGGATCTCCGGACCCCTGTGAAGGCTGCGACATGGCCAAGTTAATTTCTTGTTCCACGGAGGCAGCCACTGCAGCACAACCCCTGCAGATCCCTGCCTCCGAGGAAGTACCTCTACGGGTGCCACAGGAAGGACACCGTGACTTGCCCGTCATGACCTTGAAAAGGTTACAGAAGCCCTTCTTGAGCTCCGAGGCTGAAACACTTGGTCTAACCAAAGAGAAACTGTACAGCTCAGATTCAGAGGTTAACCCGATCCTTTATTAAATCTAGTGTGCTCTCTCCACTAGCCGAGTTAGCAGTTCCCTTTAAAATTAAATTAAATAAAATTTAAAATAAATAGAGCAGAGGAATTAAACAAATAAACACAAAACCCCCAAAACAAACCCCAGTACTTGCGGTTTAAGGATCTTTCTGCTGAGATGTCTGGGCCCGACTCAGCGATCTCTAACCGTTGGCTCTACACGTGGTAGGCCGCACCACGTGGAGACCTAACGGGAGCCGCGAGTCTGCTCACTGACCCGTTCTTCACTCTTAAGGCAGGATCGGAGCTGGGCACCGCGATTCATCCCGAGCCAGAAAAAAACGCCGCTTTAACAGCTTTCCGCTGAAATCGGGGCCTCCGGAGCTTGCCTCTGCGTCCCTCTGCTCCGGGACGGGGCCGGCGGTAACAATTGAATCGCGGTGTTGCCTCAAGCGCTCAGCCACCAGGAGGGCTTCGGCGCGAGGTAGGGCAGGCTTGCGTGGAATTGTGCAGGAGCCGGCCGGAGAAGCAGTAGAAGAGATCTGAGCGGTCCTCCTCACTGCTGCGTACAGGAAACCACCTCCGCTACCTGGCCCGGACGGGGGGGGGGGGTGCGCGGGAGGAGAGAGCAGGCAGGAGAATTAAAGGTACAGGATCCTGAAAGCAACCAAAAGGTAAGTCAAAGAGAATTAATAAAGAAATAATAAGGAAACTAAAAAGGAAATTTGAATAAAAGGAAGACTCCAGTAAGCCCTAGGCTTACGGAACCCTCCAGCTGCTTGGAGGCTGAGAATACTGGAGTCTGGGGGTGGTCCTAGTGGTATTTATACCACTCCATCCCCCAAAAGGGTTGGGCTCAGCCTCCAAGCTGCTGGAAGGGTTGCACAACCCAGAAGTAAAGGGACTGGACTGACGATAAGGAAGTCTGCTATGTATCGGGAGCCAGTGGAGGTGCTTCAGTATGGGCGTCACATGGTCATTCCTGGATGCACCGAATAGGACCCTCGCTGCGGTGTTCATTGCAAGTTGCAATGAATTCAGAGTGGTCTGGGGGAGCCCGTGTAAGATCACATTAGCATAATCAAAATGTGGTATGATCAGCGCCTGGTAAATCGTCCTAAAGTCTTCTGGTTCCAGCAAGGCTCATAGGGGTCTGAGGGATCGTATCTTATGGTACACCGCCTTAACTATATTGCCTATGTGTAACTTCATATCCAGCCTCTGGTCTAAAGTGACGCCAAGGTATCTGATCGTGGGTTTGGTCTGGAGGTCCGCTTCCTTGACACTTAGAACGGGTGGTGTGGAGAAGTTTAGATTCCTTGTAATGAAGAGTACTTCCGGTTTTTTGTGTTGGATCCTGAGGTTTTGGGTTTGGAGACAGTCGGATACGGCATTAAAGCAATTTGTTAGTGGCAAGAGGTCTGGATTCTCCGTTGAGAAAGGCATATATAGCAATACGTAATAGGGACCGTCCAGGCAATCAAACCCGGACCAAACTAACCTGCTGACCAAGTTAATTACCCCTTAACTGCAACCGCGGCACTGGCTGTCTCCTGCACTTTCAGTATCTCCCCAAATGAGCAGAGAGACCAAGAAACCAAAAAGAAACCAAAAGAAATGAAAAGAAACCAAAAGGAATCAATAAACTAAGCCCTGCGATTCCCGCCACGCAGTAAACATGTCGCTAAAATGGCCACCGCCATGACAACAAGGAAATGGCACCAAAAACACCGTGCCTAGCCGCACGCTGCCCTGGCGCTCTCCCCACTTGCCGGCCCTATTCTCTGCCACAGAAGCAAGCAGCGCTCACCTCCTGATCACACGCTTATTCTCCGTTGCAGCGGAGCTCCTGCCTGCATGCTCTGCTCACCCGAACCGCGAACAGAGGACCGTTGGGCGAGCTTCCCGCCGTCGGCTGCACAGACTAAGCAGGGATGCAGCTGTACAAATCGCCGCTGACCCGCTGCTGCTGAGTGTTGCAGGGCTCTCCACCATCCACTTTAGGGGGGGGGGGGCGGAGATCTGACCTGAGGCTCAAAGAATGCAAGGTAACAGAGGAGGGAGGCAGAAACCAACACAAAGAGACAGGCAGCTTCTTTTCTTTTTTTTTTAAAGCTACAGCAACCAAATCAAGAAAAAAAAATGTACAGGATTCAGATAAAGCAAACAAAAACTAATCTATGGCTACTCTCACAGCTCCTTATTCATTCCTCAAGTGAGCCCAGCACCTAGGCTCACTACGTCCTCCTGCTGCATGGAGACTGGACACACTGGGGCTGATGGGAGAGACCAGCAGACTACATCCAGTGATGTCATGTTTTTGACATGTCCAGTCTTCAAGCTGCAGGAGGAGGTGCACTACCCAGAGTTGGAGGACTAAACTGGAGGAATGATAAGGAACTGAAGATTATTTCACTGACATTAAATTATTTTTAGAGTCTCCCTTTTTATTTATCTGTGCATACTGTCAGTAAATTTACTAGTAGTTTGTAAATCTTGCTTCCCTCTTCCCCCTAAACAAATGCATTACCATAGAGCATCCCCCAAAGAACATCATCAATCTTACTGAAAAAAAACCTAAATCATTGTTCTATGTAACCTTAAAACATACAAAAATAAAGCAGAAAAAAGAATCTGCTGTTATGACAACAGCTACATATTACTGGGAAATGATTCTTGTGTGCCAAAGATCTTTTTACGACTCAGCAGGCTGCTTGATTTTTGGAACCTGAATTAGACCTCTTCTTCCAAATTACTGTTTGGGAGAGATGAGTGGGTTTCTTCCTTCCTCAAAGCAGTCGCTCCCATGGTAAAAGTACTATAGTGAATCCTAATCCTGAGTCTAATAGATATCCATAAGAAAAAAAGCATACAAAATAAGGGACATAAATATATCTTAGAATGGAGCCATCCAGACTTGACTCAATAAGGAGAGGGAATCAATATATTATATAGGATACGTAAACAAACATGAATCAAGGGACAGTATTCTTAAATCCCAGCTTAGCAAGCCTGAGAAATATAGAGAGAATAGAAAGAGGAACAGGAGATTAATTAAAAAAGAGAGAAAAACATAATAAAAGAGACAGAAGAAAGGGCAGAACTAATTCCTTTCCTGTCACATTCTAAGATGACAAGTCTCCAAGTATGCTGGAGGTTAGGGATACATGCATAGCGCCGGTTGTAAGAACCGAATGCCCTATATCCTCTAACCCTACTCCTTTTTAATTGTTGATGATCTGTCACTTGTAGGTCAGTAGTGGATCAAGCTGATCGCCACCAAACCAACCCCCAAAAATATGTATATAATTATTGCCTTCCAAAATCATTTTCCTTCTCCAACATAAAACGGGCAATAAGCATTGCTCATGAATAATTATAGACAGAAGAGCGTCCTCCTGGAGGGGACGTATAAGCAAATGAGGGCAAAGAGGGGTGCCAAAAGGAGGACGAGACCGCGACTTCCAAAACTACAGCCCTCCGCAAACTCCCTCCTGCTGCAGCGACAGAAAATCCCGTGAGATGCAAGAAGACACCAAAGCAGCTGCTCCTGCAGGGGAAAAAAGCACAGGGGTGTGAGACGGGGGCTGAAGACACTTCCTCGCCGCTATAGAGGACACGGCGAGGAAAGCTGTGGCGACAAACGTACGTCAGAAGAGGGGAAGCCGCCCGGTCCTGAGCCGAAGAACTCTCCGCCACGCTCTCCTGAAAGCAGATGTAGCACTAGCACCGACTGGCACCAAGCTTGCGAGACTGACAGCACCAAGATACTGCAGTTACCAATGAATGGGGGCTCTTTTCCCCACCACATTAAGCTTTTTGGTTCGTTTGCTTTACCTCGCTGCTGTGCTGACAGTGAGCCGCCGTTCCTCGCCTCGATTCCGCATCCAGCCGCCACGAGCGACCAGGGCAGAAACGGAATGCAGATACAGGACGGCCACCTTCTGCGCAGGCGCGTCAGAAGGGAAACGTCACGGCCCGCAAACCAACCGCCGCTTCCGCTTCCGTTCCGCGGTTACGCCCATGGCGCGTGCTACTTGCCGGCGGTTTAAAAGACTCAAGTTCGGTCGCGTGAGTCGCACGCTGTTAGGACTCGGAGTTTAAGTGTGGTTATTCTGACTCTACTGGCTTGCTAGTCGGTACAGTGTGTGTACATAGGCGGCTTCTGTAGCTGGTTTGCAGGCTGCACGTGAACCGGTGGCTGTCAAGAGTTGCCAAGTTACCCAGATCCAGGAATGAGATTTGAAATCGTTGCTAGATTTCTGACAATCTCTTGCTGATGCATTATGGGACCTGCTGCACTGATTTCAATGGGTAAATTCAAGGGTGCAAATAACACATACGGCAGTATGCAGTGTAAGGTTACCAGGTGCCCCTGATTTTCAGGGGTTGTCCCCAATTTTAGAGCTGTGTCCTTGACTCCCAACTGTATGGTAGCCTCCTGTCCCCGATTCCGGTAGAGGGGATATAAAAATTATTTTCAATTTAGGAATTTGAATCTGGCAGCTCTTAGTATGTGAGAAATGCATCACTTTCTATTTCTCTGTTGCCAGGGGCAACCCAAGGGGGGTGCCGGGTCAAGTGCAGAGATTCATTGCAGGGCCTCATTTGCATAATGTGCTTTTAGTAAACATGCTTCTTAATGAGTGTCTAGATAAAGAAAGTCTACCAGATTTCTAAATTACTTTATGCTAGTGCCAACCACCAGGCCCTTTAGGGAGTAGTATAAAGGCTGACCATTTAAAACCCACCATATCACAACAGCATTATCAGGACTCACAATGCACCAAACTCTACCTATCAAAAAGGCAACACTGCAAATATTAAACCAATACATCTCAGTGGGGGAAAGAGAACAAGTGGGACTGTCAAATAGAAACTACATGAACAGAATACCTCTGCTTGGTTACACATACAGAACATAGACAGTCACCACACAAAGAACAAGGGATCATAATTTAGAAATAGGAAGATAATTAAATTGGAAACTCAAAAAAACACGAAATGTACAACATTGGAGAAATAAAACTATAAATTAATTTCCTCTTGCACTAAACAAAAATGCAAAGATGTTAGCAATACACATTTCCCAGATCTGACATATTCCAGTTAATAAATTCAAAATAAAAAGTATTTTTCCACCTTCTGTTTGGGCATTTTATTTTTCAGTTGCAATTGCTCCGGTCACTTTCTTCTGTTTTTTTCTTGTCTTCTGCGAGATGTCCATTTGTCTCTTCTCTCCTAGATTTTTTCCATTCTCTATATCTGCTTTAACATACTGATCTTTCCCCTTTTGCTCTTTCACCCATTTCTTTCTTTATTCCTTATCATCCACTCAAATTTCACCCTTCCATTCTCAATCCCCACTTACTCTCCCAATACCTGATGCTTCTTGGCCTGAGCGGTATATCAAATGTAATAAACATAAACATAATACCTGGCCAATCATAGATTTTTCTTCCCTCCCACACAAAATATCTTTTTCCCTCTCCATCCTCATTCCCCATCCCCTTCTAGTCCTCCCCCAAAATCAGCTCCCTTCTAGTTCTAGATCCACCCTGCATCTGCTCCCTTCTAGTCCCATTCTTCCATGCCCCCACATCAGCCCATTTCCAGTCCCATTCCAGCCCCCATCAGCCCATTTCCAGTCCCATTCCAGCCCCCATCAGCCCATTTCCAGTCCTATTCCAGCCCCACATCAGCCCATTTCCAATCCAAGTTCCCCCCATCAGCCCATTTCCAGTCCTAACCCCTCCACATCATAGCTTATTTCCAGTCCCAGCTTACTCTCCCATCACAGCCTATTTTTAGTCCTATTCCAGCTCCCCATCAGTCATTTCCAGTCCAAGCTTCCACCCATCAGCCCATTTCCAGTCCAAGCTTCCACCCATCAGCCCATTTCCAGTCCTATACCAGCTCCCCATCAGCCCATATCCAGTCCTAGCTCCCCCATCAGCCCATTTCCAGTCCTAATCCCCCATCACAGCCCATTTCCAGTCCAAGCTTCCCCCCCATCACAGCTTATTTCCAGGCTTACCACCCCCACCCACCAAGGAGCCCCACGACCATCTAAGGGATTTCAGAGGGAGCCAGGAAAGCCCACGCGAGGCCCTGGCTCCCTCTGCACAGCCGCCAGTGTGAAGAGTGTTTTCTCTCACGCTGGCGGCTGTTTCAGTGAAGCGCGCTGAATGCCAGGAAAGGTTAAAGGTTATTTCCTGGCACTCGTGCACTTCACAGAAATAGCTGCTGTGCAGAGGGAGCTGGGGCCTCGCGTGGGCTTCCCCAACTCCCGCTGAAGCCGTCCATCTGTGCGAGAATGGAGTTTGCACAGGGCCCTGTGCGAACAACATTCTCACACAATGGATGGGCCGGTCCTGTCTGCTGAATTGTCTGTATGGAAATGACATTGCAGTCATCCGAGGGGGGGGGGGGGGAGGAGTGGAGAATAGGGAAATGATTCCTATTCCCTCCTCCATGCTTTGTTGCACAAACATGGATTCGATCACTAGGCATGCAGACAACTGGATGGCTGGTCAGCGTGAGGATCGCCTGGTAACATGCCTGTCTGGTGCAAAGGTAGTGAATCTCATACGCCACCTAGACAAGGTTTTAGAGAGCGCTAGGGAGGAGTCTGCTGTCTTGGTACATGTTGGTACCAATAACATAGGAAAGTGTGGGAAGGAGGTTCTGGAGGCCAAATTTAGGCTTTTAGATGGGAAGTTGAAATCCAGAACTTCCAGGGTAGCATTCTCAGAAATGCTTCCTGTTTGACATACAGGAACTAAAGGGCACGCAGAGCTCTGGAATCTCAGTGCATGGATGAGACGACGGGCAAGGAAGCAGGTTTTGGATTTGTTAGGAACTGGGGAACATTCTGCAGAAAGGAGGGGTTTTTCCGAAGGGTTGGGTTCCACCTTAACCGGAATGGAACCAGGCTTATGGCATTAACCTTTAAAAACAAGAGAGAACAGTTTTTAAGCTAGATAATAGGAAAAAGCTGACTCGCCCAAGAGTGCATGGTTCAGAAGGATACTAGCAAAAGATTGAAGTTAGGGCATATCATCATAGAGGTTCTAATAAAGACAAAAGTAACCCAAATGCCCCTAAGTATAGAGAAGACAAAGCTTAAAAATTCCCAATGACCCCTGTCTACCGATAACCAAATTAATTTGAATAAAATACAACCTCTAAAATGCTTGTATGCAAATGCTATAAGTCTAAGAAATAAGATGGAAGAGTTAGAATATATAGGACTAAATGAAAGGTTAGATATGATTGGTATCTCAGAGACCTGGGTACAAATTATATCGCAATGATAGAGTAGATCGAATTGGTGGAGGGGTTGCACTTTATGTTAGAGAGGGCATTGAGTCACAGGACTGAAGTTTTGCAGAAAACAAAATACACTGTAAAGTCTCTGTGGATTGAAATTCCATGTAAAAAGGGGAAGGCAATAGCAATGGGAGTGTATTACCGACCATCTGGCCAGAATGATCAAATGGATGATGAAATGCTCGAAGAAATCAGGGAAGCTAACAATGAGAACCAATAATAGATGATTTCAATTACCCCGGTATTGACTGGGTCAGTGTCACGGTATGTCATGCTAGGGAGATAATATTTTTAGATTAAATAAATGACTGCTTCTTGGAGCAGCTGGTTCATGAACCAATGAGGTGAAGCCATTTTGGACCTTGTCCTTGATGGAACACAAGATCTGGTGCAAGAGATAAGGCTGCTTGGCAATAGTGATCATAGCATGATCACAATGGATTTAATAAATAGAGGAGGGACAACCAGGGAATCCACAAACTTTTAACTTTCAAAAGGAACACTAATAAATTGAGGAAATAGTTAAGAAATAAACTAAAAGAAGCCGCTGCAAAGGTTAAAGATTTACTGGGTGTTCTTAAAAAATACTCTTGGTAGCTCAGACCAACTGTATTCCATGCTTTAAGAAAAGTAGAAGGAAGGCCAAAAAACTGCCAGCATGGTTTAAAGGTGAAGTCAGAGAGGCTGTTGTTGCCAAAAAAAAGCATCTTTCAGGAAATGGAAAAAGGAGCCAAATGATGAAAACTGGAAATAACATAAGCACTAGTAAGTTAGATGTAAGGCATTGATAAAGCAGGCAAAGAGAGAATTTGTAAAAAAGCTTGCCGTAGAAGCAAAAACACATAATGCAAACTTTTTCAAGTACATACCTAGCAAAAAACGTTTGAGAGTCAGTTGGAGCATTAGATGATAGAGGGGTAAAAGGGCCACTAAGGGGGGGTCAAGGCCATAGTGGAGAGACTGAATGAATTCTTTGCTTTGGACTTTACTGAAGAAACACCTCCATTGGCTTCCTATCTAGTCTCATCTTTAAAGTACTACTGATTACCTTCAAAGCCCTTCACAAACTATCCTCCATCTCCCTCACGGACCTTGTTCACCCCACTCCTCAGAATAGATCCAGAAGATCGGTCGCTGCTAACACATTCGCTGTCCCCAATGTGATTACAAAATGCTCCCTCGTGACAGAACATAGCCTTTGTGTTTTACGCACATACATTTTGGAATGCCCTCCCTAACACTATCTGGTCTATTTCTGACCTCGCACAATTTAGGAAGGCTCTAAAGCACCACCTTTTCCTTTGCATTACTCTTATACCGGTGACATGACATAACCCAGCATACCCTCCCTATCCGTCATGATGACATAACCCAGCACACCCTTCCTATCTGTCATGTTGACATAACCATATCCGTTGATACAATTACTCAACTTGTATATAGTTATCCCTGTTGAAACCCAAGTTGTATTAGCTGTTCCTTGTAAATTTCAATGTATGTTTCAGCCTACATTGTACAAATTAATGTTATTTGTAAACTGCACTGATTCTAAAAAGCGCGGCATAAAAATAAATACTTAAATAAATAAAGATATAAGGAAGTTACCCATAACTGAAATGGTATTTAAAGGTGATGCATTAGAAGAATTGAAAGAAATATCGATAAACCAGGAAGATGACAACTATTTGATATACCAAAAACTAGAGAATCACCTGGACCCGATGGCGTACATCTGAGGGTGTTGAAAGAACTGAAATATGAGATTGCAGACCTACTATTAGTAATCTGCAAACTTTTATTGAAATCATCTGTAATACCTGAAGATTGGCGAATGGCCAATGTAATGCCAATTTTTAAAAAAGGTTCCAGGGGTGATCCGGGAAACTACAGGGGTACCAGGCAAAATGGTAGAAACCATTATAAAGAACAAAATTACTGAACATGTAGATAGTCATGGTTCAATGGGAGAAAGCCAACATGGCATTAGACAAGGAGGTCCTGTCTTACTAATCGGTGTTAGTTTTTTGAAGGTGTGAATAAACAGGTAGACAAAGGTGAGTCACTTGATTTGGAGCTTGATCCCAGAAGGGATACATCTGGGCCATATGGATGTCCCCGAACAGGACTGGCCCCTTAGGACTCGATTCTGCACTACAGGAGACAGACATTCCCACGGGTGCAGGATCAGGCCCTGAGATGGCCTAGCGTGCCCCTGCAACACTGCAGGGATGTCCTCCCCACTTTCTGTCCAGTTCACCAAAGTGCTGACCTCTGTTACCCTGCCACCCGGTCCCCAGCAGGGCAGTCAGGGCCTGGATCGGGCAGCGGAGACCTACCATCAGCTTGATTCTGCCTCGAAGGTGATATCTGGGCCCGATCGCCAACCTTGCTGCTGCTTATGCCACCTCCATGGTAGCATAAGCAGCACATCTGTCTCTTTCCCCCAGGATGTATAGGGCCGTGACCTGAATCAGCCCTGTACATCCTGCTGCCTCAGCTCACCCCTGCTCCGCTCACTCTCTGCCCCCTCCCAGATCTCCCTGCATTGCGGCTCTGGGTGTATGGGGAGATTGTGTGCCAGAATATGGCTGGGACGAATAGTAGGGCTGAACGTCCTACTGGGACATACAGCTCTGCTATTCACCTCTCAGAATTGGGCCCCTAGTGTAGCTGGCTTTTCAGAAAGCCTTGACAAGGTCCCGCATGAAAGACTCTTGGCAAAATTAAAAAGTCATGTGGATAAGGAACTGGTTAAAAGATACAAAGCAGAGAGTAGGGTTAAATGGCCAATTTTCCCAATGGAGAAAGATGAATAATGGAGTACCCCAGGGATCTGTGCTGGGTCTGCTGCTTTTTAACGTTTGTAAATGACCTGGAAACGGGAATAACAAGTGACATAATCAAATTTTCAGATGACACAAAATTATTCAAAGTTGTTGAAACCCAAGAGGATTGTGAAAAATTGCAAGAATGTTTATAAATTGGAAGACTGGACATCCAAATGGCAGATGAAATTTAATGTGGAGAAGCGCAAAGTTATGCACCTAGGAAAGAACAACTCAAATTATGGTTACACGATGCAAAGTTCCACATTAGGAATCACCTCCTAGGAAAAAAGATTTAGGCATCATGGATAATATGTTGAAATCCTCTGCCCAAGAAGACCAGTAGAATGCTAAGAATCATAAGGAAAAGAATGGAGAATAAAACAAAGGATATTATAATGCCTCCGTATTGTTCCATGGTAAGACTGCACCTTGAATATTATGTTCAATTCTGGTCGCCGTATCTTAAAAGGATATAGCGGAATTAGAAAATGTACAGAGAAGAGCCACCAAAATGGTAAAGGGGATGGAAAGATACCCCTATGAGGAGAGGCTTAAAAGGTTAGGACTCTTCATCCTGAAAAAGAGATGGCTGAGGGGGAGATTTGATAGAGGTCTATAAATTAATGAATGAAGTGGAACAGGTAAACATAGATCTATTGTTTACACCATCAAAATGTAGAAAGACTAGAGGACATGCAATAAAGCTATAGTGTAACCCATTTAAGACTAATAAGAGAAATTATTTTTTTCACTCAACGCGTAATCAAATACTGGAATTTGTTAACTGGATGATGCAGTAAAAGCTGTTAGTGTAGCTGGGTTTAAAAAAAGGTTTGGACAAATTCCTGAAGGAAAAGTCCATAAACCATTATTAAAGAGGACCCGGGAAATCCACTGCTTGTGCTAATACAAGAATTGTGGAACCTAGGTGTCTTTTTGGGAAACTGCTAGGTACTTGTGACCTGAATTGGCCACTGTCGGAAACAGGATACTGGGCTTGATGGACCTTGGTGTGACCATTATGACATATCTTATGTTCATAACTTAGATGTCCCGCAGGCCCCCCACCACACACACACACACTTCAACAGGCCAGATCCCGATAGCACTGTAGACCTATTTGCACTGGCACACCCCACCTCTTACTCCCAAAACCATGGTGAACATAGCCAGCCAGCCATTCAAATCATGGCCCCAATCTTTTTTTAATAATTTAGAAATTATCCCAAACCATGTAAGGCTGGCCTTCGAGAGCCCCGGTGACTAAAATCATGCTCTCCCTCTAAGCTGAGCAATAACGTGGCATCTCGGAGATCCTGTCCAATTATTTAAACTTAAAAGCAGCATGAGGAAATGCTTTTTCACTGAAAGGGTGGTGGATGATGGAATGGCATGGGACAGACACAGTGGATACCTTTATAGCAACAGGATAAAATCAAAATAAGCATAACTGTCTCTTATATCTGAACAAATAGGGGGTGACCTACACGGAGCGGTGGGTACACCCCTAAACAAAGGCACGGGGAGGGGTGACCTGCACGGAGCGGCAAGTGCACCTATTCTTGCCCCCTTGCTGGGCAGACTAGATGGACCATGCTGGTCTTTATCTGCCGTCATAGACTATGTTACTATGTAATGTCCTCCCGATGGAGGTGGTGGGGGCAAATACAGTGACGGAATTCAAAATGGCATGGGACAGATACAGTGGATCCCTTTATAGCAAAAGGATGAAATCAAAGCAAATTTAAATATCTTTTAATAGAGGGGAGCAGACCTGCACGGAGCAGCAGTTACAACCCTGAACATAGGCATGGGGGAGGGTGATCTGCACAGAGTTGCAGTTACAACTACTCTAGCCACCTTACTGGGCAGACTAGATGGACCATACTGGTCTTTATCTGCTGTTAAATACTAAGGGGTATGTTTACTAAACTGCAGTAATCGTACATAACGCGCGTTATGTAACGTTAACGATCGTTAGCGCATCATAACGCGTGTTATGACGCGCTTACGATCGTTAACGTTACATAACGCGTGTTAATCATAGTTAACGATCGTAAACTCCCGCGGCGCGGTAAAACACAGCAGAAGGTGGAGAGAGGGCGGAGAGAAGGGGTCAATGGGCAGAGAGTGGGCGGGGAGAGGCTCCCTTCACACTAACGCGCTGATCTGAAGAGCTCAATTCCAACGCGAATGAAAACCTGCCGTTAAATGCACATTACAGGGGAGAGAAACCATTTCAGTGTCAGCAATGTACAGCCCAGGCAGGGAAACCCCCAAAAAAGTGATAAGTGTGATACATGTACACAGAACAAAAGGGCACATAAACACTGAAAATGACCCCAACAAACTGGAAAAAAAACATAACCAAGCTGGCCAATAGTGGTATCAATGAGAAATATCAACCCCTCCCCCCCCGAGTAAGCTCCATAGAACAGATATAAATCGTGGAAGGGTCTATAATCCGTCCCCATACAAGATGAATGAGCCCACAGTGAAATAGCGCTGCTCAGGGTTTCCCCCACCATCGGACAGGGTTCCTATGGCGTGCACATGTCCCGCAACATCAGGGCAGGCATGTCAGAACGGCAACTGGACAGATGCCGGAGAAGGGGATACAGAGGGCCGCAGGCGGCACATGCTGTGGTGCAGCTGGGCCACAGTGCGGACTAGGGCGATGCCTAGGTGGCCCATACAAATGCTGAAGCAGCAAAGCAGCCAGACAGCAACTGCTGAAGGCCCAACATGGGCACGACTGTGTTTCCCACAGTGTCACAGGGGATAGTACCCAGCAGCTACCCCCAAGGGCACGGAACATTGGCAGGCAGTGCTGGGGGGAAGCGTGGACACCTATGCAGGCACCCCTACCCCAGAACCCACACCATAGGCAGCCGCCTACTGCACACTGGATGGCCTGAGACTGCGCACCACCAGCAGAAGGGCATGTCAGCATGGTGGCTGAGGGATACTGGTGGTGGAGGGGGCAGTGGCAGCTGCCCAGAGCAGACCGTGGCCTAGCCCTGTGTAGGTGGGTGCCGTGTACTGCAACAGATGGGCCCTGTCTGATGAACAGTCATGGAATCACCAAGGAATGTACTGACTCTGTGACAACAAGGTGGTGCAGTGCACAAAACCAGTGTATTCAGAAGCAGAGGGTCACAGGTTCAAGTCCCAGCTGTGGTTCCCGCCAACCCAGTCCCCATATTTTACCCACTACTATGTAGGGATTAGGGATATGTTCCTGATTCATACCACTTGATGGCCTTTGTAAATGTCTGCTCTAATAAAAATATATGTCAACCAGGCTGCTATATGGTGGGCAGAAAGAAAGCAGGCCAGCATAAGAAGAAACCATATAAGAAAAAACTAGGATATGGAAACTGTTTGTGGGATCCAGGGCCCCACAACTACAACATGCTAATACAGACAGCACCTTTATTGCAGATGACGTAAAAATGCCCAAGACACCTACATTTTACCCTACAGAGCACAGACACCATAAACATGCACATTACCTAGAGCAGAGCCTCCCAAATGCAGTCCTGGAGGGCCAAACACCATTCCGGTTCCATGCTGCCTCTGATAAAGATGCCTGTGCTGCATTTCTATGTGCCACCACCATGGTATGCAGATGTATCTCATGCATATTCATGAGGGACAGCATGAAAATCCGAACAGTGTTTTGCACCGCAGGTCTGGAGTTGGGAACCTCTGCCGTAAAGCAGCAGCCAACAGGGGCAGACACACCCGCACCCACAGGCCCCATTATCCAAAGCCTCCTGGGGAGGCAGGACATTGGGCTCTGCGTGCATCTCCCAATACTAGCACTTGCATACCTTAGTAATGCCACCCTAAACCGGGGAATATGGTACACATCTATCAAAAGGTTGCTATGAGTACTGGCAGATAGCAATTCCTAGGTTAATTAATTTATTTATTTAACTGTATTTATATCCCGCTTTTCACCGGGTCAAAGCGGTACACTTTTCTGAGTGAGCTGCATCATAGCAACCTTTCTGATGTCTGTGGAGTGTGCTACAGGTCTTGTGTCTGACAGTGTTTACCAACCTGGGGAGTGACTCCTACAGTATTGCGTACCATAGCCATGCCTGCACTGTGCCCAGGACTTGTGTGGTGGCCTGGGCTGCCCAACACCTCTATAGTTGCACAATGCTGGCATAGGTGTGGGGAGTGTGTGTCTGTCTATCCAGTGTGTGGTGGCTGCCAACACCCTCCACAGCCCACACTGCTAGCACTGTTGCCAGTATTGGCCTGCCAATGTGCATAATGAGGAGCAAGGTACCATGGGAATAGCCTGGATAAGGTGGCCTGGCCTGGATGCATCTGCACACGGCATAGGGCAATGGCTCGGACATTGTAGTGCCTGGCCACCACCTGCATGGACAGGGTGGCCATAGCATGTCCTGCTGGGAGGTCACTCTCACCCTGACTGAGCAGTGACCATGGCATGGCTAGGTTCCCCCATAGTGCTATATAGCATTTCTCTCATGTGATATTTATGGGTTTCCTTTTGGGGCACAATCACTGACTTATCTGCTTGGTGTGTATGCTGACATCCCCGTTCTGGGTACATGCATCTCCTCCAGGACCATGCACTATGGACTAGCTGGCGGACTGTCTGCAGCTAGTATGTGTCTTGATGGAACACCTTGCAGGGTGCAGCGGCTGGAGAATGTCA
The DNA here is from genome assembly GCA_033557465.1 of Ichthyophis bannanicus. NCBI lineage: Eukaryota > Metazoa > Chordata > Amphibia > Gymnophiona > Ichthyophiidae > Ichthyophis > Ichthyophis bannanicus. The sequence continues at coordinate 91,977,220 of CM066049.1, read as the reverse complement.
GATAATGGTGGGGGGCAGCTGAGCATTTCCAGGCCTGCCGTCTGTCTGCTATTGCGTTATGGATGTGTACTGCTCTGTCTGTTCCCCAGCAGGACTGGGGTTGCTGGTCCCCTCTACTGCTGCCATTGCAGGGAGGTAGACTGTGGATCTATTGGTGGGTGATCCTGTTTCCCACCCTGAGCCCCAGAGGGTGGGTTGTGTGGTGGTACATAATCTGCCTATGGGTCCATACACCCCCCCCCCTTCACCTACAGCAGGTAACGATGGCACCAACACAGGATATGCACTATTCTGGGTGCAGCATCGCCCATAGGGACTAGACATGACCAAGACATACAGCAGGACACAGATGTATCCTAGGTGTGTCTAACTGAACTACCTATCACACACTGATGGGGACCTACAGCATGGCGTATTTCAGCCATGAAAGGTGCTGTGGACCTGGTGCTGGGCGCCCCACCTCAACCTCAGGGTGGGCACTGTACCTGCCCAATGTGACTGTCTGTGGCTACTCTGTGGCAGTGCCACACATGGTCTGTTCCCCCTACAAGGCCGAGGTGCTGTGGGGGTGCATACCCGATCTTGTGCCCATCTCTCGACTGCTGATTTGCATGTGCAGTGCATCATGGGTACGGGTGGGTTACCCCTATCCTGGTAACCACAGCAGACAGTTTGTGTGGTGACGTGCGGTCCTGCAGCCAGCCAGGGCTTTGTTCACATCCTTATAAGGTGTCCTATAGGGGACATTATAGGGTGCCTTGGCGGACAGTACACTTTATAATGTGCCCTATGGAGTGCGTTATGGGGCGCCTTATGCGGCACCTTAGGTTATGCCACCGTGAGGATGTGTTTGCTGGCAGCACTAATTAAAATACACGTCACATGCCTCAACAATTGCTACTTAAATGTAAAGGGTGCTGCCTCAGCCAGCCTTATACATTAGGCCCACTGGGGAATCAAACCCATGACCCCTGTACCATCAGCCAGTGTTGTAACCATTGTGCTACAGCTCTGTTGCTGTGCTTGTATGCCTGCGCGCCTTCTTAAGATTAACGCGCGGTAACGTGCCCTGTAGCGCTCGTTCATTTATGGCGCCTTGTAACGCGCGTTCTCGGCGCGTTCTCGGAAACGATGTACCGCCCATGTCCTTATTTGGGGTTTCTGTCTCTACCGCGGCTCCTAACACGAATCGCACTAACGCAGTTTAGTAAACATACCCCTAAGTTATTTTTTTCTACCTCATTCCATTAAGAGTTTGTGTGTGTGAGAAACTACTGTTTGCAACTCTTACCCTACTGCTTTCTGCACAAGGAGTGCAGTCTCTTCCTAGTCTTGGTCACAGCAGTGTAACTGAATTTTCCATATTGTCCCTCCAGTCCAGACATATGGGTAATGTCCCATTGACAGCTGATGGAGACTGAGCATGTCAGTTTTTTGGTGATGTCATGCCATAAGGATCCTGTGCCGACTGCATCAAACCAGTATTCTCAGTCTCCACCAGATAGTGATGAGCTCCTGTACAGTCTGGACTCCACTGAAGAGACTTGATTAATGCTTTTCCTAAAAAGAAAAACAGTTTGACAGAGGATGGAGATTTGGAAATGCCCTGTATGAACCTAAGCTGTTTAATCAGCTACTGTTCTGTTTTGGGGTGTTCAACCTGGTGGTGCCAGGTCCCTCCCCATCACAGTTTCAGCATCTCTAGCGGTGTAAATTTCATTGGGCTCACTTGCTCCTTTCCCAGGGGCTGCTGGAGTAATCTGCAAATAGTTGTTATTTCTTTCTATCGGATTTTGTTCTTTTAAAAATTTGAGCTCAAGTTGCTGTCTGTGGAGAGTGTTTTCTGCGAGGCTGACAGGGAACTCTCAGTCACCATGGTTGCCTGCTTTGCCTTCCCTTCATGCACCGTGTGGTTTGGTTACTTTCAGTTTGTTGTTGCTGTTGCTGGCTGGTTTCCATCATGTTTTTTACATTTCTTCACTTGGGTTTTCTTTTTATTTAGATTGCCGGCAAATAAGCAAACCCATGCGGTCTGTGGCTCGGTTTCTTCGGTGGGTCTTTGTCAGGTCTGTGAAACGGAGGGTCATATCACAGAGCAGGAGATCAGGCAATCTCAAATTTTATCTAGTGAGGCTATTCCAATGTCAGGGGAGCTGCCACCTCAGTCAAAGAGAGTTGTTTCTCAGCCTTCAGTTCCCACGGTTTTGGCGGGAACCACAGCCGTTTTGACAGACTTAGATTTTACTTCACAGAATTCATCAGGCAGAGGGGATTCGATTTCAGTTGCTCCCACGGCTGTTTCTCAGTGTGAAGGGGATCCTGTATCTTCCTCTTTGGCTTCTTTCTCTCTTGATTTTGTTCTCTTGCTTCACCAAGTCTACTGAATGCAGCAGGGTTTGGTGGAGCATTCTGCTGGCAAAGCTCAAGGTTCTTCACAGAAGGAAGATGGGATTAGGCTCCATTGGAGTCTGTGTTGGATCTGTTTGAGTCTCAACCTAAGGAAGGATGTTTACATATGGATGTGCTAGAAGATCAGCTTTCTTTGTTATCCTGGGCTTCTGAAGATCCCCTAGAACGTCCCTCAGGGCTCTGGGATGAGGTTTCGCCAGTGAACCAGGAGGAGACAGAAATCCCTCTGGGAGATGACCCTAACACTGTTGAGATTTTAGGCGAGAGGAATTGTTAACGTTAATTGCACAGTTGTTGGTAGCATTTAACATTCCCCAGGAGGAGCTGGTTTAAGAGATTCCGCTGGAAGATCTTCTCTTGCAGGGCATTCATACATCTCAGACTTCTTTTCTGGTTCATAGAGCCATTAAGTAGATGACAGAGGTGGAATGGGAGGTCCTGGAGACAGAGTTCTGGGGTGGAAGAGCCATGGCCTGTCTTTACCCTATTCTGCAGGTGGAGAAGGATCTTCTTAAGTTGCCTAGAGTAGATGCTCTGGTTATGTGGTTACCAAAAAGACTACCATTCCTGTAGTTAGATCTGATGCAGACTCTGTTACTGGATAATTGTACAGTTTCTTTATAAAGTAAATTTAATAGGGAAAAGTGTAGCCTGTGCAAAATTGAGTAGGGAATGGGGATTGTAGTTAAAACTACCAGAGTTATGCTGCTGTCTTTCTGTTTAGTGTCTCCCTTTTTTTCTCTGCTTGCTTCTTTCTGTCTGTCCGTTCTCACCCCCATACTTTTTCTCCCTTTCTGTTCCTAGGTGTACCATCTTTCTGAAGAGAACACAAGCCCAGAAATTTGACTTGATGTCTCAGTTTATAGTGTAACTTGACAGTGATGAAAACAGAACCTGAAGGTGGCTGTCACTTTGCACCTATTTTTACAGTATAAAGGAGCATAAAATATGGACTATTTTGTGTCATGCATCTGATTGTATCTCTTCTTTTCAGTCAACAAATCAAGGAGTATTGATGCAGGCTCTGCCTTTTACAGTGCTCATCATGATTCCTGATGTCAGCATCACACATGCTTCAACTGAACAGCAGGCAGTTCAAAGTCCTCTACATCTAATATTCCTTTGTTTCAAACAGAGAGCTTTTAAGAAGTCACCATGTGTAGCCTACTACTATTTTTTTAAATCTATTTTATTGGTTTGTACATTAATAGTTTTTCATTTGAGGTTCCATTTTCTTTGTTTATAGCAAGGGCTGGTGCCTATAGTTCATTGCCAAGTATGATACCACATACTGATAAAATGTGGTTGCTTTCCATTTTTAAAATAGTGGCTACTTTGATGTAATTTTTGGCTATAAGTATAACCAACTCCTAATAACATTGGAATACTACTGCTGATCATTTACAGGACCCTGTCTGGCAAGCAGTTAACATGACTAACTTTCACAAGGCGGCAGTCTTTAGTGGGGTCCCTTTTTTATTAAAGGGAGTTTGCCGCAGCAAAGTGAAGCTGGGTAGTCAGAACTTTTAAAAACCATGGCCTTATTTCACCTGTAGTGCTGGCTGGTGCAAAGAGGGCCCATTGTTGGGAGGACTGAATACAGGCTTCTGGGGGCCAGGCATGTGTGCCATGAGCAAGACTGTGCTATGCAGCAGTCTGGTTCTCCCACATGCAGAAAGGCCAGTTGGAGGCATCCGCAGCTCCACACTGATGGAAATAGCCACCTTTCTAAGCCGAGCCTCTCTTTTCTTGTCCAAAGCTTATTTTTACCTGATCTTGTATTGGTTATTCATCCAGTCCTTTACTAAAATGCAAAAGTCTGCGAGAACAATGGGGGATGAAACTACTTTTGTCTGGTCTTCAACCCCCCACCCCACCCCTCCCAGCACCTCCCCTCATCATGGGAGGTGTCTGCCCCTAAGAGACCAAAACTATCCAAAGAGATGTTGGACTGGTCAAAGTATTTTTAATCTCCTAGATTTGCTGCTGAAGCTCTTGAAGGGAGGGGTGAACAAAGAAGCTCTCCCTCTCCGGTAGTCTGGAGGAGGGAGAACTGTCCTTTAGGAGAAGCTGTATCTATGCTTAGGCGCTTTGGATAACTAGCCTGGTGGTCTTCAGGGATAATCACATTTTGCAGCTTCTACAGCGTCCTGAAGCACTGCAATTGAAATCTGGTGCAGCCTTTTTAAGTAGAGATCGTGTATGGTCTTATAGGGTCAGTGGCATTAGTATAGGGGCTTTTGTGACTGCATAACTAGCAGCAGATATGGTATCTAAGACTCATCTTGGCAAGCTAGGGAGGCTGTTGGGAGAAGCAATGGAAAGCTGATCAAGAACCTAGGCTAGGCCCCCAACGCTCCCAGAGGATAGGGCTCATCACTTCCTTTAGGAGTGTAGTGAGACACTTTTCTTTTTTTCCTAAAGAAAAAAGGTGTTGCAGGATGGAAAGCAGTAATACTTGAATCTAACCAGTGTCAAAGTAAGGCTGCCTTTTTCAGGTATCATGGAAATCAAGAAGAAACAGTAACAAGGCTTTAGGAGCCTTCTGGTCATCCCATTGAAGGGCAATGGATCCCCCTACAGGGTATTTCTAGTGGGTGGCTGCCTACAATGGTTTTACTAGAAGTGGACCCACATAATCTTAGACAAATCGGTCCTGGAAATTGTTTGGAAAGAGAAGTCCCTGGAATTGTTGTTCTGGCACCATTTCTGGTGATTCCCTGCACTTTGTACTCAAGATGGCAGTAAAAGCTACTCTGGAAAAACTCTAGGGTCCAGAAGTGATAATCCCAGTTACATTAGAGAAACAGGGACCATGAGCCACCTATTTTGTAATCACAAAAAGTGGATGGTTCCATTCTTGACCTCCAGGCTGTAAGCAGATATCTTGGAGAACCTGTCTTCCACTGGGAGAGGTATCTTTTAGTTATTGTAGCAAGAAGGAAAGGAAAATCCACTTTTATCCCTAGATCTCTCAGAAATGTACTTCTGTATTCCATCAGAGATATCTGCATTTTTCATCCTGACAAAGCACTTCAAATGTGGGGTACTGCCATTTAAACTGGCTATAGCACCCAGGACTTTCTGTGAAGGGAAGGCGTTATGATTCTTCATATTGGACAGTTAGTTGATTAGAGCATAATCTGCAAAAGAAACCAGAAGACCATAGCTGGGATGATCGGTTTCTAGAAGACTTTGGCTGGGTGGTGAAATATGCAAAAAGCAATTGAATTCCCTCCCTTGGAATAGCTTGGAGCTCACTTCAGTATGAAGGTGACCCAAATCTTCATGACACAGAAAAGGATATTCAAGTTGTTGACTCAAATGCAGATGTTCCTCCCTGAGAAACTGCTGGACTTGATTAGTAACTGGATGAGAGCTCATAAATCTCCTTTAGGACTCTGTAGTGACTCAATGACCAGGATTTTGAGACTTTCCATCCTATGCTACACCCAGTAAGGGAGAGGGGTGTTTTTTTTTCTAGCCCCATCTCCAAATTGAAAGTAATGGATATGGAGCTCTCCAATTGCACTGTAATTGCATCAAATGCGAGTTGGAATGGGGTGGGGGTTTTTGCCACAGATGGTGCAAGGACTTAATTCAAGAATGAAGCTGTGTGGCCCATAAGCAGACTGAAAAGCAAAACAGTCAGTTGAGGTTCTGTTACACTTACTAGTCCCCTGTGGAAGGGGATGTTGGTCTTGAGCAATGCAATGATTGCATATGTTAATGGACAAGGGTGCACATGGAGCACAACAATGACCTAGGATGTGAACCTTCTATTCTGCTGGGTGAAATGGAATCTCTGCCAGTGTTCCCTTACTTGGCAGCCTAATGCCCAGCGGTAGTACTATGAGACTACTGTTAGGGGCTTGGCAGTGCTACTTTTGAAAATGCAAAGAATCATTCCTTGAAAATTCCCCAACCCCTTTAGTAGGAGGGCCTCGGCTCAGGCCTGCTCTCTTCTGGTGCTATTGCTGGGAATACAGTGTGTGTGTGTGTGTGTTCCTGTTGCATCAATGAATAACAAAGTGTATTGCAGGATTCACTAACACATAACTCAGTCCTATGGATTAGTGATTCAGGTAAATTTTCCTGTAGTAAAATAGCACACGCACTATTTTGTTGTGAGTTAATAAGGGTCTAGATATGACAGTTTCTGTGCCATGACTCCCTTCTGATTCTTGATCACAAGAATGGAAAACACTATCATCCTTCAAGAGATGTGGATTTTGGGATGGTAGCAGATCTTTGGCTCTCCTCGACCAAAAAGGCATTCTACTATCCCTGCCCTCTCAAACAAAAATACCAGCTGCCTTTGGCTGAAGACTACCTGGGAAGAGAACAGCCGCTGCAGCAAGAGGCTGTACTGGAGCCCCCAAGGAGCATGTATGTTGGAGAAGATGCCCTGAACCTATTGCAGACTAGGTGAGAAAGAGAAAGGCAAGGGAGGGGGAGGAAGAGCAGCTGCAAGGTACCCACCTTGTTGTTGTCATGTAGCATTTATGGTACTTAAAGGCAAGCCCTGATATCGTTGTGTGCTCATACTGTCACATAATGCTGCAGCAAGGAGTGGTTCGGCCTGGGGAGATGGTAAATTAATGAGTGAGGAAGAGAGGAGACCATGTACAAACAGCAGAGGAAAAAAACAGTATAGGAAAAGAAAGTCTGAGGTTTTATTTTGTTTTCCTTTTTGCCATGGCATGAACATGTTAAAAAGTTGGGAGACAGTTGACAATGAGTTGGATCTGTCCTAGAAAGAATTGCCTTATTCCTTTCCTGCGCACTGAAGTGTAGTTTTTCTGCACGGCAGGGGCCACTGCAGGTAATACAACAGCACAGCTGACAGAGTGCTCAGTCTTTTTCTCAGCCTCTCCCAGTAGAAGTCACTGTAGCTGACCGTGTACGAGATTGTAGCTTTCCAAGCATAACCATTTTTCAGTAGTAGATTCTGTAGGTGATAGTTTAAGAGTACCCCACTTGGGGGGGAGGGGAGGGAATAAAACCTCCAAGCCCAAACTTCCATGGGCAGTGGTTTAGGAGTGTTGGATCTGGGAGTGGTTAGAATGCTTTCAAGCTTTTCCTTCCCCTGTAAAAGTCACTCTAGGTAATCGCACAGAAACATTAGCTGTGGGCAGATGGCTGATGTATTCCTTAAATCTCATTCAGAAGATTCTGACAAAGAATCATATGGAGAAATTTCACTTACTGTTAATTTCCTTTTCTGGAATACTGCTAGACCAGTCCAGACAAGCGGGTTGTGTCCCCCTGCCAGCAGATCTTGGAGACAGAGAAAATCCACCAGAGCTGTGATTGGCTGGACTCTGGTGATATGGATCTACCCCTAGGGATCTTCCTCAGTATTGTCTGAAAAACATAACTTACACTTGAACTATCATAACTTTGTAATAAGTAAGGCCAATTGCGGCCACTAACTCAACTATGTACAAAGGTGCTGGAAGCATCCCCAGAATATAAAGGCTGTAAAAGAAAAAACAGCCATAGGCCATCTTGGTTAGAAACTTTGAAAGTGACGGAAAAACTGGACAGCGGCTCCACTGCACCAGCAGGACTGCAACTGATGACAGGGTGGGTCCTGGACTGGTCTAGCAGTATTCCAGGAAAGGAAATTAACAGTAAGTGAAATTTCTCCTTCCAACTCATACTGCTAGACCAGTCCAGACAAGCGGGAAGTACCCAAGCTACCGACCGTCAGGGTGGGTCAAGCGCCACCGAAAGCACCCCAGTGCCAAAATGACCATCCTCTCGAGCCTGGACGTCCAAATGGTAGTGATGCACAAAGGTGGACAAGGACGACCAAGTCGCTGCCCGGCAAATATCGAGAGGAGCCACTTGAGAAAGTTCGGTCCAAGACGTAGCTCGAGCCCGAGTGGAGTGAGCCCGGAGACCTGACGGCACCGGCTTTCCTTGAAGAATATAAGCTGCTTCAATGGCCCGCCGTAGCCACCTAGCAATAGTGGACTTCGAGGCTGCGAAACCTCGTCGAGGACCCGCAAACAGAACAAAGAGATGATCCGTCTTACGAAAGGAATTTGTCACCTTCAGATAGCGGTAAAGAATTATTTTAAGGTCTACCACCTGAAACTCCCGATGACACCCCGAGCATTGCTCCTTTTAAAAAGAAGGCAAGAGAAGAGGTTGATTGATATGAAATGGCGTAAGGACTTTCGGTAAGAAAGAGGGAACCGTCCGTAGAGAAACACCCTCCATAGAAAAGGAGAGATAGGGATCCTGACAAGACAGAGCCTGAAGCTCAGAGATTTGTCATGCCGAGGTGATGGCCACTAGGAACATCGTCTAAAGGGTTAAATCCCGAAGAGTACACCCCTTAAGAGGTTCAAAACATCGAGCAATAAGCGCTCTGAGGATAAGAGCGAGATCCCAGGATGGAACCACCGGACGTACCGGAGGCCGTATAAGCCTGACCCCTTTAAGGAAGCAGGACACATCCAAATGTGATGTAAGAGAACGCCCAAGATATTGGCCCACGAAAACACGTTAGGGCCGACACTTGTACCTGTAAGGTTCTGAGTGCTAAGCCTTTATCAAGCCCATCTTGCAAGAAGGAGAGAATCTCTGGAATCCCACAATGCCAGGGAGAGGCCTGGCGCTGAGAACACCATGTTTCAAACAGACGCCACACACGAGCGTAAGCTAAGGACGTCGAAGATCAACGCGCGCTGAGCAGTGTCACCATCACCTTAGGCGAATACCCTTTATGAGCTAACCTGCGGCGTTCAAGAGCCAAGCTGTAAGCGAGTAAGGAGCCGGGTCTTCCATGGTGATTGGTCCCTGCTGCAGAAGGCCGGAGGGAGCTATCAGTCGCAGAGGAGGTGCCGGGGATAATCTGATGAGATCCGCATACCACGGTCTTCGAGGCCAGTCTGGAGCCACTAGGATCACCAGTCCCTGGTGTTCCCTGACTCACTGGAGAACTTTCTCAATCATGGTGGAAACACGTATAGAAGGAAGTGACTTGGCCACAGTTGCGCTAGGGCATCTATGCCATGTGTCCCGCTGTCCCTCCACCGACTGAAGATCGGCGCTTTGGCATTCGATGCTAAGGCCATGAGATCTACCGACGGCCGGCCTCATCTTTGAACTACTGACTGAAAGGGTTCGGTGGCGAGTGCCCACTCTCTGGGATCCAGAGCATGTCGGCTGAGGAAGTCAGCTTTGACGTTGCTCGCTCCTGCGATATGCTGAGCCGAAATTGCTTGAAGATGCTTTTCCGCCCATGGAAGCAGAAGAGTCATTTCTCTCGACACCCCTGGACATTTCGTGCCCCTTTGGCGGTTGAGATACACCACCATCGTGGCATTGTCGGACAGTACCTGCACCGCTTGATGTTGGAGAAGAGGCTGAAAACACCATAGGGCTAGCCACACTGCCCATGTTTCGAGGCGATTGATGGTCCAGCGAGCTTCTCGAGGAGACCAAGTTCCCTGCGCTGTGTGAGAGCCGCAGTGTGCTCCCCAACCGGAGAGACTGCCATTGGTCGTCACCAATATCCAGCGTGGAGTCTCTAAGGGTACTCCCTGAAAGAGATTGTGCGGAGACAGCCACCAGCAGAGGCTGTGTCTGATCGACGGTAGAAGCGGTAGACTAATTTGATAGTCCTCCTGCACATGTGTGCTCTGGCCCATGGAACCAGGTCAATGATAGCTGCCATGGATCCCAAGAGTTGAACGTAGTCCCAAGTCCGAGGTGAATCTTGACCCAGAAATAGGTTGAGCTGAGATGAGAGCTTTCAAAAGCGCTCTTGCGTTAGAAATACTCACCCCCTGCGGGTGTCGAATCGCGCCCCAAGAAAGTCGAGTAGTTGAGAAGGCTGGAGACAGCTTTTGGCGTGATTGATCACCCACCCTAAGCCTTCTAAGAAGGCTACTATGAGGGAGATGGTTTTGCGAGCTTCCAGCAGCGAGTTGTCCAGATAGAGGTGAACTCGGATTCCTTGTTTGCGTAAGGCTGCCGCCACCACTACCATTATCTTGGAGAAGGTACGAGGAGCGGAAGCGAGCCCAAACGGCATTGCTCGAAATTGAAAATGTTGCCCGAGAACTGCGAAACGAAGAAACCGCTGATGTTTGACTCGAATGGGAATATGAAAATACACTTCTGCGAGATAGAGAGATGCCAGAAACTCGCCTTTGCATACCGCTTGAATTACCGAGCGGAGTGTTTCCATCCGGAAATGAGGCACTCGAAGGCTGTGATTTACCCCTTTGAGGTTTAGAATTGGATGAAAAGAACCATCCTTCTTGGGCACCACGAAATAGATGGAATACTGGCCCAATCCCTTTTCGAGGGAGGGGACCGGACAAATAGCGTTCAAGCAGAGAAGACGCTAAAGGGTGGCCTGAATAATCATTCTTTTCTGGGGAGATCCCCCTGGAGAAATCAGAAAGGCATCGCGAATAGGTCGACAACATTCAAGGGAATACCCCGGGAAACACTGTTGAGGACCTACTGATCAGAGGTGATTTGCACCTACTTTCAAGAAAACATAGCCAACTGACCTCCTACCAGTGGTAAGACCTCATGTGGGCTGCCCGTCCCGTCAGCGGGAAGAGCGCGCGCTCCCTGAAAACGTTCCTGTACCAGAGTAGGAGTCTGTGCCTTTGCAGGCTCCGCGAAAGGACTGCCCTCTCTTCCCATAACGATTAGGAGGGGCTGTGGGCAAAGTGGGCTTGAAGGAACGATACCTCCTGGAATCTCTGTATCTAGAAAAACGCTGAAATGCCTGCGTACAAGAGGCACGACGTGAAGTTGCCTTCGGTCTATCTTCCAGCAAATGTTGCGGTTTAACCTCCCCAAGATTCTTCACTAGCTTTTCCAGCTCCTCACCAAAGAGAAGCCTGCCCTTAAAGGGCAACTTGGAGAGTCTTGCCTTTGAAACGACATGTGCTGCCCACTGATGGAGCCAAAGCCATTTTCTGGCTACTGTTACTGCCACTACCGAGTGAGCTGAAAGACGCAGCAAATCATAGAAAGCATCAGCCAAGAACGCTGTAGCTGATTCCAGACGTCCGAGAGACGAATCTTCTGGTAACTGTTGAATCCAGCGCAACAAGGCACGGGCTGTTAATCCCCCGCAGACTGTCGCCTGGAGAGAGAGAGACAATGAGAAGGCTGTTTTCAGAAAGCTCTCCACCTTACGGTCTTGTGGGTCTCTGAGTGCTGCTCCTCCTTCCACCGGAATGGTGGTGTGCTTAGTGACTCCTGTTACTAAGGCATCCACCTTAGGATAAGTCAACCAACGCTCCAGCTCTGCTGGAGACCATAAGTATAACTGATCCAGGCGGTGAGCTGTACGGAGAGAAATATCCAGGGCATCCCATTCCCGGGATACCATTTGTTGCAATTCTGTTGGGAACGGAAAGGACTTTGACGGCTTATGAATGCCCTGTAAAATAGGGTCTGCCTGAGACTGTGACGTCTGCGGCTCTGGTGGATCCGTAAGGCGGAGCGCCTCTATGATCTGTCCTATCAAGGCAGACAATTCCTCCTTTCGAAAGAGCCGTATATCCTGCGAGTCCTCCTGCAGTGGGATGGAGGAGTCTGATGGTGAGTATTTGCCATCCTCACAATCTGAGGATTCGAAGCTCCGGTCAGCTGAGGATCTACTATGTTCAGGGTCCAGCTCGTCCTCCAGAATCAATGACAATCCTTTAGGGGGATGTCCCCCTTTGAGGACCGTAGAGCTCCTAGATTGTTTATGATCTGTAGCCACAGGTAGGGGGTCAGTCGAAACTGGCAGCTGCCCCGACACGGCTCCAGAGGACTCAGTACACCACAGCGACCATGCCTGGCGGAACAGCGCCAAGAGCCAGTCATCAGAGGGTAGCTCAGGCTGTAAGGAGGCTGGAGAAGGCTGAAGAGTCAAAGGCGGAGCACTTTGTGAATCTACAGAAGAAGATAGTAGTGGACCATCCAAGGAGGGAGGAGCTGAGACACTGGCGCCTACATCTGGCAGTGATGAAGAGGACTCACCTGGGTGGGAAAAACAAGCTGAGCACAGCCTATTCTTAAGCTCCTTCTGCTTTTTATTGCACACTAAGCACCTCTGCACTGAGGAGGGCATAGTGTGACTTTTTTTTTTTTTTGTACAGGAAGAAAACCAACTACATTAGTCAGAAATTAGTGCCCGATTGGAGAAATGAGCTGTAGAAGGCCTGAAACTGCGGCCTGAAAATCTGATAGGAGCCGATGAAGAAAAAAACCCTTCCCGCCAAAAGAAACAGCTCCATGCGATGTCAAAATGGCCGCCGGCAACCGAAGACTAGCAACGGGAGATGGAGGAGATTACCACGTTTCTGGCAATCTCGACGGAATTGGACCCGACAGACAGCGACCGGAGGGAAAGAAAGCACCACAGCTGACAGAAGTAGGCAAAAGAAAGGAGCCGGTTTTGTCGCCGCGGAGCAAAAGGAGGCGGGAACAGAAAAGAAAAGCTGTCACTTACAGTGCCGATCTGTGCAGTGGATCCAAAGGGCTGATAAACAAAACGGGTGTCAAGGCTAATTAATTAACATGAAATCAATCCAATTAGAAAACTGATTTCACTGAGCCCTTCTTCTAGCAGGCAGGCCCTCATGGCAAGATGCTTGGGATTGCTAGACTGAGTGAGCTCAACTGATCTGTGAACAGGAGCTCAGCTCAGAACACCTTGATCTAACTTTGAAGTCTGTACTGGGAAACCCAGAGGAGCACTCTTTTGCATACTCTGGGTACATCCAGTGAATAATAAATCTTTTGAGGAGAAAACAACAAATACAACCAGATCTGCTGGAGACAGAAAATACTGAGGGGGACCCTTAGGGGTAGATCCATATCACCAGAGTCCAGCCAATCACAGCTCTGGTGGATTTTCTCTGTCTCCAAGATCTGCTGGCAGGGGTACACAACCCGCTTGTCTGGACTGGTCTAGCAGTATGAGTTGGAAATCATAAATACAAAACCGCAGATTAATATCTGAATTGATTCTTCTCATTATAATAGCCTGAATAGAATATTGCTTGCAACTAACCACCTGGGGCTTGGATCACTTTATGTAAACAAAGCAGAAAATCAATTTAAAGATGCTGTGTATCTCCAGAGATAGGCTATTGGCTAGTCATCCAGAAATTCTTTCTTCATCTGATCTGAATTCAATATCTTCCTTCATGACGCCTATATTCAGTCTTCTTACTCTTCTGGGCTACATTTAGTAAACTTACTTCAAATTTGAGCCACTGATACTGCTAGTGAAGAGAATAGATATCTATACCTAGGCTCATTTTAACAGCTTATGCTATAAATTCAGATTAAAGGTAGAGATTCTCAAAACTTAAGGCTCCTTGGTTCTGTTCTTTTCTCTTACGTCGATTGTGCTTTCTCTCTCTACTTTTCTGCTCCTGCAACTATGCCCTACTTCTTTCCTTCCATAACTTCAGTTTCATCTTTCATAACCGGAACACATTAGTTTGCATTGATTTCACGGTAGTGTCTTCATATTTGTCTCAACCAGGAAATATTCCATGAATTCAGTGATTTTTGTTATTTCCAGGTGACAGAAGGCAGCTTTAACCTTGGGTCAACATGGCTGTATACTTTTTTTATGCTTTGTTCTTAATTTTACCTTTATATATACTAGGAGAAGAGGGCACATTTCCCCCAAACCCAAATAATACTGCTACACAAAACAATGCGTAATGCACTGTAGGAAACCTGGATTCAGTTCCCAAACCTGACTTCTGCCCAGAACGGAGACTGCTATGATGATAATGCTTAAGATGGAAGAAATGTTTGCTGTGCGTTGCTGCAGCAGTTATTGGCCAGTCAAAGGCTGCACAGGCTACAGGGCTGTCTAATAGAGGTGGTGGCAACAAAATACAAATGTCCAGCCCAAATGCCCACAGTTGCCTCTTAAGATAGTCCGCCTCAGATAAACAGTGATTGGCAGAAAATAAATGTGTGTTTTTAAAAATAAAGATATATTACCTGTTGTTGCTTTCTGCAGTTTAGTAAACCGTATGCAGTTGTGTGCATAGTTGTTTTGAAAAAGAGCTTTCTATGCTATTAAACCTAATACAAATAAACTCCTCCACTGAGTTTGTACCTATGACTCTGTATATATCAGAACAAAGATAACATCTATCTAGAATTTTAAGCAGTTGGGCTACTGCATAGCCTTACAAACTGCTTTAGTACTATCTGGTTAGTGCCAAGGTGCTCCATGGTAGAGATAGTAATTAGCCATGTAATGGCAGTATCTGGCTGTACAGATAATTATTTTGATTAGTTAGGATAGCAAAAAACCTATCCGAAGGCTAACTGGATAGGCTAACCATAGAGTGTGCTGAGTATCATCACTATATGGGGAGATACATAAAAAATGACAGTAGATAAAGACCATGCCACCTATCCAATCTGCCTGACCACAAGAACTATTGTTGTTGTTGTTGTTAAGTGCTGTCAAGTCGGTGTAGACTCATGGCGACCTCTGGATAGTTGTCCTAAACTGTGTTCGGTCTTCAGTCAGGCTCTCATTGTTGACAGACTGGCACCCATAGCTGCTGTTATTGTATCGATCTATCTCATTGCTGGCCTTCCTCTTTTGCGTTGACCTTCTACCTTGCCAAGCATGATGTCTCTCTCTAATGATCTCTCTCTTCGCATGATGTGTCCAAAGTATGAAAGTTGAAGTCTTGTCATCTGAGCTTCTAAAGAAAGCTTAGGTTTGATCTCCTCTAATACTGACTGGTTTGTTCTTCGGGCAGTCCATGGTAGACACGGTATTCGTCGCCAGCACCATAATTCAAAGGCATCAATTTTCTTCCTGTCTATCTTTTTCACTGTCCAACTTTCACTTCCATATGATACTATTGAAAATGCCATGGCTTGAACAAGTTGAATCTTTGTATGGAGAGAGACATTTCTGCTCTTGAGAATCTTGTCTAGGTCCTTCGTAGCCATTCTGCAAAGAGCAATGCGTTGTCAGATTTCCTGACTGCTTCTTGCTTCTTTATTGATAGTTGATCCAAGTAGGTTAAAGTTGTCAACTATTT
Source organism: Ichthyophis bannanicus (assembly GCA_033557465.1). Lineage (NCBI taxonomy): Eukaryota > Metazoa > Chordata > Amphibia > Gymnophiona > Ichthyophiidae > Ichthyophis > Ichthyophis bannanicus. The sequence goes on along the minus strand of CM066049.1, from coordinate 91,961,741 downwards.
AAATTTCTTCTCCATCAATGATGAGTCAGGATCTTTGTCTTAACGTTAAGGTGCAGACCCATTTTAAGACTATATTCCTTGATCTTGAGAAGCAAATGTTTCAAATAGTCTTCACTTTCAGCCAGTAATGTGGTATCATCAGCATTGCGAAGGTTGTTGATGAGTCTTCCACCAATCTTCACACCGCTGTTGTCTTTATACAGTCCTGCTTTTCTGATGATTTGTTCTGAATTATAAATAAGTTATAAATTGAGTTATAATTTAATTCTGTGTATATTAATGATTCCAGCTGACACTTTACCTGTTGCTAGTTCTGTTAATGATGTTATAATGTAATAATGTTGTTTTTATTGTAAACTGCCCTGATTACATGAGAGAGTGGTATAGAAACACACAAATAAATAAATAAATAAATTAATTAAAGAGGTATGGGGAAAGTATGCAGCCTTGTTGTACATCTTTGCTGATTTTAAACCATTCTATTTCTCCTTGTTCCATTTGACCTGTTGTTTCTTGATCAATGTAAAGGTTGTGCAAGAGAACTAGCAGGTGTTCTGGTATACTCATGCTTCTTAATATGGCCCAGAGTTTCTCATGGTTTATACAGTCAAAAGCTTTGCTGTAGTCAATAAAACAAATATGGATATCCTTTTGGTATTCTTTTGTCTTTTCAAGGATCCATCTCACACCGCGATAATGTCTCTTGTTCCTCTCCCTTTCCTGAACCCTGCTTGCACTTCAGGCAGTTCTCGTTCCAGGTATGGTGGTTGTCTCTGCTTAATGATCTTGAATAAAATCTTGCTGGCATGGGGGATCAGAGCGATTGTGCGATAACACAGGTACACTAAAAAATTTTTTTTTTAAACTGCCTCTAATGTTTCGATTGATTTTTACGTTTTTTGGTGCGCTGAATCCAAATCTGGTAACCAATTTGCTCCATCACGTACAGATTTTTTGCTACATTGGGTTAGCAGTTTGAGGTGAACGTTTCAGATTGAGTGCGATCGAGATAAAAGTTTCTTGGATGAATTCTTTATACTAATTGTTCAGTAGTTATTCAAATAAGAATAAAGAAAATTGTAACAAGGCAGCACATAAGAATAGAGTAATGTCAACAAAACACACTGTGATGGTAGCAAAATTGTCTGCACTTAAAACAGCCACATACATATGCACAAACATTAAGCATATAAGAGCGAGGTTAGACACAAAGCAAAGCAAAGAAATATGCAAAAAATGTTGTACAGGTATGTATGTAAGAATAGAAAACGCAAACCGCACCATTGCAATACATGAAGACAAACACCCGATGGTGTGAAAATAAAATTCTAATAAATGAGATCCGACACTGTGGTAATAACTAGCAAATTTTTATTTCAAAGTTTAGTAAAAACACGATATTTGTCAACACAGTTTAGATTTTAAAGTCATTCTTGGGTCAATCAATCTCCTGGTGGGCCCGTTTCTTCTTCCCTCGAATGCTTCTCTTGGTGCGCTGCTTGGCGTATTTTTCATCTGGGGTTTCCCGCAACAGCAACCAGCAGAAATCAGCCATCATAGTGGTGTTCCATCTTCCTTGGTACCTTCTCTCTGCGTCCTTGATGTCCTGTTGAAACCTTTCACCTTGTTCTTCACTGTACGCCCCCAAGTTTTCGGGAAAGTAGTTCACATGGGAGTGCAAGAAATGGACTTTCAGGCTCATGTTACAGCCTTGTTCTTTGAAGGCATTGAGCATCCTGGCAACAATATCCTTATAGTTCTCATCCCGCCTGTTCCCCAAGAATTTGAGAACATCCTTGAAGGAATCCCAGGCTTCTTTTTCCTTCTCAGACATCGTTTCAGCGAATGCTCCATCTGAAATGAGTTTCCTTATATCAGGGCCAACAAACACTCCTTCCTTTAGCTTTGCTTCAGAAAGTCGGGGGAACTTTGAGCAAAGGTACTGAAAGCACTCACCATCTTTTGGAAGGGACTTGATGAATTGCTTAATGAGACCCAACTTAATGTGGAGAGGTGGTAATAGAATTTTATCACGAGGTACCAAGCTCTCATGAAGAACATTTTTCTCACCGGGTCTCAAATACTCCCGAATTGGCCAGTCTTTTTTCCCCCAGTGTAGGTCGCGGGCCCGGCTATCCCACAAGCAAAGGAAGCAGGGATATTTGGTGAAACCGGATTGCTGCCCTAATAGCATGGATAGAATTTTAAAGTCTCCACAAATCATCCACTTATGCTCATCATAACGAATCTTCTGAAGAATCAGGGCCAAATTCTCGTATTTTTCTTGGAGAATAACAGAGTGAGCAATAGGAACTGAAGCGAATGTCTTGCCATTATGAAGAAGACCACCTTTTATGCTGTCTTTTGACGAATCAATGAACAGCCGCCATTCAGCAGGATCATACTTGAGTTTAAACTCTTCCATCACTCCGTATATATCGTTGCAAAATACCAAATCTTCCTCTTTGCTGAAATACTTCAAAAATTGTGTCTCGCGGTTGCGGTACCAATAAAAAGTTGTTCCTGGTGACAATAGATTTTTCTGTTTAAGCCGAGAACCTAGCAGTTGGGCAGCATCTTTTGGGAGTCCTAAATCCCGGACTAAATCATTCAATTCAGCTTGAGAGAAAAGTTCAGGTTTCGGATCTGGTTCAGTTTCAAACTCGGAAGTACTGGACTCATCGGGAAAAGCCATCTGATGAGTCTCATCATGATCAGAACCGTCCACACAAATATGATCCAAAGATTTTGGTGGTTCAGGCACAGGTACTTCGTTGCTATGAGGCATAGGCCTAATTGCTGAGGGAAGGTTGGGGTAACTTATTACGTTCTTATTTTTTAAGTTGTATCCCTTCACAATGCAAGAGCAAAAATAGCAGTCACTGCTATGGTCTCTTTGTTCACGCCACATCATAGGTATTCCGAAACAAAATGCTTGTTTTTTACCTTTCATCCATAAGCGTAGATCTTCCTCACATGTCTTGCACACTTTGTGAGGAGCCCACGGTTTGTCTTGATCGCCTAACTTCAAACCGAAATAGGCGAAATATACTTTTTTAATAAATGCAGAAATGTTCCTCTGCCGCTTTTTCACGGTATATTCCCCACAAATAAAACAAAAACTGTCCGGAGAGTTGACGCAACCTCTGGCTCTGTGAGCCATCACAAATACACAGCACTGCAAACTACAACTGTAGTGAACCACTTCGGAATAAAGCTGGATTACGACTGAGCAAACAAAAGGTAATAATGAACTTGCAAGAAACTGAAATTTGACAGGAACGTTCATGTCGCAACCACCGTGTTTGAGCGAGCGAACGAGGCGAGGCGAACAGGAAAGAACATGCGCCAGCGCGAGTACTGGATTTAGCCCCCCGCCTCCCAATTGTCCTGTTAATGTATAAAATGAATACAAAACACTCTAAAATATCATGAGGGAGTGTTTCTAGTTAGTTAACCATTACAACCTCTATTTTGGGCCAAGAAAATAAACTGCAGTCGGCTAAAAAGAAATTATGTGAACATTCCTTATATGGGTAAGAAATCTAATTTTGCAAGAAAACGTGACGTGATGGAACATTTTGGCTATTTTTCCTGGATTCAGCACCCCAAAATCTATAGGAATCAGTTGCAAAACTGGAGGCAGTTTTTTGGTAGTGTACCTGTGTAATTTCCAGAGTCAGTTGGGTCACCTTTTTTCAGTATTGGTATAAACACAGTTCTTTTCCAGGCAGTTGACCGTGAATTTGTCTTCCACATTTCCTGGCAGAGCCTTGTAAGTCTGGTAACAGCTTCATCTGATTGCTGTAATACCTCAATGGGAATGCCATCAATTCCCAGTGCTTTGTTCTTTGATAAGGCTTTCAGGAGGTGCTCTCAGGTGAAGCTTGTTACCCAAATCAGACATACACTAAGGACCTGAGATTAAGTAAACTTCAGGTGAACAAGGTATATTAAACATATTAGGTACAGTTTTATTGGTATAAATATCCATAGCAACCCTTAGTAAGTAAAGAACTTAAAGATCTAAACAAAAACTTAAAACTAAGATGCAGACAGCAGTCCAGCAGCAGGATGGGGGCTTTCCAGTCTTTTGCATTGAGTGTCACATGTATGATTTTCTCCCAGTTGGTGAGAGGTCTTACGTGTGCACTTGGTGCAAGGAGCTCTTTGCTCTCAGGGAACGAGTCCATTCTCTAGAGGATAGAGTAGCAGACTTGGAAAACATAAGAAAGACAGAGGTACATAGACGAGACCTACAGGGATATAGTCCTGAAGTCCCACCTCCAGTCTGGCAGCATCCCTGTTGCCATGGAGGAGAGAGGTCACGTGACAGGAGAGCATCACCCTGGTGTGGCAGGAAGTGATCCTGTAACTAGGACCTGTCCTCCAGGTGATGTAAAACCCTCTCGCACCGTGGATGAGACAATGGTGCAGAGATGAGAGGTTTGGATTTGTTAGGAACTGGGGTACATTCTGGGGAAAGGAGGGGCTCTTCCGAAGGGATGGGCTTCACCTTAACCAGGATGGAACCAGGCTGCTGGCATTAACCTTTAAAAAGGAGATAGAGCAGCTTTTAAACTAGATAATAGGGGAAAGCCGACAGTCGCCCAAGAGCGGATGGTTCAGAAGAATGTATCCTTGAAGGATACTACCAAAAGCAGAGAGGTTCCAAAAAAGAGTAAAGTAGCCCAAATGCCCTCGAGTATGGAGCAGACAGAGCTTAAAGATCCCAAATTACCCATGTCTACCAATAGCCAAATTAATATGAATAAAATACAGTCTCTAAAATGCTTGTATGCAAATGATAGAAGTCTAAAAAATAAGATGGGAGAGTTAGAATATATAGCACTAAATGAGAGGTTAGATGTGATTGGAATATCAGAGACATGGTGGAAGGAGGACAACCAGTGGGACACTGTGATACCTGGGTACAAACTATATCGTAATGATAGAGCTGATCAAATTGGTGGAGGGGTTGCGCTCTATGTTAGAGAGGGCATTGAGTCAGAAAGGATTAAAGTTTTGCAGGAAACAAAATTTGCTGTAGAATCTCTATGGATTGAAATTCCATGTAAAAAGGGGAAGGCGATGGCGGTGGGGGTGTACTATCGACCGCCTGGCCAGAATGAACAAATGGATGATGAAATGCTCAAAGAAATCAAGAAAGCTAACAAAAGTTACAGCGCAGTAATAATAATGGGCGATTTCAATTACTCCAGTATCGACTGGGTCAGTGTCACGGCAGTACATGCTAGGGAGATAAAGTTCCTAGATGACACAAATGACTGCTTCTTGGAGCAGCTGGTCCATGAACCAACCAGAGGGGAAGCCATATTAGACCTAGTCCTTAGTGGAATACCAGATCTAGTTCAAAAGATAAGGGTGTTGGGGCCACTTGGCAATAGTGATCATAGCATGATCGCCTTTGATGTAATTAGTGGAGGAGGGATAGTAAGGAAATCCACAGTACTACCTTTTAACTTTCGAAAGGGAGACTATGATAAAATGTGGAAAATAGTTAAGAAAAAACTAAAAGGAGCAGTTGCCAAGGTTAAAGACTTACATCAAGCTTGGGTGTTGTTGAAAAATACTATCTTGGAAGCCCAGACCAGCTGTATTCCACGCTTTAAGAAAAGTGGAAGGAAGTCCAAAAAACTGCCAGCATGGTTTAAAGGTGAAGCCAGAGAGGCTGTTGCCAAGAAAGCATCTTTCAGGAAATGGAAAAAAGAGCCAAACGATGAAACCTGGAAACAGCACAAGCACTGTCAGGTAAAATGCAAGGCATTGATAAAGAAAGCAAAGAGAGAATTTGAGAAGAAGCTTGCTGCGGAAGCAAAAATGCGAAATAAAGATTTTTTCAGGTACATTCGTAACAAAAAACCTTTGAGAGAGTCAGTTGGAGCATTAGATGATAGAGGAGTTAAAGGGGCACTAAGAGGCGACAAGGCGATAGCGGAGAGACTGAATGAATTCTTTGCTTCGGTCTTTACTGAGGAAGATGTAGGGATGTTACCCATGACTGAAGTGGTATTTAAAGGTGCGGAAGAATTGAAGGAAATATTGATACATCGGGAAGATGTATTACAACTATTAGATAAACTGAAGAGTAGCAAATCACCTGGGCTGGATGGTATACATCCAAGGGTGTTGAAAGAACTGAAATATGAGATTGCAGACCTGCTATTAGTAATCTGTGAACTATCATTAAAATCATCTCTAATACCTGAAGATTGGCAGATCGCCAATGTAACACCAATTTTTAAAAAGGGTTTGAGGGGTGATCCGGGAAGCTACAGACCGGTGAGCCTCACGTCAGTACCGGGAAAAATGGTAGAAACCATCATAAAGAATAAAATTACTCAGCATGTAGATAGTCATGGCCTAATGGGAGACAGCCAACATGGCTTTAGACAAGGAAGATCTTGTCTTACTAATCTGTTATGTTTTTTTGAAAGTGTGAATAAACAGGCGGACAAAGGTGAGTCGGTTGATATAGTGTATCTGGACTTTCAGAAAGCCTTTGACAAGGTCCCTCATCAGAGACTTTTGGCAAAACTAAAGAGTCATGGGATAGGAGGCAGTGTACTACTGTGGATCAGGAACTGGTTAAAAGACAGAAAGATGGAGTGGAGGAGTGGCCTAGTGGTTGGGGCACGGTACTTCAGGCCGGAAGGTCAGGGGTTCAAATCCCACTAGAGGACAGCAACCTTGGGCCGGAAGGACTGAGGTTTCTAGTCCCACAGGTGCTCCTTGTGGTCTTGGGCAAGCCACTTAACCCTCCATAGTCCATGTTCCCTGTAAAAATAGTTATCTCCAAGTTATAATGCCCTGTTCAATGTAATTTCAGTTTGTTCAATGTAAACCGCACTGATGCAGAATAGCGCGTTATATAAGAGAATGTAAATAAATAAATAAATAAAGCAGAGGGTTGGGCTAAATGGCCAATTTTCCCAGTGGAGAAAGGTGAATAGTGGTGTACCCCAGGGATCTGTGCTGGGTCTGCTGCTTTTTGACATATTCATAAATGACCTGGAAAGTAGAATAACGAGTGCAGATTACACAAAACTATTTAAAGTTGTTAAAACCCAAGAGGATTGTGGAAAATTGCAAGAGGATCTTGATAAATTGTGGAAAATTGCAAGAGGATCTTGATAAATTGGAAGACTGGGCATCAAAATGGCAGATGAAATTTAATATGGACAAGTGCAAAGTTATGCACTTAGGGAAGAACAACCCAAACTATGGTTACACAATGCAAGGTTCCACATTAGGAACCACCACCCAGGAAAAAGATTTAGGCGTCATTGTGGATAACATGTTAAAACCCTCGGCCCAGTGTGCAGCGGCAGCCAAGAGAGCAAATAGAATGCTAGGTATCATAAGGAAAGGAATGGAAAATAAAACAAAAGATATTATAATGCCTCTATACCGTTCCATGGTGAGACCACACCTTGAATATTGTGTGCAATTCTGGTCGCCGTATCTTAAAAGGGATATAGCGTTATTAGAAAAGGTTCAGAGAAGAGCCACCAAAATGGTAAAGGGGATGGGAGGATACTCCTATGAAGAAAGGCTAAAAAGGTTAGGGCTCTTTAACCTGGAAAAGAGACGGCTGAGGGGAGATATGATAGAAGTCTATAAATTAATGAACGGAGTGGAACGGGTAAACGTAGATCGACTGTTTACGTTATCAGAATACAGGAAGACTAGGGGACATGCAATGAAGCTACAGGGTAAACTATTTAAGACTAATAAAAGAAAATATTTTTTCACTCAACGTGTAATCAAACTCTGGAATTTGTTACCGGAGGATGTAGTAAAGGCTGTTAGTGTAGCTGGGTTTAAAAAAGGTTTGGACAAGTTCCTGGAGGAAAGGTCCATAAACCATTAATAAGAAGGGACCCAGGATATCAATGCTTGACCTAGTACAAGCATTGCAGAACCTGTGTCTTTTGGGGAAACTGCTAGGTACGTATGACCTAGATTGGCCACTGTTGGAAACAGGATACTGGGCTTGATGGACCTTGGTCTGACCCAGTATGGCATATCTTATGTTCTTATGCTGCTTCGACTTCTTCTTTCATCACCAATGGTTCCTGATCATAAGGTATAGGTTGAAACAGCTGCTGGTCCACTTGATCTTTATGGTATAATGACTGTATATTCTTTCCACCTTTTCTTGATTTTCTCAGCATCATTCAACATGGATCCTTGAGCATCTTGTAGCATTCCAATTCAAGGCTGGAATTTTTTCTTTAACTCTCATAGCTTTAGATAAGCTTATCTTGCTCTTCCTCTAATAGCTTCTGATTCTATTTCCTTGCATGCGTCATAGTATTTTTCCTTGTCCTGTCTTGCTGCACATTGGGAATTGTAGGGCTGGTACCCCTGCAATTCTGCGCCTGCAGATCTACAGCCTGCTCAGCAGCTCAGGCCTGAACCAAGCTGATCAGACAAGATGGATTCCTCACTACACCTTTGCTGTGTTCAGCTACAGACTTGACCTCCAAACAACTGCTTGCGCAGCGTTTCTATGTGTGCATATAGAAGCAATTGTTCCTGGCTAATTCACTGGCCACATGCAAGAACATCTGCTTCTCTGGTGCTTATCTATAGATGGTTCTACTGGCCTTGGACACTTGTACCTATGCCAGAAACTACATGCTGTTTTCTCAGCATGACATCTTACTATGGATCCTTTGTCTGCAAGAAGATACCTGTCACCTACCTCCTGATTCGCTGAGAATACCTTGGACTGTCTTGTGCCAACCAATCACCGGACCTAGGACGGAGACTCATCACAAAAAGTATATACAGTCTGTGTAGAAGAACTTTGGTGTCTTTCGCTGTTTGTGCCCTGCTTACCTGGTTTCAGCTACCTGATCTGCCTGCAAGACAGCCACCCTACGTGTGGGCAAGGCCATTCTCCTAGGGACTGAGATACGACTTTCACAGATACCTTCAGTTCTGTGTTCTCCTGCGGCTCACCTCCGAAAGGGCTGTAGCCTGCGTTATCTAGCTTAGCTGTCTCTTTGGACTTGTGCTGCTCCAGAGTCTCCAGACATCAGCCACCAGAGCGCAGACGAAGCTAAGGTATAGTCTCCCTCCTCCTCCGGATGGGCAAGGGTTAGCTAGAAACGTATTCCATAACTTTTCTCAAATCAGTGACATCTGGTTACTAATTAGTGATTTATTACTTTGTCCAATTGTAATTCTGTGTCGCAACAAATTTCTACCTCATGTTTCTAATTATATATCTTTAGCTATATATGTTTGTATATTTTTCTACCTGGCTGTCCATAATAAATCTAATATATATATCTACAGACCAGATTTATTTCGTGGCTCATTGCCAGCATAACTCACAGAACGTCAGGATGGGTATAAGTAGCCAATTTCCCCTGGACATAACTGAGAGTCTAACTTATTTTTGTGCTGCTTATAATCCCTACAGAATCTCTGCTGAGTTCTGCGATTGCCTCTCTTTCTCCTCTGGCTTTAGCTTCTCTGCGTTTCTGGACAATTTTGCAGAGTTTCTTCAGTCATCCATTTTGGCAGTTTTTGCTTTTTCACCTTACGTAGAGACTTAATCGCTTTCTTCCAATACAACCTTCTTGATGTCATCCCATAATTCTTCTGGAATGCTATCATTTGTATCTAAAGCAGCAAATCAATTTCTCAGGCAGTCTTTAAATTCCAGTAGTATATTCTCAAGGTCATATTTTGCTACATTCATGAATGGCTTGCTCTTTTTCAACTTTAGCTTGAGTTTGCATACTAGTAGTTGGTGATCTGTACCATAGTCAGCTCCAGGTTTTGTCTTTATTGATTTTAAGCTTTTCCATTATCGTCTTCCATAGATGTAGTCAATTTGATTTCTGTACAATCCATTGGGTGAGGTCCACGTGTACAGTCAGCGCTTGTGTTGCTGGAAGAAGGTGTTTGAGATGAATAAATCATTGATCTTGCAGCATTTTATCAGTCTTTCTCCAGCTTTGTTTCTGTTGCCAAGTCCATATTTTCCAACCACTTTGTTGCCAAACTTTTGCATTCCAGTCACCCATGACTATCAGGATATCCTGTTTGCATGTTCTGTCAGTTTCAGCTTATACTTGTTCATAGAACACATCAACATCTTCCTCTTCTGCAGCTGTTGTTGGGGCATATACCTGAATTATAGTTGTGTTGATGGGCTTTCCTCATAGACGAATAGTAATTAAGCGTTCACTGACTGCATTGTATTTCATTACAGTTCTTGCAAGTTTTTTCTTAACTATAAATGCAACATCATTTCTTCTTTGTCTTTCATTTCCATCATAATAAACCATATGATCATCAGATGCAAAGTGCCCAATGCTAGTCCATTTCAGTTCACTAACACCCAATAGATTGAGTTGTACATGTTTCATTTCATTCTTGACCACCTCCAACTTCCCTTGGTTCATGCTTCGTACGTTCCTTGTCCCAATATGTAAGATATCTTTGCAACGTCTGACTCTTTTCATGCGCAGCTACATCAGCAGATCCAACCACAACATAAATGCTGGCTTTACTCTGAGAAAGCTTCAGCTCATCCCCAGTAGCCATTTGAGTGCCTTCCAACCTGGGGGTTTCATCTTCCAGACTAAGACAAACCACCCATCTTGGCAGCAGCAGAATGGGACGGTGTTGTATGTGAAGGATCATATTACTGTGACAAATGCAACAACACTGGAATTAACTGCGTGGAAGAAAGGCTTGGTAAATCTACTTCTGTATCTTGCCTCAAAAACCCAATGGACAGTCACAAAAACTATTATGTTCTATAATCCCTTCCCCTCTCTCAGAGATCCTCTATATTTTTCCCATGCTTTCTTGAATTCAAATACAGTTCTCGTCTTTCACCACCTCGACTGGGAGGCTGTTCCATGTATCCACTACCCTTTCTATAAAGAAGTGTTTCCTCAGATTATTCCTGAGTCTGTCTTCTTTCACATTCATCCTCTGACCCCTCATTCCTGAGCTTCCTTCCAGCTGGAAGAGGGCCACCTCCTCTGCATTCATACCACAGATGTATTCAATGTCTCTATCATATCTATCTCATGCTTTTCCTCCAAAGAATGCTTATGGAGATCTTTGTCTATCCCCATATGACGAGAACATTAACCATTTTAATAGCCACCCTCTGGACTGACTCCATCCTCTTTATATCTGTGTCTCAGGTAGTGTGTACCACTTATGTTACGATTGGTGTGGCAGCTCTGTCCATTCTTGGACAGGGAGGCTTTGCGCCTTTTGGTTCAGACGCTTGTGCTCTCAATCTTGGACTATTGTAATGTCTTTCCTGCTGGCTTACTTGATATGTTAGCTGCAAGTAATCCAAAACTCAGCTGCATGGGTAGTTTGGAGGTTAGGTAGGTGGGATTCGGTGTCCGGTGTGCTTCGGCAGTTGCACTGGCTGCCTATTCGGCAGCGGTGTGTCTTCAAATTGTTCGTTTTGGCTTTTAAGATACTGCGGGGACTGGGGCCCAGTTATTTGCAGGGCTCTGTGATGTGGTACCAGCCCACCAGGTCACTGCAGTCATCACAGGCGCAACTGCTGACTGTGCCAGGGTTTTCCCAGGTACATCTTTTGCAGTGGTGGGCACGTGTGTTCTCAGTTGCAACCCTGGTTTGGTGGACTATGATGCTGGAAGCTCTGTGGAAGGAGACAAAACTTTGCTTTTCGGAAGAATTTAAAAACATTTTTGTTCCCACCTTAGTACAGCTGTTGATAGAGGCCAGCAGTGTGTTTGCAGTTGGTACAGGAGCGATGTGTACGCAGCAGTGGTTTGTTATTGTTTTTTATGTGTATGGGTGTTGGGGGAGTGGATAATTTTCTTGGCAACTGCTCTGTATTTTAAAATTGTTGTAAACTGCCTTGAATGCCTGCACATATGATGATCTAAAATATAGTTTAAAATAAATATCCTTTTGAAGGTGTGGTCTCCAGAATTTACATAGTACCCCAAATGGGCCTCTAAAATTAGAGACTTATCTAAAGGCATTATCTCTTCCTGTTTCCTGCTTGCTAGTCCTCTCCCCCCACCCAAACATCCTTCTGGTTTCTGCCATTGCTTCTTCTAACTCTATGGCAACTTTAAGATCATCTAATATTTCCAGTCCCAGGACTCACTCTTCTTTTGTGCACTGAAGTACTTCACCCCCTCTATACTATACCTCTCCCTTGGGGTTTTGTAGCCCAAATACCTGACCTTGTATTTTTAGCATTAAATTGTAGCTGCCAAATACTTGACCATGTACAAGTTTCGCTAAATCCCTCTTCATGTTATCCACACCTTCCAGGGTGTTTACCCAGTTATGGATTTTGGTATCATCTGCTGAGCTCCATAGTTGGCTGAGAACCAGCTGAAATTAAATCCATCTAAGACAGATGCAATTATTTTTTCCTGGAAAACTGCACTTCCACCTCTTATTAGTGCCTTCAATTGATAGTGTTCAGATCCCTTTGAGGGATACTGTAGATTCTCAGGACTTACTTTTGATGCAAACCTTTCTTTTCTCCAATATCTCTCTGATGTAGTTAGGAAGTCATTCTTTGCTTTAAAGCAAATTCATGCTGTACGCTCTCTACTTAATGAACAGGCACTCTGTATTTTAATCCTTTCATTTGTTTCTCCCCATCTGGACTACTGCAATTCACTCCATTCTGTACTTAATATGCCCCAGCTACAAAAACTGCAAATAGTCGAAAATGCCTCTGTAACATTGTTATTTGGTAAGAAAAAGGTTGATTACATCATCCCTCTTCTACGTTAGGTGTATTAGTTACCGATTAAGTATAGGATCCCTTTTAAGATTTTGACCAGTGACTTATGCTGATTTTACCAGGCTGGTTTCCTCCCCCCCCCACACCCTTTCTCAGCTATTGGTTCCATTGACCCCACAACCCTCCCTTCGTTAATCTCAGCAAATGTTTCAGCTGTTCCTACTTATCTCCATGTGCACTTGGAGCTCTACTTTTAGTGTACTTGCCCCCATACTCTTGAATAACCTACTGCTCTATGTCTATCTAGAAACTTCCTTTAAGAAATGTAGGCATTCCACTGCCCTAAAATCATATTACTTTGAACAGGCTTATCCTCAGAATTACCATTGTCTTTGCTGTTATGGTACATGGGACCATCCATTTCAATTTGCCTTTTCCCTTGTGTGTCCTTTTTTTCCCCTACTATAGCAGATTGTAACTTTTACCTCCATTTATTCCTGTCTTGTCTTGTTTTGTTTTCACGGTTCTTTTGTGGATGACGTCTTGTTTGCCTGAGTATTGTTGTCCTCTCTTTTTATTATTGTGAATGTCTTCGATTTTTTTCTGAAATATGTGATTATATCAAACATTGACTTTGTCTAAAAGGCATATCTTTTTTCAACAGAGCTTCTACAATATTGTTTACAAAAATCTTAAAAACAGGGCCAAGGATCAATCCCGGTGGCGTGCTGCTGGTATCACCCCTATCTTCAGAGTGAACATTTTACTACTATCCTGATGCCTCCCACTCAACTAATTCTTTCAGTCACTCACTCTATTTAAGTAGCATCTTTTAAGTGCCCAGTGCTGTGTACAAAGCAAAAAAAATACAATGAAGCATACATAGAAATTACACTTACCTGGTAATTGTCGTTCCTTGAGTTACGACAGTTTAGTCCTCTACTTCTGGGTTGTGCACCTCTTCCTGCAGCTAGGAGACTGGGCATGTCAAAGTCGTGACATCACTGGATATAGCCTGCTGGTATCTCCCATCAGCCTCCAGTGTACTATTGACAAAGCAAACTCAAAGGAACAACAAATAAGTAACTATACCATAACTTTAAATAACTCCCCATTCTTCAACCGGAGGAGCCTTTTAAACCGTATCCGTCTTATATTTTCTTTTCTCTCTTTTTTTTTTTTTTTTTTACTTTACATTCATGTCCCCCCTATGCAAACACGTATCCTATACCATCACCTCGTTTAAATAAGAGAAAAGAAAGAAAGAACAGAGAGGGATACTCACTGCGATCTAGAAACTGAAAGGATCTGTCTACTCCTTGAGATTGATGCTTCACTCCGCCTGAAAATAAACTCTGAAGAAATCACACTCCTGGGCGGGGAATGAGGACTAAACTGTCGTAACTCAAGGAACGACAATTACCAGGTAAGTGTAATTTCTATTTCCTTATCGTTCCTCCAGTTTAGTCCACTACTTCTGGGATGTAACAGAGCAGTAATCATTGGGAGGGACCTATCAAGCCAACTCACCACACTGCCGACCCGGAACAGGCTTCCTTTACTGCCAAAACATTTAAGCAGTAGTGGTTACTGAGGAAATGGAGACGACCTGGAAGCTGCTCTACAAATCCCTCCTGGTGGAATGACACGGTGATTCACCCATGAAGCCGCTTGTGCCCTGGTAGCAAGAGTCAGAAAGCCCCCCGGAATCATACAACCTCGCCAGCAGAAAGCTGAGGCAACCACCGCCTTAACTCAGTGCGAAATGGCCGCCTTCGCTGCTGCTTCCCCTTTGTGGGGATCTCCAACCAGCACACAAAAACAAAGAAAGGAACATCGCACCCTGCATGTAATGTTTCCTATCGGTGTAAGCTACGAATAAAAACCTCCCCTTCCAGAAAAACTGAGAACTGGAAGAGAAACCAATAGGCTCAGGAGAAAAATCACAAAACCACCTTTTGGAAGGATGACAGGACTGCTCGCAAACACCACCCTCTATCCAGAAAGGGTGAAAACGGCTCATTAGATGACAACACCTGAAACTCGTTGCACCGAACAACGAGCTATCAAAGCCACTGTCTATAACAGCAAATCCTTTACCGACGCCTGGAGTAAAGAATCAAAGGACTCCTTTAGCTAACGCCTCTAAGGCCCAATCGGGATCCCCCGGCGGCACCCGAACTCTCCTTGAGTAGCGCAGTCGGATCCCAACTTAAGGAAACGCTACACATCGATCCGAACACCTAGCGCTATTCCCTTCACAGACTCCTACAGCCGGAAACAGTCGCCCGCTGGATCCTCTAAGGAACTGGCCACTAGTTCCTTCAGACACTGTCCTGCAGAGAACTCAGACCAAGGATACAGACACCTTTGTTGCCCGGACTTGCCGCCGTGAACAGCAGCCTTCCAAAAGGCGCTAAGCATGGACCTACGTAGCAGAAGCAGCCTGCCTCCTTGCTCTCAACAAGGCGGCGAAGACTGCCGCAGAATAACCCTTCTACTTGGGCCCCGCCCATACAAAGGCCAAACCGTAGGCGGGCACAGATCCACCTGAGACATTCGTCACGGACCTAGCCGCAGCAGAACGTCCGCTACCGACAACTTCTAGGAAAAGCCTGTCGAGTAGATGAATGAGAAAAGCCTAGTACGGCCATCTCGCCCAACCGGGCGCTACCAAGAGCACCTTTCTCCGAAAGCCCCGATACGCCAACTAGTTGCCCTATGAGAGCCCACGGGGAAAGGACAAGACAGACTTAATGGGAGCTTACTGACCCTCGACTGGGACGAACCATCAGCTGCCCCATTCCTCCACCAGAGAGACCTCTGGGTGAACCCCAAGGAAGCCAATAATATTAGCTAGCGCTTGAATCAAGCCATAATGCACATTTGCCCCATAAAGCAAATCAGGCTGTAGTCGATTCAACTCCCTGATCCTTTCCTGTTCCAGGCGAGTAGACTGCCGTAACACTGCGACCAGCGGAAGCATGCTCTCGCCTCCCCAGGCTCCAAAAATGGGAGTTTGTAAGGCCAGAGCAATGCCCTCAACGATCGCTTCAGTGAACCATCTACTTTCCCATCTTGCGATAAAGAAGATTGCTAGGGCTCTGTTCCATACAGTGAGTCCGCACACCCTGGAAGTGCAAGGTGTGCACCCAGCCACATGGTACCCAGGCGTGCCCCTGCTTAGCCTCAAAATGTCAATCAAGAACAGGCGAATTCAGGACAGCTGAATACTTTCTTTATTTTCCTTCCTTCTTTCTTTCTTTATTTTTATTATTTATTTATTTATTTTTTTACAAAGACACCTCTAAACCAAAAATGCCTTCAGCATATGTTAAGAGACGCTCTTTCCGTGCCAACAATATGAAGTAGAAAGAACTCCCAAACACAGGCATACTAATCCACGGCCGTCCTGCTAGAGTAACGCCCCATTCCGTCTGACTGCACAAAGATGGACTTTATATTTTAAGTTCAACTAGCACCCGGTGATATGAAATACAGCTCTCATTCTGCAGTGGCAATTGAGTCAGCAATAAAGAAGCCGAGAAACTGCAGACAAGTTCCCATTATACCACCTGGTAAAGACTCCACTTTTAGACCACTGAAGCAAAAAAGCATGCGAGCGTGCCTTGTGTCCTGCCAGCAGCTGATCGAATTGAAGGGATTCAGTGTATGCAGGGCATTGTCCAGAGAACGCAAGGCCCCTCCTCCAGGCTGACTCCACATTCACAGTCTAAACCGGCAGTCACCTTGGCTGATGCCGATCAGCGCAGAAGCCATCCTGTAAGCCCAGCATATGAAGTATGCCTACTAGAGTCTGAGCCGCTGCCATTGCTGCTAGAGAACTAGCCTAGCTGTTCTGGCCCCCCATTAAGGCATTCACTGAACACTAGCAGAGACTCTCCGTACTGGAGAACCTCTGATAAATGGAATGGGAGCATAGATAGCTCCAAAGGCCAGAGTTCTATTTCGCAATCCCTCTCCGCTGAGCTACCTTTTCCATATGTAAAATTAAACCCCATATAACCAAAATTAAGACATTACAAATCTACCGTAAAATCTTATAATTTGGCAAAGTCAAACTAAACAGGAACATTTTCCATTAAGAAACCACACAACTATAAAATTCTTCCCATGACATAATGCTTATGGCAGAGCATTCCACATCTGTGGACTGGCCATGGCGCTCACCCAAGCACCTGTTACAACTGTCCAAGAGAGTTATCACCATAATTCCTTTTGACCTGAATAGGTTTACAGCGGAACATAGCGCTATATCACAGCAGCTAAGCCAAAATATTATCCTACCATATAAATCGACTTTAAAGCTGTATAGGACCTTCTATGGATAGCGGAAGGAGATTCTGGTAAATCAACAAAGCTATGCCTTTTTTTTTTTTTTCAAGATAGGACTCCAAAAACCAAGTTTCCGCCAACTCCCCCGCTGCACCCAGTGGTCCTTCCCCCCCCCCCCCTTATCCTGGGAGATTCTGCATTGCAGGAGGCGTTGCCCACCCCCTGCCAGCCTACTGCATCTGCCAGGGAGCTGAAGAGCAAAATAGAAAGTACCCCTGGAAGCAAACAATGTCCCATCCTTGGGATCCAGGCGCAAAAGGTAAAAATCAAAAGTAAAATCAACAGTGTTAGCTAAAAATGAACAAGGCTATCTCTCA
Organism: Ichthyophis bannanicus; assembly: GCA_033557465.1. Lineage (NCBI taxonomy): Eukaryota > Metazoa > Chordata > Amphibia > Gymnophiona > Ichthyophiidae > Ichthyophis > Ichthyophis bannanicus. Next base: position 91,944,317 of record CM066049.1, on the reverse strand, counting down.
CTAAAGCGAGTTTCTTTTTCTTTTTGAAATCCCACCGAAGTCCATGGGACCCAAGCTTTCGAACACAGCCCCTGACGCTGTGCATTAACCGCAACCAGAGAAATGAAATGAAACCCTGCTCTAGTAATAGATAAGAATTTCTTGGGAAGGGCCTGCTAAGTGTTGCTATGAAACCCATAAGCACCTCACCAGGCCTCCCTGCAGTCAGAGAAATAGCAGTGGGATACACCGACCACCTTGCAAATGGAGGTCTGAGAGGTTGTTGCCTGGGTGAACCTGATGAGTAATATGATATTGTATGGTACCACTCACCCCCCAGGGATGGGGGCACTGAATACTTTATGTGATTCATGAGCAGCGCTGTCATTCGGTGGCCTTTAGGGCAGCAGAGCCCGACCAATGATACAGAAATTAAGAGCTTTAAATCTTGGTCATATAAACTGGATTCTCAGACCTTACATCACATCACCGAGGCTCTGTGGTGATTTCTTTCCTGATCTGCAGATAATGGCTACCTGCACAGTCATAGAAAGGCAATATTGAGTGTACCAGCTGCCCTCTGGTGGCCATAGACCGTAGCACAGGCACTTCCCGGTTGGCAGTTTAACTGCCAGTCTATTTTTGTACATTCTAAGGTTTGCTAAACCTGTCCCTGTGAATTTTGGGCAACTTTCACTATAGACTACATAAAGGCACACTTCTAGGCTTTCCCTCCTGCAAACTACAAGTTAGGGCTCTGCCCTTGAAACTAAAAGCTGGCAATTTGCCTAATATCCTGGGCCTGAACAGATGCTCCTCAGAGACATGATTAGGAGGGAAAGAACATGTGGTATCAGGCATCAATGCCAAAACTGCTGTCCTGTTTTTAAGTTTATTCTTATTTATTCTATAAAGAGGATTGACAATGCTGAGGAACCCCCTGGCCTCCAAAAAAAAAACCCTACAAACAAAAGAAAGAAACAAACACTAGGCCCAAAAATTTAGCTATTCTGCCTGTTGTTTTCCTCACGCAGGCAACTTTCGCGATGCGGTCCAAATACCTAGAGAGGAAATGGATGCCCCTTCGCCAATGAATTTTGGCGCCAAGAACAGCCACCGCTGCAAAAATGAGGCCTCAGCAGACCAACAGAGCCCGAAGGCCTTACCTGCAGGGCCAAAAGCCACACAGCCTGCTCCTATCTCTTTGAATTCCTCCGATCCTCAAGCTGCGCTGATGTGCCTGGCAGCCGCAGCGAGGATCGCTCAGCCGGTTCCACAAAGTAAAATTAAAATCCCGCAGCAACGGAGAGGCTCCGTCTCACACAGTTTCAGTGTGGCTGTACGGGTCCCGGAGCTTTCTCCCGTACAGTCCAGGGAGAGAGATCCGCACCGGCAAATGCCTGCAGCAAGTGAAAATCACTGACAAGGAGGGAAGGCGAGAACTGCTACTAATTTAAAGAACCAGGCTCAAATTTAAAATTACTGTAAATAAGGAAATTTGCTCATAACTAAAGGGAACTAATCCCCGATTGTCAATTAACCAAAGGTAACTGAATTAAAAGTAAAATTAAAAGTAAATGAAAGGTAAAAATCAAAAGTAAAATCAGAATTTGTCACACTAAATGCTCCTATCTGTTCCCCCCCAAGTGATCCCAGAAGCTAGGCTCACTATGTCCTCCTGCTGCAAGGAGACTGGACACACTGGAGGCTGATGGGAGATACCAGCAGGCTATATCCAGTGATGTCACAACTTTGACATGCCCAGTCTCCTAGCTGCAGGAAGAGGTGCACAACCCAGAAGTAGAGGACTAAACTGGAGGAACGATAAGGAATCATTTATTAACCTCAACCCTTATCTCCCAATCAGCAGATATTAACTCCAACAATATTCTCTCCCCCTAAATAACATCCAAGATCAGACAACAGCCCTCCAAAATAGCAAAGTTTTCGATACCTTACAAAACATTTGGAGATCATCCTGAGCACGTAATTCTCTCGGGACAGCATTCCACAAGGAGGGTGCTTGTACTGAAAAGGGCCTATTACAATGCGCCACACATCTCATAATCTTATATGTGGATACCACCAAGAATCTTTTTGCCTGTGAGCGCAAGGAACAATTTGGGACATATGGGACTAATTTAGAGGAAAGATAGAGCCATATCATGCAAGATCTTGAAGGTCAACAACAGTACTTTATATTCTATTCAGAATTTAACCAGTAACCAATGCAGCTCAAAGTGGGGGTCACACGATCGTATTTCTGGAGTTCTTTTATTAGCTTTTTTGGCAGTATTCTGTATCAATTGAATATGCACCACATCCTTCTGGGAGAGACCCAAAATCAGAGCATTACAATAATCCAACTGTGGCATTACTAATGCCCGAGTAACTTCTTCCAAACAGTCTTCCAATAACTAATACCATAACAGAAGCAAATTCCTGACCACGTAGGAAACATGCACCATCATACACAGTTGGGAATCCAACATCACTCTTGAGTCCCGACACTCAGACTGCACAGTCTCTATAATGCCTGCATCCTGCCAGGCACTCACCTCATCCACCTCCCTGTCTGCAAAAAGTAACAACTCCATCTTGGACACACTGAGCTTAAGCCCAAGAACCAGAACCAGCCTCATAACGACTACAGCTTATCATGCACTACTGTACCCAGGCTAACCCCACCACCAGGGAGGGTTCAGGACCTGCACATCATCTGCATAGATGTACAATAACATGCCTGTAGCATGCATAGTCCTACATAAAGGGACTATGTAAATATTGGACAGATAGATGGAAAAGATAAATCCTTAGGGGACCCCTTGATCCAAGAGGTAAGTTGCTGACACCTCCTTACCTACTTGGACTGCTTGTGACTGAGTACTTAAATAAGATATAAACCATGTCAACCCTAACCCTCCTCCCCCCAATTGTGACAAACAAGCCAACAGCAGGCTATATACCAGATAGTATCAAATGCCGCTGAGATATCTACTAGTAATATAAGGACATTCTGACTTCTATCATGGATGAAATGAAATGTGGAGGTTAAAGTTTAAAATTCTGGTAACTGTTTCTCAAGCATTAGTTGGAGAAACCCCACACTATTTTTCTTTAGTCTTGCAGCATTACATTTCTCGATGTAGGTTGCCTTCATAGAAACATGATGACAGAAAAAGACCACATGGCCTTTCTAGTCTGTCCTTCCATATCAACAACTACAACAGTCCTTTTTTCCTTTAGAGATCCTCTGTGTTTGTCCCATGCTTTTTTGAATTCAGATACTGTCCTCATCTCTACCACCTCCACTGGGAGACTATTCCACAGATCCACCACTCTTTCCGTAAAGAAATATTTCCGCATATCACTCCTGAATCTATCCCCTTTCATCCTCATCTCATGTCCCCTCATAGAGCTTGCTTTCAATTGAAAGAGGCTCTCCCCCTGTACATTTATGCCAGGAGGTATTTAAATGTCTCAATCATATCACCTCTATCCTGCTTTTCCTCTAAGGTGTACATATTAAGATCCTTAAGTCTGTCCTCATATGCTTTATAATGAAGACCACTAACCATTTTAGTAGCCACCTTCTGAACCGACTCCAGCCTGTTTATATCCTTTTGAAGGTGCAGCTTCCAGAATTGCACACTATACTCCAAATGAGGTCACACCAAAGACTTATACAGAGGCACTATCACCTCCTTTCTTCTGCTGGCCATTCCTCTCCCTATGCACCCAAGCATCCATTTAGCTTTTGCTGTCGCCTTTTTTACCTATTTAGCTACTTTAAGATCATCAGACACAATCACGCCTAGGTTCCGCTATTTTTAGTGGACAAAAGTACTTCACCCCCTATACTATATTGCTCCCTTGGATTGCTGCAGCCCAAATGTATAACCCTGCAATTTTTAACATTAAATCTCAGCTGCCAAATTCTAGACCTTTCTTCAAGCTAAGCTAGATCCCTCATGTTATCTACACCTTCTTGGGTTTCTACTCTATTGCAGATTTTTGTATCATCCTCAAAGAGGCAAATCTTACCCAACAGCCCTTCCGCTATATAACTAACAAAGATGTTAAAAAGAATCGGACCAAGGACAGATCCCTGGGGCACACCACTGGTAACCTCCTCCTCCTCAGAGTGAGCTCCATTTACTTCCCACTCAACCAATTTCTAACCCAAGCACTAACTTTAGGGTCCATCCCTAGGGTGCTCAGTTTGTTTATAAGTTGCCTGTGAGGAACAGTGTCAAAGGCTTTACTGAAATCTAAATACACCACATCTAGGGCTCTCCCTCGGTCCAACTCCCTGGTCACCCAGTCAAAGAAATCAATCAAATTTGTCTGATAAGACCTGCCTCTGGTGAATCCATGCTGCCTCGGATCCTGTAATCCGCTGGACTCCAGAAGCCTCACTATTTTCTCTTTCAGTGGTGTTTCCAATAATTTACTCACCACTGAAGTTAAACTAACCGGCCTGTAGTTTTCAACCACATCCTTACTTCCGCTTTTGTGTAAAGGGACATGTGCCTCTCTCCAGTTCTTTGGCACTACTCCAGACTCCAACGAGGCATTGAAAAGGTCAGTGTTGCTGCTAGAATGTCGCCAAGTTCCCTCAGTATTTTAGGGTGTATCCCATCCGGTCCCAATGCTTTGTCTACTTTAAGTTTAGCTAGTTTCTCACGAACACAGTCTTCTGAAAATAGTTCAAGATGTCCTTCGCTTCTGTTGCTGTTTGTGGGTGTTGTCTGAGGTCCTGCTCCTGGTTCTTCATCTGTAAGAACAGAAATATTTTTTAAGCAATTCCGCTTTATCCTCATCAGCTTCTACATATTTCTCCCCTTCACCCTTGAGTCTGACAATACAACTTTTGCCCTTCCTCTTCTCACTAACGTATCTGAAAAATGTCTTCGTCCCCCATTTTATTGCATTGGCTATTTCCTCCTCTTTTTGAATTTTTGCTTTCCTGACTACTTTGCTAGCTTCACTAAGTTTTTCCAAATATAGATGCCTGTCTTCCCCTCTCTGTGATTTCTTGTATTTCATGAAGGCCTCCCTCTTTTTCTTCACTTTTTCTGCTACTCCTTTTCCTTTTATTTACCATTTTAATAAAAAGGTTGGTTGCTCTTAAAATATCCCTTCAGTTTTGCCCACTGTTTTTCTCCTTCCTCCCCCAAGCTGTTTCCGTTCTGCTAAAGACTCCCTGAGGTATTGGCCCACCTTGGCAAAGTTCGTTTTCCTAAAGTCTAAGACCCTCACTTTTGAATGGCTTTTAACAGCCCTAGTCCTAATACTGATCCATACCATCTGGTGATCACTGGATGCAAAATAATCTCCCACTATAACATCAGAAACACTTTCACCATTGGTAAGCACCAAGTACAGTATGGCCCCTTCACGTGTGGGTTCTGTTACCAGCTGCCTGAATAGTTCTTCTTGTAGAGAATCCAGGATCTCCTTACTTCTAGAAGATACTGGAGTGGAATGTGTCAATCAACATCTGGCATATTGAAATTCCCTATCAGTATCACTTCCCCTTTCCTAGCAATGTTGCATATGTCTTCAATTAACTATCTGTCCACCTCTTCCTCCTGTGAGGGAGATCTGTATATCACGCCAATGCAAACAGATTTCTCTTTCCCTCTTTCTAGTTTAACCCACAGTGCCTCCTCTCTCCCTTTTAAGCTCTGTAGTTCCAAAGCTTTAATATTATTTTTTTTACAGACAGTGCCACTCCTCCTCCCCTTCTTCCCACCCTGTCCTTTCTGAATAAAGTATAGCCTGGTATAGTTACATCCCAGTCATGGTTTTTTGTGAACCATGTTTCTGTAACTACCACTAAATCCAAGTCAGTCTCTCCCATTAAAGCTTCAACATTTGGGATCTTATTTCCCATGCTACGGGCATTTATACACACCGCTTTCCATATGTTGTTCCTTTTAGCCATTTCCATAAAGGCATTTAATGTTTCACTTGCCTGGTGGCTTTCTTCACCCATCGCCAACAAATCTAGTTCAGCTGGTCATATTTGATTGTTCCGTTCTTGCATACTGATTCTTTGAATGACGTGTTCTTGGGCATTTTCTATTGTGGCCCTTTGGTTATGGAATTCCCTTCCTCTTGAATTAAGACTGTTTATTCATGTACTTATGTATAGGAAGAAGGCTCATTTATTTTCTATGGTTTTTAATCTGTGATGCAGAAATGATTTTTCCTCATCATCTCTCTAGTCCAGTCCAAACACGTGGGTTATGCCAGCAGATGGAGAATGATAACCACTGATTTGATTTTGATGTCATAGTATAAAGGGTCCTGTGCTGCCTTGATCTCGCCAGTATTTCTCAGTCTCCAGCAGATGGAGTTTGCTTAATCCTGTGCATTCTAAACTGGATGGAAGATGAGGAATGTTTTTGTTTTTGAGAACAAATAATGCTGTGGGTTGAAAACCTGGTGGTATCAGGTCCCTCCTCCTCCCTTCAACTGCACACACCTCAGATATTTTTGAAAGCGACCTGGACTTAGCCTGGAGAGAGATGGGGTAGAGAGAAGTGGTCTGCTTGTACTTAAAAAAAAGAAAAGAAATGCAGACGTCCCTCGGCATGGCTTGCCATGGAGAGCTGCAAAATTCAGAGAATTCCGTGGGGTGGTTCTTTTGACTTGATAAGCCTGGCTGTACATACACAGTGACACCGGACTTCATAATCAACATGGACGAGTTTCTCTTAACCTTCAACATCCCATTAGGGAGAATGGTCAGTCAAAAGAGGGTTAGAACAATAAATATTAGAACCACTGGACACAAAAAGACACACTTTATAGTGGTGCTAGCCTGCTGTGCAAGTGGAAAGAAGCTGCCACCTATGATTATATTCAAAAGGAAGACAATGCCACGTGAAACTCTACCAACCAATGTTGTTGTTGATGTGAATGAGAAAGGATGGATAAATGACAGCATGAGAGCCCATTTCACTGAAGACATAAAGAAGAAAATAAAATCTTTGAACACTGTCCTGGTAATTATACCTGGTGGTATGACAAAAATGCTTCAACCGCTTGACATTTCCGTCAACAGAAGTGTCAAAGCTATGTTGCGTCGCCTAAGGGAAAACAGGATGTGTCACGGAGAACAGTTTCACAGCTACCGGCCATATGTGCCACGCCACTTTTGCAGAAGTCTCTGGGTGGGTTGCAACAGCATGGTGGGGGTGTGTGAGTGCTACAATAATAAAATTAGGTTTTGTGAAGGCTGAGATACTAAAGAACCCCAATAATTGTAAAGATGAAGACGACAATAACGAACATGAACTGGCAGCTGAAATTGCAGAACTATTTCACAGTGACGTAGAATATGAGGACTTCAATGGCTTTCCCAAAAGTGATATAGAACAAATCTAATGTGGAATGAGCTGCTATATTATTATGCACTTTATGCAAGAGTGTTATTGTAAAGTGAAAGTGAAACAGAATAAATTTAAAAAAAAAAAGAAAAACAGCAGTGTTGTCTTGAGCTTTAGTTTTAGTACCAGAACTAACCCAAAAACCTTTTGACGGTTCTCATAAAATAATCATACCCAAAAAAAGAGAGAACTCGTTATACCAAAAATAATTTTTTTGTTGGACCACACGCCTTGAAGGAAGGAAAAAACCTTTTTCTTCTCGTAGCGTGCTATTCCATTTTTTTCTTATTTAAAGATATAGGGATTCAACCCTATCCACGGACCAAGGGACTATTACCCTCAATACCAACCAGTAAGTAATGAACAAGAAAAGCAGGAGAGTCTCAGAGAACAATTTTGGATTTATTCCTTGAATTCTGTTAGTCCTCAGGGCTTAAATTCTGCTGTGGAATGGTGGACAATTCTTTAGACTTTGGCTCTCTGAATTGTTTTGTGTTCATTGGTTACCAACTGGTCATGTGATTGCTGGCGGGGCTTTAAAAATTTGTTTGTTTGGAAACGACTGAAAGTGATATGGTTTGAAGAAGGGCCGGGAATAACGGAGGCTCGAAACTTTACAACGTTGAGTTACCATCTATCTCTATACGAAGTTGTTCATATTGGACGTTATCCTGAAGGCTTTGTTTCTGAATGAAGAAGTGCCTTACCTGGAGCAGTTTGCAATGGACATTGGTTTATGAACGTTTCATCTAGATTCCAGCTAAGTGAAAATTGCATACTTTTTTGGGCAGATCCAGGAGGCTCTGACTCCGGTCACTCTAGTAACATTCTAGTGATGTGGCAAATTTCTTTGAAAAAATGTCAGAAAACAAATAGCCTCAGGTTCTAACCTGTTTTTCTAGTTCATTACTTACTGGTTGGTATTGAGGGTAATAGTCCCTCGGTCCGTGGATAGGGTTGAATCCCTATATCTTTAAATAAGAAAAAAATGGAATAGCATGCTACGAGAAGAAAAGGTTTTTTCCTTCCTTCAAGGCGTGTGGTCCAACAAAAAAATTATTTTTAGTTTTAGTACCAGCAACTTACATAATGGGGCAACTTATACTATGATTTTACCAGTAAAATCCCCAATTTTGGCCTCTGCGACTTATACACAGGAGCGACTTATAATCTGGGAAATATGGTACTTTCATCTTTCAGGCCGTCAGATGCAGTTTGAGGGGGAGAGGACTCGGTGAATGTTTTTTTGTCTCTTCTTGAAGGGAGCGTGTCCGTGGAGGCCTGCTTAGGCAAGGCCCAGTGAGGGTGTAAGGAGCCGTGTTATGTTTGCCACACATAGCAGCAGAATGACTCACACAGTAAGACAGCAGCCTTTCTGTAGCAAGCAGCCGGATCCAGCAATAGCATAGGGCACAGCGCCCAAGCAAGTCAGCATGCCTTTTTTTGATAAGAGCATCGGGAGCCGGAACTGCTAACAAGGATGCTGAAGTGGCAAAAGTCTCCCCCGGATTGGCTGTGCAAGCAGCGCAGAGACAATCAACAAGGGAACAGCCACCACTTACTGCAGCCGAGGCATCAGGGCAATGAAGTAGATACTGATCCCAACGTACCACTGAGTTACACTGGCTCTCGTAGCCAGGAGCTTGCCCCAGGAGAAAGAGAAAGAACCGCCAGAGGGATATCTTGTATATTCTTTGGGGTCTCTGCTGGCCAAGCTGCACTGAAATCAATCTCAAACTGACCAGGAGCTGTAGGCCTTAAGGAAGGAAAAATGGTGTGCGGCCTGCACAGGCGGGGACACTGGACGGGAAAGGAGGGATTGCAGCAAACACTCACAGGTGCAGCGGCTCCTTTTTGCTGCTAGCAAAGTTCAGGCAGTGATCCTCTGCAGTTGCCCGCTGGAAAAGGCAGCAGTCCACTGCAGCCTCAGTGTTGCAGTTCCCTGGGAACACTGGGGATTCCTCCCTGCACCTGCCACCACCACCCCCGCTCCCTTATCAGCCATGTGCTAAGGAGCCACACAGAACTGTGCAGAAGACTCTCAGACCTTTTATCTTTTTTTTTAAAGAAATAAAAGGGAGTAAGAAAAGAAAACTGCCAAAAGATAGCTAAGGGTCCATCAGAAGAATCCTTGTGATCCAACGTCCCCATTAAGCTATGCTGACTCTCCTAGCCAGGAGCTAGCCCCAAAGTAACAGGTCAACCAGAAAAGGGTATCTCATACACCCTTGGGATCTAAAGTGGCCGAGCTGCACTGCACCCATATGAAGATTAGGCAGGAGCTGTAGGCCTCTCTGGAACAAAACCATCATCTGCTGATACAGAGAAAATACCGAAGGCTCCCTCTAGCTGTGCTGGGTGTTTGCTTTTTCTCTGTCTCTCATCTGCTGGCAGGAAGAAATAACCACTAGTCTGGACTGGTCTAGTAGCAAGCTCTGGAATGCCGGATGAAGAGCATGCCAGAGCAAGGCCAAATGCTGCATTCTGATGAAGAAACCAAACACTTGGGTTACCTGCCAGAGCTCCTGAAGCAGGAGAAAAGGCAGGTCACAGCACTCAGCTCTTGGATCATGGCCACCCAAAGCAGCAAGCGGCAGATCAGGCAGCAAAAGGTACTTAATCCTGCCTTCCCCCTCAAAATGTTGACTCCAAAGCAGGCAAGAGCTGCCAGAGGCCCCTCCCCAAGCTGCAGATAAAGAAGTTGCAGGACACATCCCTGCAGTGCCTGTGTCCTCTCCTTTTTTTTAAGCCCATTTAAGTAAAATAAAAGGGATATGGGGTGGGGGAGAAAAGAGAGAGATGCCATGGATTGGAGTCTCAAGACAGTCCTCTAAAAAAACTCCTAGGCCAAGAGCTAAACTGTTCAAGGGACAGGGAACCCATCCATGTGGGAAACTCCAGCAGGGTATCTGCAAGTATGCCCTAGAGTCATCCATCAGCTGGTCTGTACTGGGTAGGCACCCTGCAGGATCGCTCCCCAGGAGACATCAAATTCCATGCAGCACTGCTCCAGCAACCACTATCAGTTGGAGAAAGAGAAATACTGAAAGGTGCCCCTAGCTGCACCAGCCCTAGTACCAGTGATGTCATTAGAAATTTCTAGTCTCTTAAGTCTCATTTATCTGGTGGCAGGGAGATTTAACACACTGATTTGGACTGGTCTAAAACCCAAATTTCTGCATAGTCTTGCTAATCACCCTTTGGAGCTATTTTTCCTACAATAAATACATATACGCTCTGTATCAAAGGAAGATTTGTGCAATTAGCTGGATGCACTCACCAAGCTCATACCTTTGCACTAGTCAGTAGCATCACCTTCCCTTTCCACCTGTTTGATAAGTGTTGCCTTCTCTTTCCCATTTCAGAACATGCAATCCTTTTTCCTACCTGCCAACCCAATTGTACACATTCAAACAAAACATCACTAGACAACAAAAAAACCCTACATTTTAATCCTTTTTTTTTTACTTTTACCAATAATTAGGAAACTGAAATCAAAAATATACTTTCTTTTTGTTTGATAAAAGTAATAAAATGGTTAGCTGTGTTAAATTAATTACAAAATAATAATGATAACAAAAAAGGAGGGTTAAATAACAGAGGTAAAAACAATGACTGCCAAGCATTTCCAATGACACTCTCACTCACACACAAATAAAGCTCTTGCTTTGCGTTTCCTGTGTATGGCAGACCGTTGGGAGAGCGGGATTTAGTACATCCTCAAAAGAAACAGCAATGTCACAGATACAGAAATTCTGCAGCCTGGCACAGGTGCTACACATAGAACTATATACAAATACACAAACTGAGGGATGGCGAGAGCTAGGTCCATTGCTGCAGTCATCTGATCTTCCTTCCTTCTAGACAATGTCAGTATCCAGTGGGTGCCTCTACTCATGCCTCGGTTTCAAGGTGCTGGTCCACCTGATGCCAAGCACACAGTTCTCCTTGTAGATCTCTATGTGTTAGCAGTGAATGGGTGTTGCAAACCCTCACTCAGTGTCTAGTCAGTTTCTCCTCCACTCGGTAAGTAGCCTTTGAGACTTCCCTCCCCTTTAATTCTGTACATGTGGAGGTACAAGAAAGAGAAAAGTTGCGTATTCATAGCTAAGAGCTGCCTGAAAAGCACTTGGTGCCTCTGTTCCGTAACCTCTGTACAGGTTTCCACTTTAATTCATTCCTGAATGTTGACTACATGATCCGTAAACCTCCAAGAGATGTGGACTAAACAGGCACCGCATCCTGGCTGCTGCCTTCCTCCTGTGAGGTCTCCTGTTCCTTGTCTTTCTCCTTGTCTGTTGTCCCGGAGGAAGAGGGAGTAGAGGAGCCAGAGGCTCCCTGGGTGCGCCCCGAGTGTTTGTAAGCTGTAGTTAGCTCTTGAAGCCGCTCTGGAGTAGGCTGCCACTTGGTGAAGCCAGGATCGTTCTGAAGGAAGAGGATTGCTGTGTTGTGTACGGCTTTGTAGTACATCTCCTCTCTGAAAAATAGGACAGAGATTCTGCTCAATCACAGGACACAAATCATGTAGAGTGCAATAGTAAAAAAAAAACCCCAAAAAACAGAAAAAGAATAAAGCGAAAAAGAGTTAAAAACAGGTCATCTGATGAATGTCTCCTGGCCACCTTGTTCTTTTTGAGATGGGTAGGTATATGTAGCCAGATTAACCTGTTTCTCATCATTGCTGGCTTTACCTCTTTTCTGTTTTTATCTTCTGTGCTGTATATAGTACATGGTAAAAAGAGCAGACAGTTATAAACTCGAACCTCCCAGTGTGTTGTGAAGCATGAGGCAAAAGGTCATGTGCATTTAGTACTCAAGAAGGTTATATGTATCTACAAAGATGTTGGTGCTCTTCTCCATTGCCAGTGGGACAATGAGGACAAGAAGTAGTAGGCTTAAATTGCAGAAGGGGAAATTTATGAAGTTATCAGGAAGAACTCTCTAATTCTAGGTTTTAGAAACCCTGGGATAAAAAACCTGGGATGGTGGTAGAACCTTCATCACTGGAGGTGTCTCAGAGCAGATCTGAAAAACAAAATCTAACTGGAAGAGTTTAGAGAGCGGATCCTGCAGCACAGTGGACGGAAGTCCTCTTGAGGTCCCTTCCAGCTCTGTCTTTAAAATGTCTAACATTTTTTTTTACGTTAAATCTTTTAGTTTCTATATATTTGGATAATTTATGCAAAACCATTAAAACAAAACATTTTCTAAAATTTAGTGAAAATGTTAACATGTATTATTAGTACAATGTAATTCCAAAATGAATTTCATGTAAAATCACTGCCAAACCTGGTTTTAAACTCTGAAACTGTTTACACTTGCAGCTTTACCCCTCTCCCCTCCCTACTGCTGCCTTAAAAAAAAAAGCCAGCCCTCAGCAGTCTGATTATTTGTCAGTCTTTTAAATGATGTTTCTTTGCTCATTTGCTATAAAAATATATTTCACATCATCTCAGTTTATACAATCCAGCAATTCACACACACTGGGGGAATCCAGTTAGCCTGAACATCTGACTAAAAGTCCTAGAATACGTATTCAGAAGTATTCTATATGTACTAGTTAGATAGCGTAGTTACTCACCTGTAACAGGTATTCTCCAGGAGCAGCAGGAATCAGTCCTCACATATGGGTGGCGTCGGCGCCGACAGAGCTCTCGTGCGGAGCATTTCCCCAGCTTTCAAAGAAAGCCTTTGGGAATGCAGTGCGCATGCGCGGTCCCCTTCCCGCCCAAGGGTGCCATCTTGCTCAGTCTGATGACATAGCTAAAGACAGCAAAAAATCAAAATAAAGGATAGGACTGCAACTCCAGGGGAGGAGGGAGGGTCGTGAGGACCGATTCCTGCTGCTCCTGGAGAACACCTGTTACAGGTGAGTAACTACGCTTTCTCCAGGACCAAGCAGGAAGTCAGTCCTCACATATGGGACTCCCCAGCTCTAGGCTACCGTGAACCCAGAGCTGAAAAATTGGCTCCCTCTCAAGAGCCTCAGCATCCGTGATAAGAATTTTCTCTGAGAACACACCCCGTACGGTAGCCCAACACAAGGGCCGGAGGGTAGGAGTTGCCTAAACCTCAAAGAGATTATGGAGTACCGCCTGGCCGAAAACACTGTCCTGCCAGGACTCTCTCTCCAGGCAGTAATGGGCTGCAAAAGACTGGCTTGAAGACCAAGCAGATGTCTGCCAACGGAACAGAGCGGAGATGAGCTACTGACGCGGCCTTCGCCCTGACACAGTGGGCCGTGACCCGACCCTGCAAGGGGATGTCGGCTGCCCCGTACGCCCAGGCAATGCAGTCTGCCACCCAAGTGGACAACGTACGCTTGGAGACAGGTAACTCCATCCTATTAGGGTCAAATGAGACGAAGAGCTGAGTAGCCCTTCCATGCTCCCGCGTACGTTCTATGTAAAAGGACAATACCCTCTTACAGTCCAGTGTATGCAAGACTGTTTCAGCCCGGCTGGCATGCGACCTGGGAAAAAAGGTCGGAAGAACCACCTCCTGATTGAGGTGGAAAGAGGAGACTACTTTTGGGAGGAACTTGGGATGGGTCCATAGGACCACCCTGTTCCTATAGAACCGCGTGTATGGTCTATCAGAAACCAGAGCCTGTAGTTCACTCACACCTCTGGCCGAGGTAAGCGCTACCAGGAAGAGCGCCTTCCACGAGAGGAAGCGCAAATGGCAAGTAGCCATCGGCTCAAATGGTGGGCGAGTCAGTTGCTGCAAGACCACGTTCAAATCCCACTCAGTCACCAGTGGACGAACCGGAGGCTTGAGAAGAAGCAGACCTCTGAGAAATCTGGACACCAAGGGGTGAACCGACAGAGACTGTCCCTCCACCGGTGAGTGGTGCACTGACAGAGCACTGAGGTGGACCCGAACAGAGTTAGACTTAAGGCCTAGGTCTGACAGGTGAAGTAGATTCTGCAGTACTACTGGCACAAGGCAAGAGAAAGAATCTTCATTGCGCTGAGCACATCATACCGTAAACCTACGCCACTTGAGGGCATAGGACTTTCTGGTGGACTGCCTCCTAGAGGCCAAGACCACCTCCTCAACCTCCCTTAGGTAGAAGTAAGGGAGCTAGCACTATCCTTTCAGCAGCCAGGCCATCAACTTGAGGGACCTAAGGTGCAGAAGGGAACCCTGCTCTTGAGACAGGAGATCGTGTTGCAGCCCCAGAGGGAACGGGGCTTCCACTGCTAACTGTAGGAGAAGTGGAAACCACGGTTGCCTCGGCCATCTGGGGGCTACCAGAATCACCGAGGCTTTGTCCCGGAGAATCTTGAACAGAGTTCGGGCCACCAGGGGCATGGGAGGAAACGCATACAGGAGGCCCATAGACCAAGAGATCAGAAAAGCATCTGTTGTCATCCTCAAAGGATGCGGCTGTCTGGAGCAAAACCTGGGCAGCTGACGGTTTAGTGGGCTTGCAAAGAGATTGATGGATGGAAGTCCCCAGTGGAGAAAGATCTGCTGGACCCCTAATGGATTCAACTGCCATTCGTGGGGCTGGAGAATCCTGCTTAGCTTGTCTACTAGGAAGTTTTCCTGACCAGGTAGATAAACTGCTTTGAGAAACATGCCTTGTTTGACCGCAAAGGAGCAAAGGTCCCGTGCCTCCTGACATAGGAGCCTGGAGCCTGTGCCTCCTTGTTTGTTCACGTAGAACATTGCTACCTGATTGTCCATCTGAACTAGGACAAACTGTTGAAAGAGAGCATGGCAGAAGGTTTGCAGAGCTAAGCAGATTGCTCGCAGCTCTAAAAGGCTGATCTGCTGTGTGGCCTCCCGAGGGGACCGCAGGCCTTGAGTGCACGTGCCCTGGCAATGTGCACCCCAGCCCTTTAAGGAGGCATCTGTCATCAGCACCCTTGTGTGTGCTGGAGTCTGAAAAGGTACACCCCTGAGGAGGTTTGGCAGATGTAGCCACCACTGTAAGGAGTTCAGAAGTTGTCTGGACACCTTTACTCTGTCTCGGAGGTCGCCGGTGGCTTGCGTCCACTGATCTCTGAGGCACCATTGAGCAGCCCGCATGTGCAGAGGGGCATTCGGGGTCACATGTACCGTAGATGCCATGTGGCCCAGGAGCCGCAGGTAGTGCCTGGCGGAAACACGAGAATTGCTTTGGAACTGGTTGGCCAAGTCTATAAATCTGTGGACCCTGTCCTCGGGCAAGTAAGCTCTTGCCTGAAGAGTGTCCAACCTGGCCCCTATAAACTCTAGGTTCTGAGAGGGGAGCAAAGTGGACTTTGCGTAGTTTATGACAAAGCCCCTGATTAGCTAGTCGTCCAGGTAGGGGAAGACAAAGATCCCCTGATTTCTGAGAAAAGCCGCCACCATCGCCAGGCATTTGGTGAAAACCCTGGGGGCAGAGGTCAGGCCAAAGGGAAGCACTCTGTACTGAAAGTGGTTTCCTCCCACCACAAATCGGAGATATTGTCTGTGGTCTGGATGGATGAGGATGTGAGTGTAAGCATCCTTTAGATCTAAGGAGCATAGCCAGTCTCCCTGCTGGAGGTAGGGCAGCGGTATTCCAAGGGTAAGTATCTTGAACTTTTCCCTCTCCAGAAACTTGTTCAGATTTTGCAAGTCTAGGATAGGTCTGAGGCCTCCTGTTCTCTTTGGTACCAGGAAGTACCTGGAATAGAAGCCTTGCCCTTCCAGGTGGTGTGGCACCGGTTCCACTGCCTGTTCCTTTAGAAGACTTTATGTTGGTCTGGTTCTGAACGATTATTATATACTTGGCTAGGAATTCCTCCAAATCCTGCTAGTTTAGCGTGAATAAGCTCGTTTCAATCAAACCCTGAAGGGGATCTTATGCTTACAACAGTGGAGTTGACTCACGATAATTCAGTTAAGTGGTGCATATTGTGGTAAGGAGAGTGCAGCACAACCCTGGAAAACAGAAAAAAATGAAACTTTTTCTTCTGTGTGGGGGAAGGGCTCACCAAAACACATGTTCCAGAATGAAGGTAGTGGAAAAAACCACACTTCAAAAGCCAGGCTCAGACCACATCCAGACTCCATTATTAGAGATAGGAAACACCTGTGGGTGGGGCCAGGAGAGGTACGTCACTTTCAAACATTTAAGCTCACACGAACACAGAGCAAGGGAGGAAGTGAAAGCAGACCTCGAGGTGAAGACTTCAGAGAGAGTTCAAGCAGGAACAGAAACGGAAAGGGAACACAAGGCAGCAGGTGCAGTTCAGGCAACAGATCCAGTTGGAGACACGGGAACAGCTTCAGAGACAGCAGTTGTGAAGGAGCCAGAACCAGGGCTAATCACACTCCTTCCAGGAGAGAGGAAGTGAGAAGGCTGGCTGTAAGTAAGCTAGAGCAAGAAGTCTCAGACCAGACTGAAGAGGAACAAATCTTCAGTGCTGGAAAGCCTAGAGGGTCTGGAAACAAACACTGCAGTGATTCCCAAGGCAGCTCTAATTCAGACGATGCTACTTTCTGGAAGAGCCCATGCTGTAGGAGGTTCACAGCCAAGCTCAGAGGTAGGAGGGAAAAGTCTGTGGGGGTTAAGGAATATAACCCAGACTCAGAGATAAGCTTACAAGATTCTGAGGAAGAAATTGTATCTTGTAGAAAGCCTGCCAGGAAGAATGTTCCTAAAGATAAGCTGAGAGAGACAAAGCCTTTAAAGGGTTTATTAAAGGGGAAAAAGTCTCATAGCTATACTACAAACCCAGAAGGGGAAAGGGAAGCTCAGTGGGAAAGACTGTTCAGACTTTTAAAAGAAGTCAAACTTGAAATTCCAGAGCCTGTTTTAAACCCAGTGACATGTAATGCAGAGGAGGAAGACATAGAAATAGAACATGGTGGAGAGGAACAGGATTCCACAGACTCATTGATGGAATGCTCTTTCTGCATGACTTCAGATTAAGGAAAGCCTAACGGTTTAACTGAGAGGGAAATCCAGAAAACCGTTTATCCTGATTTTTGTATCCAGGAAGCTTAGGATAGAGAGATAGAACTCTCAAGGTTAAAGCACCAACAATATCTGTGCTGAAGTGAATGTTTTAATACAGCAATTTTCTAGTATTTTGTGCTGACAAGCAGAAGATGTCCGTAGCTAAAACTTTAAGCCGTTGAAGGAAGCTGTAGGTTTGCTGGACTAGGCTAATTGCCATTACTTTCAACTGTGTTTGTTTTTGGAAAAGAAGTTCTTCTGTTAAGCTGCTGGAAGAAACAGTTTGTTTATAGCACTGCTGAAATACAGTTTGGTGACAAAGTTTTGATTTGGAGAAAATATCCTTCTTTCTGTTATGGTGTTCAAGATTTTCTGCAAAAGGCCTGCTTGCAAAGCCGGACTGTAAAACGATAAAATTGAATAAATTTTTCCTGTGTTGGCCTGAAAACCACTTGGACTGTTTTTACACACAACTATTCAATGTAATTTCAGTTTGTTCAATGTAAACCGCACTGATGCAGAATACCGCGGTATATAACAGAATTAAATAAATAAATAAAATAAATAAAACTACACCTCCAGAGGCCTGAACCCTGGAGTTCAAGTAAAAATATAAGATATGTGATGGCCCGCTGCTTTCACTAGGCAACCGCCTAGTAGGGGCGGCGCCACAATATAACAACGCCAGCAACTACACCTAAGTACAGCTGAGCTCCCCCCAGGGTTGAGCTCGCGTACCTCCTCCTCAGTGCATAACCTCAACTGCAGCAAGTATACTCTCTTCAAATACTATTAATTGGTTTTTCCCTTTACAACCTATATACTTGAAGCTCACCATACTCTATATTATCAATCTACTCAACTGTGCTCATGCAGTGATGTCTCAATGCTAACTATTTGCTCTGTAATATATATTAGTTACTATTGTTAGTAACCTTCCCATAATTAATTGTATCTGTAACATACCTTCCATTTATTACTGCTGTCAGTAGCTTACACAAAACTCTTTACTGTTAGTATTAACATTCCTACATATTATTACTGTTGTCAGTAGCTTTTATTACTAGTGTCAGTAACATTCATTCAATTTTTACTGTTGTCAGTAACTATTACACACTTTAATACTGTTGGCAGTAGAATTCCTCCAATTATTACTGTTGACAGTAAATTTGCTCATAACCCTCAAACACCTTTGACTTACTTATAACTTCTCACTGTTTGATTTCATTGCCTTATCAGGGAACATTCTCTGACGCAAATGCCCTATCTGGTATTATCATAACCTGCCTAGTGATATACATTGTTACCAAAATTGAACTTATATCTAACTTAATGTTAGTTCAATTGTGGTAACAAAATATATTGTTTCCAAAATTGAATAGCTTACTTATTCATTGTGGGCTGCTCTTCTTACACTTACTATACACCTTTCAATTTTATACCTTATTCAAACTAACCTCACACAATATAATGAAACACTCAACCATGATTCTAAAAATATCTTACACCTGCATATTACTAACATTCCTAACTGACCTAACACTAAGCCTCAACAGTAAAAACCACATGTCAATTCCTATAATATACACTCCTAACCGAAACAACCCCCATATTGAACACTATTACCCTCGTAATCAAGCTAAAATCAACTACCACAGACTCATTCAAATAAAACAGACTAATTCATCACAATCAGTCAAGATAAACAACCCCCATTATGCTACATCATTATCGTGCATCCTAATAAACGCACGATCATTGAAGAATAAACTTCCAATAATCAACGACTTGCTATCCGACTCTAAACCAGATATATTATGTATTACAGAGACATGGCTCTCTGATACTGACACTGTCTTCCTAAATCAACTTGACAACTCAAACTATGACATTACTTACACACACAGATCCAACAAAAAAGGAGGTGGTGTACTAATTATGACAAATAGACATCTAAAAGCTAAGATGATACAATCTAACACTTCCAACAACATTGACACTCTCATAATAAAAATTGGCCCACTAAGAATCTGCTTAATATATAGACCTCCTAACCAAAATGCAGATAGTTTGCATTCCCTGATTGAACTCCTTAACACATCATCTGAACAAAACCCTCTAATTATGCTAGGAGATTTCAACCTTCCCTCACTCCCTATAACTGAATCCAACCTTTTTCTGGAAACCATATCCGACTTAGACTTCCATCAAATAATAAACATACCAACTCACACTAAAGGAGGCACTCTAGACCTTGTCCTCCTACCCTACTCACTTATCAAACTTTTCAATTCAAACTCTTTAGAATGTACCCAAATACCCTGGTCAGACCATCACCTTATCAAATTAAACATCACATATTATACTAACTGTGCCATAAAACAAACAAGAAGTGACCAAACAATAAAATTCAAGAAATTCAATGAAACTGAATTTCTGGACTCAACAATACCTCACCTTTCTTCATCTCCAACAAACCTAGATGAAGCGGTCAAGAATTGGCATACCACCATAAACAATGCAGCCAAGATTAATCAAATCAATAAAAATCTAACTTACTCAAAAAATAACTTTACCCCATGGTTCAATAGTACATTAAAACAAATGAAAAGAGAACTAAGAAAACTAGAGCATAAATGGCGCAAAACAAAATCCACTATCCACAAAGACTTATACTATAACCATCTAACAAAATACAAGAAAACCCTAGACTGTTCAAAGAAAAATCACTATGCAACAATCCTTTCAAACTCATTTAATAGACCAAGAGAACTATTCTCCATTGTTAGTAACCTGACTAATAACTCTCAAACATCCAGCAAGGAAATTACTGACATATCAGCACAAACCTTAGCTAATTACTATTAAAACAAAACAAAACTACCAGTTATGACTCTTGACGCTATTCATATTCCTCCTCATCTCCTGGATGAATGGTCTGAATTACTGACCTACTCCAGTTCAGGAAGGCACTCAAATACCACCTCTTCCTTCAATACTACCCTACCAGCAATTGAACCAGAGGAAGTGACCCACTCATGAACACACCATGCCGTTCTTGATATTATTAAGACTCTATTCTGTTCTAGGTAATTATCTCATGTATATAGTTTACCCCGGTTCTCCAAGTTTGTACTCCTGTTCGATGTAAACCAAACAGCTTGTTGTTATGGTCTTTATGTTATAATGTAAACCGCGCTGATGCCGAATAGTGCGGTATATAAGAACTTGTAATAAATAAAATAAATAAATAACCTATGTCCAAAACAACATTAAAAAATATCATTCTCAACCTTAACACCACTACCTCTTACCTTGATCCTTGTCCAGTAATCTGGATAAAAAACACACTTCCAATCCTTCTATCCTTCTTACTCCCCATTGTTAATCTCTCCCTACTCCAAGGTTACCTCCCGCCCACACTTAAACATGTTCAAATCAGACCAATTCTTAAGAACGGCACACTCGATAAAACTTCCCCAAAATCATACAGACCCATCTCTAGTATACCGTTCCTCGCAAAAGTAATAGAAAAAACAGTACAATTACAGACACAGGAATATATAGATTCATCCTATCCTCTTGATGATCAACAATATGGATTTCGGCCCAAATATGGAGTAGAAACACTTCTTACAGTTTTAATGGATGCCCTATTAAGAGGAATTGACAATCACAAGCAGGCATTTATCCTATTATTTATTGATATCTCGGCCGCTTTTGACAGTGTTCACCATGCATTAATGCTTAATAACCTGAGACAATTAGGTATAAATGCCACAGTTCATAAATGGTTCACCTCCTATCTAAATAACAGAACCCAAAATGTAAGAATAGGCAATCAAACCTCGGCTTCATACAAACTTGAAACAGGATTACCACAAGGATCAGCGCTATCAGCCTTACTATTTAATATATACATAAAACCAGTTTGCAATATCTTCAAAAAATTTGGTGTACTCTATCATCTATATGCAGATGATATCATGATGTACATCCCGTTCACGATCCCTAACTTACCAACGAAACTCCTGTCAGATTGCTTCGATGAGATCACATCCTGGCTAAACGCCCATAATCTACAAATAAACCACTCAAAAACTGAAGTGCTAATAGTTACTAAAAATCAATCTTACACTCCCCCAACACACATAACGCTACAAAACTAAGAAATTAAAATAAAAAATGAAGTAAGATATTTGGGAGTTATTCTAGATAGACATCTCACAATGGACACCCATATTAGAAATACTACAAAGAAAATTTATTTCAAACTTAAAATCCTTAAACAACTAAGACCTCTTGTTTATATACAAGATTTTATCAATATAATTCAAGCTACCATAACCCCTCACTTTGACTTTGCTAACTTAATTTTATTAGGTACTACAAAACAAAACATTAAAAGAATTCAACTTTCACAGAATGCAGCAGCTAGAATAATAATGAAAGTACACGCACATCAACACATAACACCAATTCTAGCGTCCCTTCACTGGCTGCCAATACAAAGCAGAATAGTATACAAAACATTAATAACCTCATTTAAAATTCTAAATGACATGGCCCCAGTCACACTAAGCAACCTAATAAGCAAAGAACAATCAAAATCTACTCAAAGAAAAAACCAATTAAATAAACTAAAAACTCCTAAAGACTTCATAAAAGCAAATAAACTAACAAACAATAGAGCTTTTTCACATGCAGCGCCAACAATTTGGAACTCTCTCCCAGATGAACTAAGAACATTAACCAACATCATTGAATTTCGTAAAAAATTGAAAACGCATCTATTCACTAAACATTACAATAATATAGATCATCCCTCAATAGACCTAGATAAAGGCTAACCTGTTTTCTTATGTGATATCCCATGACCTATGAAAATTCCCATAGCAGTAACGGTACTTCGCATTATGCTTAAGCCCTAAACAATGTATATCTGTATATAATGTATATAGTTTTGCACTGTTCTGTGCTAGTTAACTGTAATCATTTGTTTTCAAGTTTTATTGTCATTTAGTTATATGATGTTATATGTAAAACAAACTCTGCTTTGTTGATTGTTGTTTATTGTGAACCGCAACTGATGTATGGAAGATGCGGTATAGAAGTGATTGTTAAATAAATAAATAAATAAATATGTTCTACTTAACATTTGAAGGTTAATGTTTAGTGAGTAGCTCCGGAGTGTCCGGAAAGGTCATTGATGCAAAAGAGCAAAACTGCTTTTTCTATAAAGACGTGAGTCGTATAAGCAGAGCTATCTAAAGTCTGAGACCTTTCAGGGTTTGATTGAAATGAGCTTATTCACGCTAAACTAGCAGGATTTGGAGGAATTCCTATCCAAGATTTGTTGAGCATGAACGACATCCTTTAGAAGACTTGCCAACTCCTGAAGGAGGAGGTCCCTGTGCAGAGGAAGTCTTGGAGGCTGCCCTGGATAGTAGGAGTGGGGTAGCTGATGGAAATGGAACATATAGCCCTTCTGGACTATGCTCAGGACCCAGGTATCCCCTGTGATGGCTGGCCACCTGTAGGCGTACAGGGTCAGCCGACCTCCTGTGCTGAGTGGAGCCACCGGCGGAGGAGAGGCTATGCTGTGGGAGTCAAAAGCCCCCTCCCTGCTGTGCAGGAGCCGGGGCTGGAGGCTTGGGGGTTTTCTGTCTACGGGGCCCGTGCCCCTGCCCTTTGGCCTGCTGGCCCTGTTGGGGAGCTGGAGAGGCCTGATACTGAGGGTAGGTTTTGTAGGCAGCACCCTTCCTTGGGAAAAAGGGCTTCTTCCCCAAGCCCTTCCTTTTTTGAGAAGGGGCAGAAGTCTTTCTGGACAGCCTTGTCCTTGTGAGAGTCTCAGTCTCGATTTCTGCAGCTTTTTCAGTCATGGGCTTGCCGAACAGGTTGTCACCTTGGCAGGGGACATCGACCAACTTGTCCTGCACCCATGACTCCAGGTCCAATGACTGTAGCCAGGCCTGACGGCGTGCACCGAAGCTGGCCGCGGCTACCCGGGCCGAAGCCTCAAAGCCATCATAAGCTGCTCGAGATATAAACTTCGAGCACTCTCAGATCCCTGTAGACAAGGCTTTGAATCTCTGCAAGGGATCCTCAGAGAGGCCAGTCGAGAACCCGGCAATCTCCTTTGCCAGGTCCCGTAGGTACATGCCCATGTACAGCTAGTAAGTCTGGACACGGCAAGATAGAATAGAGCCCTGGAAACACTTTCTACTGAGGGCATCCAGGTTCCGGGCCTCTCAGCCCGGAGGCACCGAGGAGTGTATCTTTTGACTTTTCAGCCTGTGCATGGCCGATTCCACAACCATGGAGTTGTGCGGTAGCTGTGCCTTCTGGAACCCAGGGCTCTTACGGACTCGATAAATGGAATCAACCCACTTGCTAAGAACTGGCGCCAAGGCCAATGCCTCCCACATACAGAAGAGCAGCCGTTCCAGCATCGGAGGAACCGGAACAGTAAAGGCTTCCTTCGGAGGAAAGTCATACTGAAGGGCATCAAGCTCGAGGCTCGAGGCTCCTCCACGGCCTCCACCGGGAATGCCAAAGCCTTGGCCATGTCCCTGACAAAGTCCGAGAACCAGGTATCCTCCGGGGGGGGGGGGACTTTCTCCGAGGCTCGAACTCCGGGGACGGGACGCACCGGGTCCGGAAGGTGTCAGGAGACTCCTCGTCCTCCATCTCCCATGCCGACTCGAGGGACTCCAGCCATGTGGGCCTCGATGCCACCCGCCCCGACGCCGAGGGCACTGGCGTTGATCTCGGCCTCGCACGGGAGGTCGAGGGAGACCTCGGCCGAGGATCGACTCGGCTTCTGGGGTCAACTTAGACGTCGAGGTCCCGGTGGTCAGGGCAGATGCACCGGTCAGATCGGCGATCAGTACCCGCTGCTGCTCCATGTCTCTGCTGGTCCATGACCTTATTTCTCAATACTCGCTTGACCTCTGCTTTCTTACTGAGACCTGGTTGAAAGAAGGTGACGGGCCTGTTCTGTCTAGCTCTCTTCCTCCTGGGTACTCAGCGATCTCCTCCCCTCGATGGGGTAGGGGCGGGGGTGGGGTGGCCCTGCTTCACCGGGCCTCTATCGCTATCGAGGAGATTCCTTCCCCTTCGGTCTCTCTTTCTGAATCCCTTTTCCTGCGTCTTAATTCATCCCCCCACTTTACTATCTTCTTCTGTATCTTCCCCCTTCCCCCTCCGCTGCACGCTGGGATGCAACTTTACAAGTGCTTTCAGATACGACCCTGCAGTTTGTAAACGGGGGCGCTGGTTGTGAAAGTCCACAGTCTTGGCAAAGGCAAAAATATTATTATGACTTGCAAAGGATTGTGGGGGTTTCAGTTCATTCGTACCAGAATCAGCCGTTCACAAAATAATGAGTTGTGATGCTCGAGTGTAAGCAAAGAAAAACAGATTTTATTCATGGGGTTAATTCTCCCACACAGATTTACTTGGTAACACAAAAGGACACTTGCTTCAAGTATTGTACTCAGGAAAAACAAAACATGTTATAAGGCAACTGAACTTCTTAAGCAATAAATCAATAAAGACCTTGATGGGAAACAGAAAAGGTATTTTTGATGGCTCCTGCTAATGACCTTCTTAGCAGTGCTCCAAAAGGCAAAAACAAACCCAAAAGTAACAAAAAAACCTGTTCTTTATCAAGGATAACTTTCTTCTATTCACACACACAAGGAAGAAGTTTCCTTCTAGAGCTCACGTGCACTTGTGCCTGGCTCAATTACAAATAATTAGCCAGCTGCAAACCCCTTTGCTGGTTCACTCTCTCTACGTGGCTCAATCCTACCCTAAAGCTTTCTTACAGAGACTTTTCTGGGTAGATTAAAAAGAACAAGTTACAGTTCCTTTTGGTGGTTGTTATATTAGTGAGAAACTACTTTAAAACAGCAGCCTAGACAGAGAGCAATCCATGTATTCCAACTGATCATTTGATATATCTCCTTCTTCCTCAAATATCATGGAATCAGTATCATGGTCTGGCTCAGAGGAATTCCTTAATTGATCACTCTCAGGATAATATTTGTTTCCCTGCTGCCTTCCTGGTGAAGAGCTAGGGCAAAGATCAAAGTTCATACCTGTGATCCCCTTGCTGTTAGGTTTCCTCCCCAGGTATCCTGGCCAGTAAGTAGTCCAGCTTTTATGTCCAGCCTTCCAATCAAGATCCCGGGACACTGGGTCTCTCTTCACATAACTTCTTGCACCGGTCTTAGGGCCCCTTCCAAATGCAGCCGTCTCCTTCAATGGTGCCGTCTGGGAATTCCTGGCTCTATAACCCCACTCCTCTGGCTTCCTCCAGTCCAATGGAGTATGCTTGCCTCTGGAATCACTCCTAACACACGTACTGCTGTGGGCTCCTTCTTTAGACCTCCAAGATGTCTTTCTCTTCCTTCTGCGTTGCTTCTGCTGTTGTAGTCCTCTCTCTTCTTTCTCCAATGGCTTCTGTTTCTGGATCCGGTTCTCCCTGTGCCCGTTCTCACCGTTCTTGCTCTGTGTAAAATATCTTTTACTTTTAAAGTGCTTAGAGGGACACTCCACCCTAGCACAGCCCAGGTGTGCTGAATCAAGCCCTACCCCTGGAGATGATTGATTGGGGATTACCTCATAGCTCTCCTGATTGAACACACGTTTCCCCACTTCAGCCCTCCTAGAGGCTGTTTGAAACCTGGTGCATTCTGGGACTGGTAGTCTTTTATGAAAACATTCTGTTTTAGTATTTCTACCAGCAAAAACAGGTTGCTTGTTCAGAGCCAATTCACCTCTTTTATAGCTCCCTCCTGAACTATGATAAGCTTCCTTATCACAAGTTTTCTAATCTCATTGTTCTCGGTGATTTCAACGTCCATGTGGATCACCCTACTAGATCAAAAGATCGTACATTTTTGAATCTCTTGTCTGATATCTCCCTTCATCAGCATGTCTCCGGTCCCACCCATGTAGCAGGTCATACTTTAGATTTGGTTCTTTCACCTCCCACGCTGTTGCCAGTGATTTCATCCCCCGCTTTGTTGGCCGTTCCGTGGTCTGACCATCTCTGTATTCTCTTTACAGTGTCCTCTCCCTCACCTGCGATCACCCTTCCCTCTGTACCTTCCTCTCCCCCTCCTTTGCGTCGTCGTTGCACCTCTGACACTCTTCAGGCCTTTCCCTCTGCCCCCGCGCTTTTTCCTTCAGATTTTGCGCTCACTTGACTGCCAGACCTCCCTTTGGAATTCACTGCTTGCCGGTGCTCTGGATGATTTGGCACCTCTTCGTCCCTTTTCTAGACCACGTTCCACCGGACATTCACCATGGTACCATCCTTCTCTGCGCCTGCAGCGGACTCAGCTCCGCCAGATACAGCGTCGTTGGGCTTGCCACCCCTCTCCTGACTTGTTATTGCGTTTTCGTCACTTATCTGCTGCCTATCGCCTGGCAGTCCAGGCTGCCAAACGCGCTTTTTATTCTACTCAGATCTCGGAAGCCGCGCATTCCTCCAAACAACTCTTTTCCATTCTCCGGAGGCTTTCTTCTACTGGTCCCAGTTGTGGCCTGGTATCCCGGTCACCGGACCCCCAACTTCTGGCTACTTTCTTTTCGGATAAGATACTTAAGTTATGAACTTCTTTTTCAAGTCCCTCTCCGCCTTCGGCTTTATCCCCTCTGCCCGCTACTCCCCCCAGTGGGTCGCCCAATCATTCTACCAATTTCCTGTTTGCTCCTTCCCCTTCTTCTCCGAACCAGGCCCTTGCTCATACCTGGTCCTCTTTCCATCTGGTCACGTCTGCAGAAGTGCTGCAGATGCTGCTTAAATCTAGAAAGACGACTTGTGTATTAGACCCTATTCCATCTCACTGGTTGTCTGAGCCTTCTCTGCAACTTGTTCCAGTCCTCACTACTATTATAAATTCCAGTCTATCCTCTGGCCTCTTCCCATCTTTGTGGAAGTCTGCCGTTGTCCGTCCCCTTCTGAAACAACCTTCCATTGATTCTTCTATTCTGTCTAATTGGCAGCCAGTCTCCAACCTTCCTTTCCTGGCTAAACTTTTGGAGCGTTTTGTTTTTGAACAGTTGAATTCACATGTAGAGGCCACAAATACTCTTCACCCCAGTCAAGCAGGTTTTCGTCATGGGCAGAGCACTGAAACTGTTCTTCTGGCACTTCTAAACGAAATTCATGTTGCTCATGATCGTGGTGATGTTACTCTTCTTGTTTCTCTGGATCTTTCTGCAGCTTTCGACTTGATTGATCACCGGACTCTCCTTTCCCGTCTATTCGATATTAGATTGCGGGGCTCTGTTCTACAATGGTTTCGTTCTTTCCTTACGGCTCGCTCATTCACTGTGCACTCTGGTAACCGCTCCTCTTCTTTTCTCCCACTTGTCTGTGGTGTTCTGCAGGGGTCTGTTCTTTCTCCTTTATTATTTAATATCTTTCTTGCTCCTTTGCCTCTTGCGATTCAGCAGTTTTCGGTATCTCCTTACATTTATGCGGACGACATTATTCTCCTCTGTCATGTCTCTCCCCTCACTTTGGATATTGCCCCGCTAAATGATTGCCTTTCTCATATCGCTTCCTGGCTTTCTCAAAACTTTCTTCACTTAAATCCCTCGAAATCCACGGCTATGTGGGTATCTCTTAGTGGTTCTTGTCCTTCTGTCGCTCCCATGATTGATTCAGTTCCTATTCCTCTTGTTTCTTCTTTCCGCTATTTGGGGGTTATTCTTGATTCATCACTTTCTTTTCATGATCACATCTCTTCTCTCACTCGACGGTCCTTTGTGACTCTTCGGCAGATTAGAGCTACTCGTTCTCTCTTTTCCTCTGACTCTTTGGTTACTCTTGTTCTAGCTTTGGTAATTAGTAGACTTGACTACTGTAATGTTTACCTGGCTAATCTTCCTAAATATCAGCTTCAACGGCTACAATCTATCCAAAACACTGCAGCTCGCCTTATCACTTTTTCCCGGCGTTTTGATCATGTCACTCCCCTCTTTCTTCGTCTGCACTGGTTGCCTCTTCGTTTTCGCTATCAATATAAGTTCCTGATTTTGATTCACCGTACTATCCATAATGGCAATCCTTTGTATCTTGCGGGTCTGATTTCCCTTCACACACCCTTTCGTCAACTCCGGTCTATTCATGCAAATCGTTTATCCTTACCTTCCCCGTCACAGGCCCGTCTGGAGCAAACCCGACATTCCGCCTTTTTCTTTCTTGGTCCGTTTCTTTGGAATTCATTACCACCTTCCCTCAGGTTAGAACCTTCTTATCCTCAATTCAAGACACTACTCAAAACCCATCTGTTCGAGCAGGCTTTTGACCTTCCCGCCAGTACCCCCCCCCCCCTTGAATTTGTAGTTGGATTTTTGTTTTGTGCTGTTTGTCTGTTAGTGTCCTGTCTTTCCCTGTTTTGTTTTTAGTTTTATTTATTCTTATTTTAGTTTAGTTACTTGGTTTTACTGCTGTGTGCTTTGCTTTCCTATTATTTTATGGCGTTCTTTTCTATAATTTGCAGTGTGGACCTTTTATTGTACACCGCTCTATGCTTTGGCCGCAGCGGTTTATCAAATGTTTTAATAAAGATAAAGATAAAGATGAAGGCAGCCAGGCTGCTCTCCAGGGCTGTCAACCTGAGACCGAGCTCAGGAGACTCTGCAGCCCCCGACTCGAGCCACGACGGCGTCGGCCCGACGTTGGTTCTCCCAGAGGAGAGTCTACGAGGACAACAGATGTTACCTGACTCGGGGACTCCGGCTCCAGGCGAGGCAGTTTGGTTGGCCGCTCCGACTCCGAGAGCCTGGGACAGCAGTCAGGGCTGAGTGACCTGGCCCTCAAGGATCCAGGTGCCTCCACTGACGCCGCCCTCACGAGCTTCTTCTTCCTTTTGTGCTCCCGGGTGGAAGACCCCCTTTCAGAGGACCCACGACGGCGCTCAGGGTCAGACTCCTGAGATGTCGAGGCCTCTGACAAAGTCCGGGCCCAGCCGGACGCGGACTCCGAAAAAATTGTTTCACGTTGATGCTGACGGCTCCGAAGTGCCTTCGACGACATCTTGCCGCATGGGCCACAGACCAGCGGGTCATGGTCGGGCCCGAGGCATCGGAGGTAGCAGTCATGTGTGTCGGCGAGAGACATAAGTTTCTTACACCGATCATATTTCTTAAACTCGCTGGCAGCCATCGGGGGAAAAAGGGTCCCTGCAAGGTCAAAAGACAGGGCTGCTAGTGAAAATAACAGAAAAAGCACGAACGCTAGTCACAAAGGACAAAAACCGAAAAAGAAGTTCTGGGCTCGATACCGGTGTACCGAGCTGAGGCGGGATGGGGAACCGGCGTAGAGTCGGATAAAGGGACGCGAAAAATCGCAGAAAAATCAACTTTTTACCAGGTGACACGAACTACGTCCGTTGGGCTCCGCGGAAAAAGAAAGACTGAGCAAGATGGCACCCTTGGGCGGGAAGGGGACCGCGCATGCACATTGCATTCCCAAAGGCTTTCTTTGAAAGCTGGGGAAATGCTCTGCACGAGGGTTCCGATGGTGCCGACGTCACCCATATGTGAGGACTGACCCTGCTTGGTCCTGAAGAAGAATAAATATAGAGAAGATCCTTGGTAACAAGAGGATGGAAATGAAGCACTGTGTTACCTGGCAATGGAGTGACAGTTACGACCCTAAAACCAGTGAATCTACAAGAAAGCACCATTGGGCATTCTGTTTGGTGTGGCAACAGCAATTCCAAAAGACAGTGATTTATAAAACAAAAGCAGGACCTTTGTCTTATACAGATTCCTAAATCTTTTCATAAAATTATCAGATACAGATCATTTTTAAAGATGAAAATGTGACACACATCATGAGCGGAGGCTAATGCAGGCTGAGAATCAGGGAAGGAAGGCAAGGTTCAAATTCCGCTGATGTTCCTTGTGATCTCGGGTAAGTCACTTTGGCTCAGGTACAGACTTAGATCGTATGCCCTCTGAGATCAGGAAAATACGTACTGTACCTGTACTGGCCTTCAGTTACTGCTTAAAAGGTGTGAGCAAATTCCCTTCAGACTGATGTCCAAATAAATACATTTTGCTCTTTCTGCCTTGCTGTTTTCACTGCTGTTCAGAGTCCTGAGCTTCAGCCTCAAACAACTTCCTGATATCTACTGGAGCATTTTTCCATTTGTATCTCCCCCTCCTGCTCACAAAATGCAGTGATGATTCTAAACCAAGAAGCGCATAGTGTAAGTGTGCTCTAAACCATTATGAAAGTGTCGCTAGAGGGATCCTGACAAAAAGGACACCTGGTAGCATACGCTTCAAAACAGCAGAATAGTGTAAGAAACATGTGACTTAGGACATGGTGCTCAGAGAGGGATGACATACTTTTTGCAGACATGTTGGGATCCGCTACGGTACTCATGGTCAAAAGCTGGCAGGGCCAGCTGCTGGCGCTTAAACTTGCTCTGCTCCATGCGAGTAAGTGCAGGTGTTGGAGGGTCCCTCCATTCCGGTATGAAAACAATGAAGGACAAGGGTTCCTTGGAGTTGTCCAGTAGTGTCTAGTGAAGAAAGCAGGGACAGGGTGAACATTATCGGCAGCAAAGATGCATCCTGCAGGAAAACCTGGACTGTACCACCAGCACAACCCATTCATCTTAGTCTTCAAACAATGAGCTGCTAGGTACCTTTGGTAGTAAAGCATCATACCATAAACTACTGAAAAGGAAGGGGAATCTGGTTGCTTTTTATGGTATTTACCTCAAAGTGTGTGACCATTGCATCCATCAGCTCCTCACAGAATGGAGGATTTGCCTCAAATGAGCCACTAACAGGATAGAAATCCAGACATGGCCTGAAAGCAATAATACACAGTAAGTAAGAGGCTTTGTATTCGTTTTATGGATAAACAGTACAGGATCTTCAGGGACCTTAGCTACTGAGGTCCTTGTAAGTCATCTGAGACTCGTTTCCATTTGATAGAGTGAAATGGTGGCATCATTTGTCTCCTGCTGGAACCCACCCTGCCTCCACTTTATTAATGCTCCAATTTAATCAGGCTGGGCAGCTGTTAAACCAGTGGTTCCACGGAACCTCAACTGGGATCAATGAAAAAGGGGTGGCCTTCCCTTTCTTGGGATCGCCAATGTGACCTTTGCCCACTGGTAGCAGTCAACATGAGGCTGTGAGTCAGGGAATATATGTAGGCCCTGCTCTCTGCTTCTGTTTGGGCTTTCTATTGGAATGAAGCCTATGCAGGATACTGGGGTCTGAGTGCACACTGCATTGGGACCCTGTGCTGATTATTGCTATTGTTGTCGTGCCCATGCTTTGAATAAATGGGCAAAGGAGGAAGAGGATGAAGGAGAAGGGACTGGAGGTCTGCTATTTTATTTTCATCATCATCTGGGATACTATGAATTTTTAAGTGTTAAAATTGGGTCATATTGGATAGTTTTAGGAAGCACTTTGTTAAACTATCAACTGCGTATCACATCCTGAGGGACTCTACCCACGCAGTGAAAGACTAACGAGGCTGTGCATATTTATCATGAGTCAAGCATGCAAAACTAGCCAAACACATTTAAATTCACAACCATGCACAGCGGGCCAAGCTTGTGACTCAGCAGCACGAGTCTGTGCTGTTGCATGAGGAGAAGAAGAAAACAATAGAGCTTTAGATTCCCCATTTAACAGGGCCGCTGCCTGCCACGCGGGGAAAGGAAGACTGCTAGCTCAATGGCTTGACAAAGGCAATGACTTGTTCTGCTCTCTGCAGCTGGAGAACTGCAGTACAGTCGTCCCTCGCTACTTCGCGCTTCGACTTTCGCGGCTTCACTCTATCGCGTTTTTTTCAAATACATGTATATTCATTAAAAAGTTGATTTGAGACAGTGAAAATGATACAGCGCATGCTCGGTTGTCTGAGTCAATTATACACCCCTGTATTACAATTACAATTAAAATTACTGTACATATGGACTGTAGGCCTTTATCTAAGCCCCATGATGTCTCCTAAACGTGCTGCTTCTTCTAAGCCTTCTGACGATGAAACTAAGCGCCGGAGGAAGATGCTTACCATCCAGGAGAAGGTAAAACTCTTGGATATAAATAAAGAATCCTACTTCGCGGAAATTCACTTATCGCGGTAGAGTCTGGAACGGATTAACTGCGATAAACGAGGGATGACTGTACTGAGATAAAAGCAGCCATAGTGCAAAGTGAACAGCGGCAAGGAATAATGTACCTTTAGTACTCTACACTGTGGCTATGCCTCGGGCTCTTATCTTCAAACAATCACTTCGATGCCATATAAGGAAGCTCAGAGATTTTCTCCTGGGCCAATCTTCAAAAGGATTTCTACAGGTAAACAACTTTGAAGATTGTCCCCAAACCTCAATGGGGAAAAGGAGTAGCGCTAGAAGTCTTGTGAGGCTGCGGCTTTTGTAAGAGGTCATTGTAAAAATTTAAAAATAAAATTTCCTTAAACACTCCACTATATGCCAGAGCATGGTGACATAACACACAAAATCAGAACTCACCCCCTGGATCCAAAGTATCCATCTGTGTCTGAGAATGCTGAACAGTACTGTTTAAAGTAACAGTTCAAGGGCGAGGCAAAGCATTCAAAACTCACACCAAACAGCTTATGGAGAGTTTCAAACACATGAACTGGGAGTGCTCCCTGCAAGCCAGTGCCTTCATACAGTCCCACACCAAACATCACCTGTCACAGAGAAAACATGTAAATTAGTTTTGTGTTTAACAGTCAATGGAACAAAGACACACAGTCCAAGGGTTCTCTATCCCTTCTCCTACCAATACAACCTGAAGCACGGGGAAAGATCAGTGGAAGCAATATTGGGTGGAGAAAAGGTGCTGATCAGGTAATTGCTTTGCTTTCAAGTTTCTGGCCCAGAACACTTAACTACTGGCCATGTAAGCTACTACGTGGCTGACATTAAAGCGTAGTTACTCACCTGTAACAGGTGTTCTCTAGGGACGGCAGCAATCAGTCCTCACTTATGGGTGACGTCAGCACCGATGGAGCCTGTGCGGAGCAATTCCCCAGCTTTCAAAGAAAGCCTTTGGGATTGCTGCCACGCATGCGGGTTCCTCTTCCTGCGCAAAGGTGCCATCTTGCTCACTCAGGTCCCATCACAATTTGTATACTCTCACTCCATGTATATCTTGAAGTTATTATGTATTGATAACTTATATATTAATTATACTTTATCATTAGCTTTTTCATCCACAAAGTGTATATGAAGGAGGTCTCAGACTCGTTTGGCACTGAACTACAGATTTATATTTGTCTAAATAATCGTGCCTTTTTGCATCAATGACCTTCCTTCTTATCACTAATTTCTTATTAATTATAACAAATTCAGACGAAAAAAGTGCTTAGCTTTATCAATCTGTTCTTCTTCCCCAAACCTCTCCCCGGTGCCCTTTTTGCGTTTCACTTATCAAAGCTTCTTCAGGGTTTTTTTCTCTTTTCTCTATCAATCAAACACAAGCGCCCCAATCAATTTGTCCTTGATCCAAACAATGCTGCAATATCGGAGCTTCACGTGTTTTACATTTTAATCTACTTCGATGTTCACCTATGCGTACCCTAAAAGGCCTAATCGTTTTTCCCACATATATTAAACCACATGGGCATTGGATACAATAAACTACATGCATCGTTCCACATGAAGTTTTCTTCTTAAGCTTATATGTTTGATGTGAGACAGCTGCCAAAATATCTATTTTTCCTATAAATTGATGTTTCTTAAAACGGAGAGAAGACGAGGTTTAGAGTGAAGACATCATGAGAATGACGTTATCGGGTTGGTAGAGTATAATAGGGATCCTTAGATAGGAGTCTGCATGCGCGGCGTTTTTGGTTTGAGCCGAGTGGCCATGATGAACATACACACGATTGTGGTCTGCAGCATTACAAAATAATATTGGTAGGTACGTTTATTATAAAGTTCCAATGATTAGTAGATTGAGTTGGGAGCACTGTTCCCTCTAAGCTGTGCGCGTGTGCGCGCGCACACACCTCGCCGAGCGAGCGCACACAACTTTTAAAGGAGCGCACAAAAATTACTGATTTCAAACCTTGGGTTTTTTAAGGCTGCGGCTGCACCACCGATCTACTGCCATTCTGCGAATCTCTTCTCTGTCTGAGTTCCCTGCCCTCACTCCTCTCACATGTGACCGGACAATTGACGAATCATGGCAGGCTAGAGGGAAATAAAAGGGAGGGGCAGCCAGCAAGCCAGCCTCTTTCTGCTCTTGTGCCTGCCTGCCTGCCAGCCACGCACCTCCTTGGATCCCTCCCTCAGCTGGAGCAGGAGAAGCTTTCTGGCGTGGTGAAGAGCGTTCATCGGCGGCTGCGCAGGAATTACCGGGAAGGTAAGCGCCCGGAGGCAGCTTCTATGGCGGCGATTCCGGGCCCTGGTTATGCTGCTGCTGGGTGGGAAGCCGAGCGCGACAGGAGCGCGGTTCCGACCGAGACTCCGGAAACCTTGACGAGATGGGGGTGAGGGAACCGTGAGCAGGCGGCGGTAGCGGGAGGAACGGAAGCTGTGCCTTAGATACGTGACCCGGGAGGGAGCGGAGCGCTGCACGGTTCCCGGTGCCTTACAAGCAGGAGGGATAGGGCCTTACGCTTTACAATTAAAGACATCAGGTCCTTCTCCATCGGCTGCTGGCTTCTGTTCCCCAGACTGGAGATGCCACTATGTCTTTGCCGCACCTTCCCCTCTTGCCTGTGGGAATCCAATCGCCCACGGGCAGACAGAAGGAGTTTGCCATGGGAGCAGCCATTCCCTTCTGCCTGTGAGAGATGGGAAGGCCTTGGAGGGGGCTTGATGCAGAGTCAAGGCAGTCTGCGATTGTTAACTGAAAATCAAAACTTGATGTATTTTGGTGTAATTTAACAAAACTGAAAGTCAACTGTGTGCTTGTGCTTAATTATACTTCTGCTTTTCAATAATGATAAGTTTGACAGCAGGAATTGATGGCTAATGTTGGGGTTTGGTTTTAGCAGGTATATTGTTTTTAACAATTGAGTTTTCAACATATGGGTTGAGTATTAATGTAAAGAAAATGGAGGTAATGGCAGCGTGTTGAAATGTGGGCTATATGCTTCTTGCCACAATTAAGTTACATGAGGCTATTCTCTTCTGTGAAATCAGAAATATTACCTAGGTATGATTTTTCAGATAGCCAGCTTAGTATGCACTCTTGTGCTAAGAAGGTTATAAAAACAGCATTTTATAAAGATTTGTATATTATGTTGAGTGTATCTTTGGATATCAATTATCAGTTTTCTGGGCTTTAGTGTATTTGTTATGACTATTGTAGTAATATTTACATTAGGCTACAGCTATCAATTTTAAAAGCATTTCAAGTTCCTGGAGGAAAGGTCCATAAACCATTATTAAGGAGTGACCGAAGATATCAATGCATGACCCAGTACAAGCATTGTGGAACTTGTGTCTCTTGGGGAAACTGCTAGGTACTTATGACCTAGATTGGCCACTGTTGGAAACAGAATACTGGGCTTGATGTACCTTGGTCTGACCCAGTATGGCATATCTTATGTTCTTATTTCGCACGGTATTGGGGCGGTGATCACAATTTGCATCCGGAGCCCCTTCGGCACCGTTTACATTGGTCTTTATATGGTACAATTTTTAATCCTTCCTTTTTTTCCTTATGCGTTTTTATTGTATCACCATGCGCTGCTTATTTGTTTTTTGCCCCTTCATAATTTGTGATTGTTTTAAGCACTTTAGTTTGAAGTGCCTTTCTCCCCCCCCCCTTTCTTGTTCTTGCCCCCTTTTTATTTCAGGTGGTTTCCCCATAGAGCTGGCAAGTACGGGCATAGGAACCCTGTGAAAGAGGGAAAATGTCCTTGACTTGCCCCCACTTTTCTCTTCTTTCAACCAGAGATGATCTTTCTTTTTGCCAAATGTGCTTATCATACTTTTGTACTTATCTTCAGAGATATCTTTTAATGCCAAAAGTATTTATTATTTTTACTACATATGCCATCCATCACCTTTTTTATTAGTGGTACTTTTTTAGTCCCATTTGTTTTCCCCCCTTTTCTTTTAAACAGATAGGGCTCTTACAATACAATGTCAGTTTCTTTTTCTTCCCCTTCCCCCCTTCCCTTCCCCCTTCCTCCCCCCCCCCCCCATGTTATTGATGCTTGTTATCCCTCGGTCGTCGATTTTTAGTGTACAGCTATTTTAATGTCATTTTAATGTTTTGACCTTTTTGGTAAGTCACTATGCCATATGTTTTTTTTTTTGAGTTGCTTTACATAAAATCTTGGTGTATGTTGTTTTTATACATGTACATACCTTATAGCAATGTTCCCTCTAATTTTCTGTAGGCTGTGGGCATTTCTTTTGAATAATAAAGCACCTGCTGTGACCACCACACCACTTTTAAAATGTCGAAACCAATAGCAATGAGAGGTGCAAAACGTAAGAGAACGGCCAGAGCTTTTAAGCCTGAATGGCTTGAAGAAATGATTGAAACGGAGACACCGAAATCTCGGGATAAAACGTGCGTTCAACTGCGTGAAATATTCACTTACGAAGAGGATGACGGAGTAGTCTGTTTATACTGCCGAGATGCAAAAAACCATCGGAGAGTTTTCGAATGGCAAAATTTGGGATGATGTGTGGAAACTGGACTTTTGAAACGACATCTGTCTAGTAAGACTCATGCTGAAAGTGTTAAGAAACTTAGAGCTAAAAATCCAAATTTAAGAGGAGGATTATTTAACTTGTTGCTTGAGAGCACCGCTGAAAAAGAGAAAAGGCAAATTAGTAATGAACGGAAGCGTTCTACACCAGAAGAAATTAAAATTCTAATTGATAGTGTTTTGCTGGCTGTTCGGATGAATATTTCCATGCTCTCTGTTCAAGATATTAATGAACACATGTCCAAGTACATAACCATACCTGAAAGCTGGAGAAGCAAAAACTATTCGTTTGAATTTCTTGAAATTATAAACATGAATGTCCAAGATAAGTTCATGGCAGATGTTGCATCAGCAGCGTATCATACATTAACTATTGATGAAAGCACAGACATTTCTGTCAACAAATACTTAATACTGTACTTCAAATATCGGCCAGTAAATTCATGTCTGTATAAAACTTCATTTGGTGGGATGCTACAGTTGGAAGCATGCGATGCTGCATCAATAGTCAGTGCACTCCGGGAATTCTATGGGAAATACAAGTTTGACCTTAACAAAATGGTCATGTTTACTTCGGATGGTGCCTCTGTCATGTCAGGCAGAATAAATGGTGTTGCTGCGCAGCTCAAACAAAATATTTCGCATTTAGTGCAGCAGCATTGTGTTGCCCATCGTGAAGATTTGGGGATCTCTGAATCATGGAAGGAAGTAAAGTTGATGAAAGAAGTTGAAACTTTCATGAGAACTGTTTACACAACCTTTTGTCGATCTTCTACTAAAAGGTCACAATTTAAAGAATTAGCAGATGCTTCTGAATGCGAGTCAATTGCTTTTAGACCTCTGAACGAAGTGCGGTGGTTATCTAGACATTTTGCTCTTCAAGCAATTATTCAAAATTATGATCCATTATTAAAATACTTTAAAGAAGATAAGGATAATGATCCCATTGCAAAGTACTATTATAAAAAGCTAAACAGCCATCAATTCCATATAACATTGCAAATTTTGAATGATGTTTTATCTGAACTAGCTTCATTAACAATGGCATTTCAGAAACGTGGGCTAACACCACTGGAAGCATATCATCTTGCACAGGGTAAGCTGAACAAAATCCGAATGCAATACTTGGGTGACACAGTAAAATCGACTGATAATGTTAAAAATCTTCTCGACAAGATACCTGGAGACGCTTCAGTGGATACTGGTTCCACACTTACTTTCATTAATATGCTGTGTCTGCATTTAGGGGAAAGATTTCCTGAAAATGAAATTGAGGAATGGTCTGCTTTTGATTTGACAGCAATAGCACAGTGTGATTATGAATTTGGAATTGAAAACGTCCGATCACTCTGTTTAAAGTACAAACAATTTCTTATGGAGGAACATATTATTGTTCAGCAGTACAATGACTTCAAGTTTTTAGTCGCAGAAAAAATCAAAAGCAAACTGATAAACAGTTTTCCGGATATGGTGACTTTGGCGTTTCAGAATGCTCAGTTTGCAGATTTAGCGAAACTGATCGATATTGGTGGAACATTTTTGGCTTCTAGTGCAGGTTGTGAGCGTGGTTTCAGCTTGATGAACAGTTTAAAAACCAAAATAAGGAATCGCTTACATTTACAACATTTGGAAATGCTGATGCGTGTTAAGAGTCATCTTCAAGATGGCGGATCAGTAGACCTTGATAAAATGTATTCAGACTGGGTACATTTGAAAGATCGAAGAGAGAAATTTTGAGAACATAGTAAGTGACGGCAGATAAAGACCAGCATGGTCCATCTAGTCTGCCCAGCAAGAGTAGGTGCACCTGTTGCTCTGTGCAGGCCACCTCTCCCCATGTCTTTGTTTAGGGGTGAACCCACCACTCCATGTAGGACACCGAACTCTTCTTCCATACATATATTATTTACATGGAATAACAATGGCTTTCAATAAAAATTAACTGAAATAATACCACACTTGTGATTGTAATTACTAGAAATTTTCCGCTTCATTTAGTAATTGTCTATTTTCATTTAATTTGATTAACATCAATGTGGTGTACATACTGTATTCTAATGTGTAGTCAAATTTTAAAGTATATAACTCCAAGTGTCGTTATGTAGCGCACAAAAAATTTAACCTTCCTTCAAAAGCCGCACAGCTGAAATTTTATGCGCACACAGCCTACAGAAAATTAGAGGGAACATTGGTTGGGAGTATGAATTTTAGTATATAAGGAATAGTTTAATATTGTCTAGGTAATAATAAGGGATAATTTTAATGAGGTTGTGTATTTGTTTTTGTCAATAGTGCTTTTAAAACAAACCCCCTGAAGAAGCTTTGATAAGTGAAACGCAAAAAGGGCGCTGGGGAGAGGCGGTTGGGGAAGAAGAACAGATTGATAAAGCTAAGCACTTTTTTCGTCTGAATTTGTTATAAATAATAAGAAATTAGTGATAAGAAGGAAGGTCATTGATGCAAAATGGCACGATTATTTAGACAAATATAAGTCTGTAGTTCAGTGCCAAATGAGTCTGAGACGTCCTTCATATATACTTTGTGGATGAAAAAGCTAATGATAAAGTATAATTAATATATAAGTTATCAATATATAACAACTTCAAGAGTGGAGTGGAGTATACAAATTGTGACAGAATTTTTCACTCTGAGAAAAGACCAAGGAGGATTGTTTCATCACACTCAGGTCCCATAGCTAGAGCCCTACTAAGCAGATGGCAAGGGAAGGATAAAAAAATTGCAACTCTTCAGGGGAGGTGGGAGGGTAGTGAGGACTGATTCCTGCAATCCCTGGAGAATATCTGTTACAGTTCAGTAACTACGCTTTCTCCAGGAACAAGCAGGAACTCAGGCCTCACTTATGAGACTCCCCAGCTACAGGCTACCGAACCTGTAAGCCAAAAATCGCCCCCTGCGAGGCCGTGAGCAGAAGCCGATGTCCGAAGGAAGCCAGAGTCCTTGGGCCTTCAAGGCAAGCTCTTGGTCGCTGCAGAAGAAGGGTCGGAGGGCAGGAGTTGCTTATACCCCAAACAGACTACGGAGTACAGCCTGGCTGAATGCGCTGTCCCGGCGGGACTCCCTCTCCAGGCAATAGTACGAAGCGTAGATATTCGCTGAAGACCAGGTCACAGCCCAGCAGATATCCGTCAGAGGCACTGAGCGCAGCGAAGCCACCAACACCGCCTTGACGTGGACGCCGTGCACGGTGACCCGATGATCCAGCGGGGTGTCCACCTTTGCCTGGGCGAAAGCAATGCAGTCCGCCACTCAGATAGAGAGGGTGCGCTTGGTGACTGCCAGCCCCAGACGGTTGGGATCATAGGTGATGAAGAGCCAGTTGGACTTGCGATGTCCATGGGTGCGCTGCAGGTAGAAGGCGAGAGCCTTCTTGCAGTTGAGTGTATGCAAAACCTCCGATGCCCAATCAGCGTGAGGTCTCGGGAAAAAGGTCGGCAGAACCACCTCCTGATTGAGGTGGAAATCCGAGACAACCTTCAGTAGGAACTTGGCATGGGTGCGAAGGACCACTCTGTTTCTGTAAAACCTGGTGTAGGGGGCCTCAGCCATGAGGGCTTGAAATTCGCTGACTCCCTGCACCGAGGTCACTGCCATCAGGGAAACCACCTTCCAGGAGAGGTGCCGGAGCAAGCACATTGCCATCGGCTCAAAGGGCGGCCACATCAGCAGCATGAGCACAATGTTCAGGTCCCATTCCGCCAGAGGAGGCCAGATGGGGGGTTTGGACAGCAGGAGGCCCCGCATGAAGCGGGAGACCAGAGGCTGGCCAGAGAGGGGTTTGCCCTCGACAGGCAAGTGGTTGGCTGAAATGACGCTCAGGTGAACCCTGACCTAGATGGACTTCAGACCCACATGGGAGAGGTGGAGGAGGAGAAGGGTTCGATCTGGAGCTCGGCGCACCAGATCAAAAACCGCCGCCACTTTAGGGCATAAGCCCACCTCGTCGAGTCCTTCCTCAACGCGAGGACATCCTCGATCTCCGCTGGGAGGTACAACGAGGCTAGAGTGACCTGTTTAGCCGCAAGGCCATCAGGGATAGCGAGATCAAGTTCGGGTGAAGCACCAGTCCCTCCTCCTGTGTCAGCAGACTGGGGGCACTGCCCAGGGAAACTGGAGGCTCCGACAAAAGCCGGAGCAGAAGCGGGAACCAAAGACGTCAAGGCCACGAAGGCGCCACGAGAATCACCGAGGCTCAGTCGCGCTAGATCTTGTGGAGGGTCCTCGCAATGAGAGGAGTGGGGGGGGGGTGGGAACGCATACAGAAGCCCAGAGGTCCAGTTCAGGAGGAACACATCCAGGGCCACCCTGCTCAGGTGTGGTATTGGGCCGCAGAAGTGGGGGAGCTGTGCGTTCGTCGGGCTGGTGAACAGGTCCATGGATGGAGTGCCCCAGAGGCGGAACAAGTGGAGAGCTACCTCTGGACTCAAACACCACTCATGTGGGCGGAGAAGCCTGCTGAGCCTGTTTGCGAGGACATTGTCTTGGCCCGGGAGGTAGACAGCCCATAGGGTCATGCCTCGATGCACCATGAAGGAGCAGAGGAGGACCGCCTCCTGATAGAGGAGGCGGGAGCCCGTGCCCCCCTCCTTGTTTATGTAGAACATCATGACTCAATTGTTGGTCTGTACAAGCACCAACCTGCTCTTCAGGTGGTACTCGAAGACCTTCAAGGCCAACCGGACCGGTCGAAGTTCGAGCAAGTTGATCTGCTGTTGAGATTCCTCGGGTGACCTCCGCCCCTGTGTGCAGAGGTGGTTGCAGAGGGCTCTCCTGCTCAAAAGCAAGGTGTCCGTCGTCAAGATGAGCTTGTGCGGACGAGTCTGGAAGGGCATACCCTGAAGAAGGCTCTGGGAGTTCTGCCACCAGACTAGAGATTAGACTAGGCTGCAAGACACCCGGATGGGGTCCCGGAGGTGGCCCAAGTCTTGGGTACATTGCGCTCTGAGGCACCACTGGGCTGCACGCATGTCCGTGCGAGCATGGGGAATGACGTGGACAGTCGAGGCCATGTGCCCCAGCATGGTCTGTGCGGAGACCTTGGGCCAGCCTTGGACCTCGGCAGCCAAAGCACGGAGCCGATCTGCACAAGCTTGAGGCAGGAAGGCAGTCGCATGTTCTGTATCGAGAACAGCACCAATGAACTCCAGGGTCCGCATCGGTGTGAGGTGGGATTTGGAGTAGCTGATCAGGAAACAAAGGCACTCGAGGAGGACCGTGCGCGATGCCAAGAGGTGAGCCTCCTCTGCCGAGGCGCCTGAGATGAGCCAATCGTCTAGGTAAGGGCAGATGGATATGCCCTGCAGCCGGAGGTGCGCTGGAGCCGCCGACAGGCACTTGGTGAAAACTTGTGGGGCAGACGCAAGCCCAAAGGGCAGCACTTTGTACTGGAAGTGCTCTCCCTGCACCTTGAAACGCAGGTACTGCCTGTGCTTGGAGTGGACCGTAATGTGAGCATAAGCGTCTCTGAGATCCAAGGAGCATAGCCAATCGCCCTGCCAGAGGTAGGGCAGCAGGACGCCAAGGGACAGAATTTTGAACTTCTCCCGCACCAGAAACTTGTTCATATTCTGGAGGTCGAGGATGGGGCGCAGGCCCCCCATCCTCGTCGGAACGAGGAAGTACCAGGAATAAAATCCCTGACCCCTGAGGTGTGGCGGAACTCTTTTGACCGCTTTCTAACCAAGGAGGTTGTTCAGCTCTTGCTGTAAGCAAGCCTGGTGCGAGGGAAGTCGAGTAGGTTCTGCCGGGGAGAAGAGAGGAGGGAGTCTGTCTAAACGAAGACGATACCTGTCCTGGATCACCTGCAAGACCCAGGTGTCCGATGTCATAGCCGCCCATCCGGGGGCAAAGAGGGATAGGCGTCCTCCCACGGGTGAAAGCTTTCCTGGGGGGCAAGAGGCTATGCTTTCAGTGTCAAAACCCTGGGGCTGGCTGGGGTGGCGCTGGCAGCTGGGCCCCTTTGGTTTCTGGTGACACAGGGCACCCCCCTTTCCCTGAGCGCTGGTCATCGGCACAGGGGTAGGCAGGTATGGTGGGTATCCCTGGTAGGGGAGCCCTTTCCTTTTTGGTGTGCTGCTTCTTCTGTGGGAGCGAGGAGGTTTTGCGAGAGAGACGGGTGCAAGTCACAAATTCCATCTCGATCTCGGCTGCCTTGTCTTCCATGGGCTTGCCGAACAGCTGTTCGCTGAGGCAGGGGACATCTAGGAGTTTCTCCTGGACACACTGCTCCAGGTCCAAAGACTTGAGCCACGCCTGATGTCGAGCTCCGATGCCAGCCGCTGCTACAATGGCGGAAGACTTGAACCTGTGATATGCAGCGCGGGAAAGGTATTTCGAGCAGTCTGTGACTGACCTCAGGAGAGTCTGGAACCTGAGAAGGTGCTCCCCACCAAGGCCCAAGGAGAATCCGCCGAGCTCTTTGGCGAGGTCACAAAGGAACATGCCCATATATAGTTGGTACGCCTAGATGCGGCACGCCAGCATGGATCCCTGGTAAGCCTTGCACCTGAGGGTGTTGAGGGCACGGGACTCCCTACTGGGCAGTACTGAAGAGTGCGACTTCGGGCTCTTCTGTTTCCGCATCGCTGACTCGACTACCATGAAGGTGTGAGGAAGCTGGGTTTTTCGAAAACCCCAAGCCACGCTGGACCCTGTACATGGCATCTAGTCTTTTACCG
This sequence comes from Ichthyophis bannanicus, assembly GCA_033557465.1. NCBI lineage: Eukaryota > Metazoa > Chordata > Amphibia > Gymnophiona > Ichthyophiidae > Ichthyophis > Ichthyophis bannanicus. Next base: position 91,900,607 of record CM066049.1, on the reverse strand, counting down.
ACAATAGGGACAGAGGCGGGTGCTTCCCACATGCGGAGAAGCAGCTGGGAAAGGATGGACCTTACCAGAACTGTAAGAGACTCCCTGGATGGAGACTCATACTGTAAAATGTCAAGTTCCTCTGCTCTTGGCTCCTCCTCGGTCTGCATAGGCAGATTGAGGGCCCGAGCCATATCTTGCACAAATGCCAGGAAAGAGGTGTCCTCGGGAGGTGACCGCCTTTGTGAGGCAGGCGGGGATGGGTCAGAGGAGAGATCCCTGTGGGTGCGGGTCTTTGGGGAAGTGTCCCCATCTGATTCCCAGCCCAAGAGGTCCGAGAGGGAATCGGAGTCAAGGATGATCCCTGCACCCCCTGGCTGAGGCCTGCTTGGAGCTGGAGGCACTGGCTCTTGCTCTGGAAGACCTCGCCCCCGAGGAACGGGGCGGCGAGTGAGACCGGTGCTGAGGACCCTCATGAGGCCTGCGGCTCTCGGGAGTTTCCAAGGCAGTTTTCAGGACCCCAGTCGGGTGACCCTCGGTCTTGTGGCACGAGCCAGCCATGCTGGGCAAAAGTGCCTGCTGGGCAGCAAGGAAGGCAGAAACGCTGCGCTCCAGTGCCAGCATACGGGACTCCCACTCGGGAGTGGGTTCCTGTGACGCCGACGCCGGGGTTACTGGGTCTGGTGTAGAGGAGGAGAGGGGGTCCTCGCTGGGATGACCCTCAGGAGACCGGGCGTCATTGCCGGAGGCCTCAGTGTCTCTATGAGGTACCTTTCGAGGCCGCTCCTTGTCAGACTCTCGGGAACGCCAAGGGGGGCTAAGGGAGCGAGCACGACATCACTCGCGCTTGTCTGGAGCCCCCAATAGCGACTTTGAGGTGGTCTTCTTTTTCCATTCCACCTCGAGCGAACCCTGATTGGAGTGACGCCTGGGGTGCAGGGTCACTACGAGGGACCCCGCAAGCAGTGGATCGGTAGGGTGAAGTGCCACTGGGGATCCCGGGGCTGCCTTGCGGAAAATGTTGTCGGATTTCTGCTTGCGGCTAAGCAGGGCCTTAGTGGACATTTTCTTAAAAAGCGAGCAGAGCTCTGGATTGTGGTCAGCCCCCAGACACCGTAGACAGAAGTCGTGGGTGTCCATGAGCGACATATTTTTGGAGCATCTGTCACATTTCTTAAAGCCAGTGGCCATGGGGGCAAAATAGGGCATGAAAGAGAAACACTAAATAGAGACAAAGAAGAGGTCCCCTAGCCCACCGCCGAAGCAGGGGTGAAGGGGGGGGGGAACGGCCAGATCACGAAAAAACGTTTTCCGAGGGACGAGGACGTGCGTCCGAAGGGCTCCGCGGAGAAAGGGAGACTGAGCAAGATAGCACCTTTGGGCGGGAGGAGGACCATGCATGCATGGCAGCTATCCCAAAGGCTTTCTTTGAAAGCTAGGGAATTGCTCTGCCTGGGCTCCATCGGTGCCGACGTCACCCATAAGTGAGGACTGACTTCCCGCTTGTTCCTGGAGAGCAATCTAACATTGGGAAGGGCTGACGATACCATTCTTGAGTTAATATTCAGCCTCACTCTGGGTAATCTATGCATTCAACTCTGACTGCAGAAATAATCTGGATAAAGTTAAACAGATAATTTATCTGTTTAGTTTTATCCTTGTATTTTCAGCAATCTAACTTACACATTTATCATGATGACTGAGAATATGTGTAAAATTAAGCAAATACTGTACATTATCTGTTTAACTTTATGTGGCATCTGTTCTGCTAAAGACTGGTTTCAGTATTACCAGCAATGTAAAACTACTATTTTTTTTCCAGTAGACAAGTAGGGCAATGCAGGCACACTTCCTGGTGACGTCTGTGACTGAGCCAGTGTGCTAGAGCTTTCTCTCAGATAAGATAAATCTTTTGATTTCACTGTGCCTGAGTTACTTGTTCCTGCATTCACTGCTCCAGAGTCAGAAAGGCAGTCTTGTTTTTTTTTATGGAGTGCACCGTGTATTACTAATTAAAGATTTATTTGAATTTTTGGATCAGCAAAGATATTGTACTGAACTCATGAGCCATTCTAACTCATGAGCCATTCTGCCTGTGAGGACTCATGCTGAGCCAATTTGCTAGCTCAGAGACCATAGCTGTATTTACAGTCTAGTGAGAGATCTTTACACATGTAGCCTGGGGAGTGTTAAAAGGCCAGAGAGGGAGACAGAATTCTTCCCTTGGCCTTTGAACAATTCTCTTGGCCAATATAGAAACATTTGCCTAGCCAATGTAGACAGGATAAGAATTCATCAATTATAATGTAGAAGTCTTGAGCTGCTTCTAAAACCATGGGGGGGGGTGTCTCCCTTGGCTGGAAAAAGCTGGATGAGTGACTCATGCAGTGACTCAGCAGCTAACATTTTTTTTCAGCTGCTGGTCACGAGCACAGATTTGGCCCTGGCCAATCCTGGTGTGAACCATGTGCACAGGATTGACCCTGGCCAATCCTGATTTGAGCATGCAGCATATGTTAACCAATGAATTGTAATATCATGCAGCAGGCACGATCTTAGTTAAGGTACTTTAGGGGGACTCTCAGAAGGAAAGATGGGACTGCAACTGATATACGAGGCAAGCGTTCTCTGTAGTTTTTCCCCAGATTTTCCTCCTGAGAGTGATTGCTGAACAGTCCCCCACCTGGAGTGATGAGCTATAATATCCGGTAAAAGTATTAATGCTTACCTTTGTGCTTTATTATTATTCCAAAAGGACTTAATTTAATAAAACTCATATTGCATTTACTAAAGTGTCTATGCATAGTCTGTGAGCTAATGAGTGACAGAGTTAACTCATACTGTATTTGCCAGAATATTTATGCCTAGTCAGTGAGCTAAGTGAGTGACAGGGTCAAAGGAAAAGCATAGAATTTGGCAATACACACCGCACCTCTCTCGTCATCATATATTTAAAAAACAAACAAGCAATCTCAAACTGTACACATCCATCAAGTTGCAAAGGAAGTCTTAGCCAAACAAACGTGAATCTTATGCCAGATTTCTTTATATTGCTTTCGTCAGTATACCTCAGCAGTAGCCTCTCTCTACAGCACCACTGACTCCTGCACTGCAATACTAATGGCTGCTCCGGGAAAAGACACAATTTCAGGGCTGGCCCAAGTCTTAGCAGGGGAAGTCCCCAATGAATGATGCTTCAACCACACAAACAGTAATAGTTCCTCTCCTATCAAAGGAGCATCTGTGAGACAGCATAGCCCCCTACTGTATATTGGTACTGTTCCTCTACTCTCACACTGCTGACCTCTTCAGTGAAAAAAAATACCTCCAGTTTCATCAGAGGTCTCTAGAAAGGCTTCAGACATATGGTCAGCTTTGTCTTAGGAAGCTGTGAGTAAACAAACAGAAATGCATATCAGCTGCAGCTAAATTTGTCCTGCCTCAGGCAGAAACAAAAGGTTCCAGCTCTACAGTAAGCATTGAAATAAAAAAAGCTCTCTCTACCTTCTCCTCACCATCATGAGGGAAGAGGTCTCATCACTTCAGAGAGTAATCCTAGTGTGATAAGTAAACGGGGATTTTGTTCCTTTAAGGCAAGAATTGCCATCACTTTTCTCTGAGCCCCATGCTGCAGGGAGGGATCCCACTTTGCCTAGCTCCCATAATGCTCTCCTTCAGTTGCTTTCATAATTTGTGCAGGATATTTCAGCTACCCTACAGTACCCTGACAGCACAGGCATCTGTGTATCAACCCACTCCAAAACTATGTTCACCGAGACTGCCTCAGTTTCATCCACAATACTGCTCTTCAAAGCCATTGGTTTAGTCCTGTGGGGGATGGTCTCCAGAGGTTTACCAATCTTCAGAATTTCATGAGGGTGATTACTCACCTCAAAGCCCTCATTGCTCCCATGACTGGTAGACTGCCACAAAAGATCACGGGATAACCTCTGCTACATCATTCTCTACGTCCAGAAGCGATCTCATCACAGGAACCAAATGAAGAATTTTCATACTCTAGATTTCTTCAGAAGATATCCAAAACGTTTTTCCATGAGCATAAGTCAAACACCAGCTAATATGAAGGCCTTCCAGTCCATTCTGCAGCATCCTTAAATATGCCATAGTGCTTCCAGTTCATAAGGTGCATCAGATCTTCAGTTGTCCATTTGGAAGACTCCATCCCTACCATCAGCCTCCAAGCATCTTGAGCTTAAATATAAAAGTTCTCTCGACCTCTTGCAGCCGCCTCACCAATCTGTGATCCCAAGTGGCTTTCAAACATAACAAATCCTCAAGATCACACTACCATACACCTTGAAAGGATCACAAAATCCTGGATACCATAGGACTAAAGGTCTATCAAAGCACTATGTTTTCTCTAAAGACAGTAGTGCATCAACTACAGATTTTACATCATCATCATTCATGGTTGCATCAGCCCCAGAACCAGCAAGACCTCTTGTACCTGAACCTTAAGGAACCCACGTATCATCTTATTCACACCATGCATGATGCCTACAACATGGTGTCCCAGGCAGCAGCGGTGGTTATCTCAGCCAGTTGAACGGCTTGGCTTAAGTCAGTAGAACTAAGAGAAGAATTTCATTGCAAGCTAGCTGATGCTCCCTATCTAGGGAATAATCTCGTTGGGGATAAAGTCCAAGAGGTGATTTCTCAAATAAAAGTCAACAGCTTGATAGTAAAGGAGCTTTTTGACCTATTAGATAGCACATCATGTTACAACAAAAATACCCACCAATCATACAGATGGCCCTATCACTCCCAGTATTTCCAGAAATTTTACCCACAGAGATTTCAATATCACTCTAGGCCTCCAGCACAATATCAAGCTAGTCAGACATGCACCCAATGGCAGAGGCCACAGACGTATAAGCAACAGTCCAGTACTTTGACATCCTCATGAAAGCTGACCCAAAATTTCTGACCACTCTTCTGTAGGAGGAAGAATCCTTCACCGTGGGGAGGCATGACAAGATACGATTTCTCTCAACTGTCAGTCGTGGCTACAGACTACATTTGGAGACACTTCCTCCAATAAATAAACCTACCAACCCACTCAAACTTTTGCAAGACTCTGAGAAATCTCAGAGAAGAAGATTGCACTGCTCTTACATGGTAAAGAGGTCAAGGCTTCTACTCCAGGATTTTCCTCATTCCAAAGAAATGGGAGGTCTATAGCCTATCCTGATCCATGTAACCTCAATCTTTTCATAAAAAAAGAAAAATTAAAGATAAACTCCCTAGTCACGATACTGCCCCTCTTAGACTGGAATGTTTAACTCTTCTCTCTAAAGCTGAAGGATGCATATGCCCGCATTCCCATCCATCAAAAACAATGGATATTTCTGCACTTCACTTTTCAAAAATTGACACTTCTAATAGAACGTTCTACCCTTCAGTCTCTCGTCTGCACCCATAGTCTTCACAAAGTTCCTAGCTGTGGCGGCAGTTCAATTCCAGAAAGACTCAGTGGGCCCAATATTCAGCAACAGCGGCTAGTGCTGTTAAAGCAGCCAGCCACCAGCGCTGAACATTAAACCTTGATATTCAATGTTGGGGTCATATCTCAATGTTTTTGTACAAAGTTGTCAAAGTTCTATGTAAACTCAGTTTGATTTGTACTATGTACACCTCTCTGACACGGTGAAAAGTGGTATAAAAATCCAGCTAAATAAATATCCAGCTCCAGCACTGAATATCTGAGTTTGCCGCGTTTGCCGATCAGGGCATGTAGAGGCTGCACCTGCAGATATTCAGCGGCACTAACCATGTTAGTGCTGCTGAATATTCTACTTAGTAGCATTTACACAGTTGCAGGACTGAAAACCGTGTAAATGCTTTTGAATATCGGGCCCAGTATGTTCTTCCTTATCTAGATGATTAGCTTGTATCCACTGCCTCAAGAGGAGAAGAACATTCTTTGTTTATGCAGGATTTTATATACCACCTTTCATAAGCAAATCAAAGCAGTTTCCAACATATTAAAATGAAAAATCAGTAAAGAATAAAACTTAACAGAAACAAAAGAACAGGTACAATTTAGCAACTCTCCGAGAATGCCTCCCCCATCACTGAACCACCCCTATCAGTTCAGAAAAAAGGTTTGGATTGCAAATAGCAAGGTAAGGAATTCCAAAGGGAGGGCCCAAATAGAACAAAGCAATATGGTGGCAAGACACTTTTAATTTTATTGTGGAGGGAGGATTCTGAGAACAACATGTTCTAGTAGATAAATAAGATAAGTAAATCAAACAGATAAAACTAGTTGGCTAGAGTATAATGAATGAAATGTCATGATCAATAGTTTACATTTTGCCTTATAGCTAACTGACAGGCAGTGGTGTTCTTTAAATAAAGAAGTGACGTGGTTGTACATGCATGAGTGTATGAGCAATCTGATAGGCATCTATAGAATATACAAAATGTTTCTAATTATAGATATCTTCAAGCCATTATAGAGGTTGTTAAAATAGTTGAGGTGACTCATTATAAAGGCAAAGAGAAGAGTAACAAGAGTAGATTTATGGACATAGGGTCTTAAGCGTAGTTACTCACCTGTAACAGGTGTTCTCTGGGAACAGCAGGAATTAGTCCTCACATATGGGCGACATCGGCACCGACGGAGTCTGCGTGGAGCATTTCCCCAGCTTTCAAAGGAAGCCTTTGGGAATGCTACCACACATGCGTCGTCCTCTTCCCGCCCAAGGGTGCCACCTTGCTCAATCAGATGACATAGCTAGAACGGCAGTAAAACTAAAACAATGTAGAGAGGCAACTCCCAGGTGAGGAGGGAGGGTTGTAAGGACTGATTCCTGCTGTTCCCGGAGAACACCTGTTAAAGGTGAGTAACTACGCTTTCTCCAGGAACAAGCAGGAAGTCAGTCCTCACATATGGGACTCCCTAGCTCCAGGCTGCCGAGGACCAAACCATGACAGTACTAATGGCGACCGGTTGGGTGGCCATAAGTTGCAGAAGGTGAGTCCCTGCTGAGAGACTCTGCAAGACCCTAGCGTCCAGCAACACTAACACTCTGGTAGCCTGAACACAGAGGATCGGAGTGTAGGAGTTGCCTACGGGATTTGTTTTCCAAGCAGTAGTGTGCTGCGAACATGTGAATCGATGATCAAGTGGCGGCTCTGCAAATTTCTGTCACCGGCACAGAACGGAGGTCAGCCACTGACATGGCCATCGCCCTCACACAATGCGCTGTGATCCGGGTGCTCCAGGGAGAGGCCCGCACGCTCATAGACGAGGGCAATGCAGTCCGCCACCCAAGAGGATAGGGTACTTTTGATTACAGGGAACCCTGGTCTGTTGGGGTCATAGGACACAAAAAGCTGAGGTGCTTTGCGGTGGCCCTGGGTCCACTGCAGATAGGAGGACAGGGCCCGTTTACAGTCCAGTGTGTGGAGTATGAGCTCCTCCCTGCCAGCATGAGGCTGCAGGTAGAAGGTGGGGAGTACCACCTTCTGGTTTAGGTGAAACAAGGATACCACCTTCAGGAGGAACTTAGGGTGAGTTCGGAGTACTACCCTGTTCTTGAAGAACCTGGTGTATGGGGGGTCCACTTCCAGGATAGGTATATGAGGTGGCAGGTGGCCAGTGACTCAAACGGTGGCCTAGTATGCTGGAAGAGCACCACATTGAGGTCCCATTCTGCTGCCGGAGAGTGGACAGAGGGTTTGGAAAGCAGAAGGCCCCATAGGAAATGGGAAACCAGGGGCAGGCTAGCTAAGAGCTTTCCTCCCATGGGGTGGTGGTGGTGTGTGGCTATAGTGCTCAGATGCACCCGGACTGAGTTTGATTTCAGCCTGTGTGTGACAGATGCACTAGGTACTGTAGTACTAGCTGGACGTGACAAGAGAACGGGTTTTCCTTCCTATCTGCACACCACAGAGTGAACCTGCACCATTTAAAGGCACAAGCCATCCTCGTGGAGGGCTTCCTGGAGATTAGCAGGATTTCCTCAACCTCTTGTGGTAGGTTGAGCGGGGCCAAGGCTACCCTCTCAGCAGTCAGGCCGTAAGAGTCAATGACCCTACATTGGGGTGCAGAAAGGAGCCCTCCTCCTGCATCAGGAGGTCCAGGGCTCGGAAAAAGAGTACTGGGAGTGTCGCCGCCAGCGAGAGCAGTAGTGGGAACCAGGGTTACCTGGGCCACCTAGGGGCGATCAGTATCACCGATGCGTTCTCGTTCTGAATTTTGAACAGTCTTGGCAACCAGGGGAATTGGTGGAAATGCATATAGCAGTCCCTCGGACCATGAGATCAGGAATGCGTCTGCTGCTACCCTCAGAGTGTGGCTGCACATTGTCTGGAAAGGCAAAGAGGTCCATCTTGGGCCAACCCCAAAGGTGGAAGAGCTTCTTCGTCACTGCAGGGTCGAGATGCCACTCGTGAGAGCGGAACACTCTGCTGAGTCTGTCAGCCAGGTAGTTGTCCTGGCCCGGGAGGTAGACTGCTCATAGGAGGATGCCATTGCACACAGCAAAGCGGAGGAGGGCTACAACCTCCTGGCAGAGGGAGTACGAATCTGTGCCCCCCTGTTTGTTTATATAGAACATTACAACCTGGTTGTCCGTCTGGACCAGCACAGGTCTGTTCCGCAAGAGGGTGCGGAATGCACATAGGGTGAGGAATACCACCCAGAGTTCCAGGAGGTTGATCTGTAGTAGAGACTCCTCCCTGGACCAGCGGCCCTGAGTGCAGTGAACTCCTCAGTGAGCTCCCCAGCCCTGGAGAGAGACTTCTGTGGTCAGTGTACACTGCACTGGGAGTGCCTGGAAGGGCATTCCTGCCCGAAGGCGGCCCTGGTTCTGCCTCTAGTTGAGGGATCTCGCCAGCTGGCGGGAGACTCTGACCTTGTCCCGGAGTTGGCCCGTGAACTGGGTCCACTGAGAGCGCAGGCACCACTGGGCTGTCTGCATGTGTAGGCGGGCTAGGGATGTGACAGACTGTGAAGGCTATGTGTCCCAGCAGGTGGAGGAGAAGGCGAGCCGGCACTGTTGTGCAGTGCTGGACCTCCCCTGCCACCTGTTTGAGGCATTCTGCCCTGTCCTGAGGAAGGAGGGCTCTGGCCCGCACCGTGTCCAGCTGAGCACCGATGAACTCTACGTCCTGCACCGAAGAGAGATGTGATTTGGGGTAGTGACAAACCCCAGGTGCTTCAGGAGGAGGGTAGTACGTTCTGTGCCCTGATTGGCCTCTGCGCTATGCCACCCTTGATAAGCCAGTCATCCAAGTAGGGGAAGATGGATACCCCTTGTAGGCGCAGATGGGTGGCTACTACTGCTAGACATTTGTGAACACTCTTGGCGAGGAGGCCAGACCAAAGGGAAGTAGCCTGTATTGGTAATGGCCACCCCCTACCATGAATCTCAGGTATTCCCGGTGAGACGGGTGGACCAGGATGTATGTTTAGGCATCTTTTAGGTCCAAGGAGCAAAGCCAGTCTCCCTGGTGGAGGTAGGGCAGCAGTGTCCCAAGGGAGAGCATTTTGATTCTCTCCCTCACCAGGAACTTGTTCAGGTTTTGGAGGTCCAGGATGGGACTGAAACCCACGGTTCTCTTGGGGATAAGAAAGTACCTTGGGTAGAAGCCCTTGCCCCAGAAGTGCTGGGGAACAGGCTCTACCACCCTGTCCCTTAGCAGACCTGCTAGCTCTGAGAGCAGGACAGCCTGGTGAAGGAAATGTCACACTGGCTCTCCTGGAAAATGCCCCGGAGGTGGTAGTTGGAAGCGGAGGTGGTAACCCTCCTTCACCACCTGGAGTGCCCACTGGTCCGAGGTAACCTTGGGGTAACTGTGGGCAAAGAGTACCAAGTGGCCCCCTGTGGGCTGGTGAGGGTCTCCCAGGGGGAGGAGGCCCTGTCCTAGGAGTCAAAAGCTCCCACCAGGTTGAGCTGGAGCTAGTGTCTGCAACTTGGGAGCCTTTGGCTTCCTGGGTCCGTGTCCCTGGCCCTTTGGCTGGGGTCCCTGGTGCTGCTGGCTTGGAAAGGCCTGGTAGTGGTGACTCTGATGGAAAGGACCCTCTTCCTCAAGAAAGTTGGCCTTTTCTCCGAGACTTTCTTATGGAGAAGGGTAGAGATCTTCTTTGAGAGCCTCTGCCTTGTCACCACCTTGGCCTCAATCTCGGCCACCTTGACAGCCATAGGTTTTCCAAATAGATTTTTCCTAGTGTAGGGGACATCCAGCAGTTTTTCCTGGACTCATTGCTCGAGGTCTGAAGTCTGCAGCCAGGCCTGGCGCCGAGCACCTATGCCTGCAGCTGCTGTCTGGGCTGCAGCCTTGAATCCATCATAGGTGGCCCGGGACAGGAACTTGGAACAGTCCTGGATGGTAGCTACCTTTGCAGGGGTTCCCCAGCGAGCCCTGCTGAGAAGCCAGCGAGCTCCTAGATGAATCTCTTAAGATACATCCCTATGTAGAGCTCATAGATTTGTATCCGGCAGGCCAGCATGGACTCTTGGAAACATGCCCCAGGGCGTCGAAGGCCCTGGCCTCTCTACCCGGAGGTACAGAAGAATAAGTCTTCTGGCTCTTGAGCTGTTGCATTGAGGACTCTACCACCACGGAACTGTGGGGAAGTTGGGCCTTCTGGAAACCTGGACTCTTCTTGACGAGGAGATGGTGTTGAGGCAAAGGCTGACCACTGGCAACAAGGACAGGGTCTCCCACATCCGTAGGAGCAGCCGTTTGAGGATGGATTGCACTGGCAACAATAGAGCCTCCTTGGGAGGATCTCCAGATCTTCGATGCACGGGTCCTCCTCGGACTCTATGGGGACCAAAAGGGCTCGGACCACATCCCGGACGAAGTGGAAGTGGGGAATGGCATCGGAGTTCCGGGGGAGACGGCTCCAAAGGGATGTCTTGGTCAAGACGTCTCAGGGGGGGCCTTGACGTCAGTCTTCGAGTGTTGAGGAATCCGAGCCTCGGAGCTCCCGCGCCTCGAGACCTGCATCGGGGAATCGAGACCCCCTCAACCGATCTCGGGTCATATTCCCAGAAACTAGCTGGGGAGGACCAGACACCCGAGGATTGGGATCGGGACCTTGATTGCTGCCGAGGGCTGGCCTGAGGCAGACAGCACTCGGGGCCCAATTGTCAGGTCGGATGATGCAGACGAACCTGATATCATCGCCTGCTGCATGGTCAGGATAGCAGAAATACTCTGTTCCAGGACCGCCATTCTGGCCTTGATGACAGAAGGCTCCGCAGTTTTCGGCGTGGGCACCAAGGGTTTTGGGCTCGGTGCCGGTGCTCTGGCGAGCACATCCTCTACGAGGACCGTGACCTCAAGGAGCCTTGCATGGTCATCGCCGGCCGAGGACTCCTTCCTAGAGACCTTAGGAGGGCATTGCTCGGAGTCACCCAAGTCCTGCCACAGGACCTTTACTGGGTTTCCCTGGTCGAACCTCGATTGGCTTTGAGGATTTTTTTCTTTTTCTTGCCAGAGTCCAGCATCTTTCTGGAGGAGCCACTGCCGCGGGACTCCAAAGATGCCCAGGCCTCACAGGAGGAGCTTGGTTTCGGGCTCAGCATCAGGGAAGCTGGAGCAGAGATGGACCGTGGGAACATCTACTGCAATTCCAACCATTTCTTATTGGTCCAAGGGGTCACGGCCTGACACAGGTTGCAGGAGGTACTGTCGTGGTCTGGACCAAGGCAGTGCAAGCAGCAGTCATGGATGTCTGTGACAGACATAATTTGACTGCAAAGATCACACTTTTTAAAGCCATCGGGAGATATGGTGGATCACACCCGGACGGGGTCAATGACCCCCGGGCGAAAAAGGGCACTAACGCCAGTCAAGGCGAGCCTCGATGAAAAAAGAGAAAGGAGCAGAGAACAGCGCTGGGGATGGTGCCGGCTCGAGGCTGGAAGAGAAACTGGTACGCAAACTGTGAAAAACTCACTAAGAGGATAATTTTTAAGGAATTTTTCCCAAAGACACAGGACTTGCGTCCGTTGGGCTCCGCGGAAAAAAGGAGACTGAGCAAGATGGCACCCTTGGGCGGGAAGGGGACCACGCATGCGTGGTAGCATTCCCAAAGGCTTTCTTTGAAAGCTGGGGAAATGCTCCGCGTGGGCTCCATCAGTGCTGACATCACCCATATGTGAGGACTTGTTCCTGCTTGTTCCTGGAGAACTGCGCATTTCATCTAAGGTTCTAATAACATGTCTGCACAACCAGTGAAATTTATTTGCCAAAAGTCAGTTGAGAATCATTATGACAGCCAAGTATCCCAAGTGAGGATACAAGCAGAATCACCTGCCCAGCAATAATTAGGTGCTAATGTATGTTTTGTAGATCCTCCAATAATCCACGTGAGGATTCTGCAACCTTCAAGGTATATCTGTTTGTGCTAGATTTTTGCTTTGGATAAAGTATATCCATGGAGTAGAAGAGTAGCCTAATGATTAGGGCAGCAACCTGCAACTAGAAAGACAAATTGCACTGGCACTCCTTGTGGCCTTGGGCAAATCACTTAACCCTAAGTCCTGTGGGGATGGATAGGGAAATGCCTACTGTAGCTGAATGTAACTCGCCTTGAACTACTACTGGAAAGGCGTGAGCTAAATAGAAATAAATAAATGACTTAGGTCGTAGCCCATTCAAATGAAAATAGCAATGAATGACTTCTGATGAGCAATGGTTTAACAGTGAAAGGTTTGTTTTTTTTCAGGTCTGTAGACACTATTAACTGAATGTCGTCTGCAAAACAATGAGCACTAGTCCCCAAGGATTGAATTAAAGTTGCCAGGAGGCTCAATAAAATGTTGAGCAACAATGGAGATAAAACTAAACCCTGACAAACCTCACATGATAGAGGGCATGAAGTAGATGTTGATAAGCAAGATGAGACAAAAAAAGTACATGAAGATAGAAAAGAATGAAACTAAGTTAGGATAGATTCCCGCATGCCAACAGTATATAAGCTAGAGAGGAGTAAATGATGGTCAAATAATCAAAAGCTGATGACACAACCAATTTTGATTTTTCCTTTGTCTAGGTAGTTTCTAATTCCAATCAATATTGCTGTGTTTTTCTGCTGTGATCTGCATGGTAGCCTGACTGACAGGAATGTAGTATTTTAGTTTTGTCCACAAAAAGTCAAAGTTCTAAAAACACTACTTTCTCTACTATTTTTGCCAGAAACGAGGTGTTTGAAATAGGGCAGTAAATTTCAACTGTAGATGGGTCAAGTCTGGACATTTTACAAAGCTGGGAAACCTCCAGTCCTGAAGCTAGAATTAATCATAGAGCAAGGTGTAAACTAGATAGTCAACTCTTAACAAATTTGGAGGGAAAAGGATCCAGAATAGAGAAAACAGTTTAAAAAGGAAAGCAATTTGTTTAGCATAAACCAAGAGACAGAAATAAATGTATTACAAACAGCTGGATGTACTGGCGTTTCTTCCGCTGCTTCAGACAAGGGAACAGAAAGCATTTGAGAAGACAAAGCCAGGTAGGTCTCAACTGCTTGTTACAGATCTATACGGCACATGGTGCGGCAGAGTTGGACGGTATAACAAGACTGCTTTCAAAGCCTGAAAAAGTGTGTCTCAAATTTTTTTTTTACCTCATCATAAAAGTAGTCAGTGAAAGAGTCTGCTGAGGATGTTTTACTGAGGCAGTTTCTCCAAATGGGTTCTACCTATGAGGACTATGTTCTTAGGACTGAGACTCCAAACTTCTTCAGCTATATCTCAAGGATTCTAGGGCACATTGACAAGAAGAACATGTACTGTAGAACCAGACTCCACATGAGATCTCTGCAGTGGCAGCTCAAAATACACTGGGGACGGCATTGTCATCCACTCAACAAAAAGCGTAGTTACTCACCTGTAACAGGTGTTCTCCAGGAGCAGCAGGAATCAGTCCTCACTTATGGGTGACGTCGGCGCCGACGGAGCCCTCGCGGAGCAATTTTCCCCAGCTTTCAAAGAAAGCCTTTGGGAATTGCAGCGCGCATGCGCGGTCGTCTTCCCGCCCGAAGGTGCCATCTTAGCCAGTCAGATGACATAGCTAAAAAAGACAGCATAAAAATTTGCAAAAAGAACATAAGCAGACGATTGCAACTCCAAGGGGAGGAGGGAGGGTAGTGAGGACTGATTCCTGCTGCTCCTGGAGAACACCTGTTACAGGTGAGTAACTACGCTTTCTCCAGGACCAAGCAGGAAGTCAGTCCTCACTTATGGGACTCCCAAGCTCAAGGCTACCGGAGACCCTAAGCACAAAAATGAGCTCCCTCTAGCTCAGCAGCACAGAAGGAAAGAATCTTCGCTGAATTATCACCCACCGGTAGCCCACATCCGGGATGGAGGGTAGGAGTTGCTCAGACCTCAAAGAGATTACGGAGGACTGCCTGTCCGAAAGCACTGTCCCTACGGGACTCCCTCTCGAGACAGTAATGGACCGCAAAAGTCTGGCTCGAAGACCAAGTAGCGGCCCGGCAGATGTCTGCCAGCGGAACAGAGCGGAGGTAAGCCACTGACGTGGCCTTTGCCCGAACACAATGAGCCGTGACTCGACTTTCTAAGGCGAGTCCGGCTGCCCCATAAGCCCAAGAGATACAGTCCGCAACCCAGATGGACAGAGTACGCTTGGAGACCGGGAGTCCCAATTTATTGGGGTCAAAAGACACAAAAAGCTGAGCAGCTTTACGGTGCTCCCGCGTACGGTCAAGGTAGAAGTTCAATGCCCTTCTACAGTCCAGGGTATGGAGGACCGTCTCAGCTCGGCTGGAGTGTGGTCTGGGAAAGAAGGTTGGAAGTACCACCTCCTGATTGATGTGAAAAGGGGAGACCACTTTAGGCAGAAACTTAGGGTGAGTCCGTAGGACTACCCTATTCTTGTAGAACCTAGTGTAGGGGGGATCAGACACGAGGGCCTGCAACTCACTTACGCGCCTAGCGGAAGTGAGGGCTACCAAGAACAGTGTTTTCCAAGACAGAAAACGGAGAGAACATGTAGCCATAGGTTCAAAAGGCGGACAGGTGATCCGCTGCAAAACCACATTCAGGTCCCAGTTCGGCGCTGGCGGGCGCAGAGGTGGTTTAAGTAGAAGGAGACCTCGGAGAAACCTCGCTACGAGAGGGTCACTGGAGAGAGGTCTACCGTCCACCGGCACATGATGTGCCGAAAGAGCACTGAGGTGAACTTTGACGGAGTTGGACTTAAGTCCTAGATTAGAGAGGTGTAGCAAGTACTGCAAGATCACCGACACCGGGCAGGAGAAGGGATCCTGAGACTGTTCGGTACACCAGACTGCAAAGCGACGCCATTTAAGGGCGTAGCATTTGCGGGTAGAAGGCCGTCGCGAAGCCAAGACGACCTCCTCCACCTCCGCCGGCAGGAGAAGGGGAGCAAGGACTACCCTCTCAGCAGCCAGGCCATGAGGTTGAGAGACCTGAGGTTGGGGTGCAGTAGGGACCCCTGATCCTGGGTGAGGAGATCCGGTTGCGCCCCCAGAGGGATTGGATCCTCCACCGCCAGTTGCAGCAGGAGCGGAAACCACGGCTGCCTGGGCCAGCGAGGGGCCACCAGGATCATGAAGGCTTTGTCTCGGAGAACCTTGAAAAGAGTCCGAGAGACTAACGGAATGGGAGGGAAAGCGTACAGAAGGCTCCCCGACCATGAGATCAGAAAGGCGTCCGCCGCAACCCGAAGGGGGTGAGGCTGACGAGAGCAGAAGCGAGGAAGTTGCCGGATGCGAGGACTGGCAAAGAGATCCACCGTGGGGAGGCCCCACCTGAGGAAGAGCTTCTGAACGATCAAGGGATCCAGACGCCACTCGTGCGGCTGGAGGACCCTGCTGAGTTTGTCCGCCAGGCAATTTTCTTGGCCCGGGAGATAAACTGCCTTGAGGCGAATGCCGTGACTGACGGCCCAAGAGCAGAGCTTCTGTGCCTCCCGGCAGAGGAGGAAGGAGCCCGTGCCCCCCTGCTTGTTCACGTAGAACATGGCAACTTGATTGTCCGTCTGGACAAGGACGGACTGTTGGGAGGTCAGGTGGGAGAAGGCCTTGAGAGCTAGGCGGATCGCCCTGAGCTCCAGGAAGTTGATCTGCTGAGCAGACTCCCACTTGGTCCAGAGGCCCTGAGTACGTGCCTCTTGGCAATGGGCTCCCCAGCCCAGGAGGGATGCATCGGTGGTCAGCACCCGGGTCGGCTGAGGTGACTGGAAAGGCATTCCTAATACCAGGTTCGGCTGCCGGAGCCACCACCGGATAGACGAGACCAGCGGCTCGGAGACGCGCACCAGGTCTGCTAGGCCGCCTGTGGCTTGTCGCCACTGCCGGCAGAGACACCATTGAGCAGACCGCATATTCAGGCGGGCATTGGGGGTCACATGGACGGTGGAAGCCATATGGCCGAGCAGTCTCAGGAAGCGCCTGGCGGAGACCAGGGGCTGGCTGCGAAAGCGGTCGGCTAGGTGAGATCCTGTGAGGGGAGCAAAGTGGACTTTGCGAAGTTTATGACAAAGCCCAAGTGCTGCAGCAGAGTCACCGTGCGGCACGTGGCGTGGGTGACCTCCTGAGCGGACGCTGCTCTGATGAGCCAGTCGTCGAGGTACGGAAAGACAAAGAGGCCGCGAAGCCGGAGATGGGCCGCCACGACCGCGAGGCATTTTGTGAAGACTCGCGGTGCGGAGGACAGGCCAAAGGGCAGTACTCTGTACTGGTAATGATTTCCTGCCACCACAAACCTTAGGTATTGGCGGTGGCTTGGGTGGATGAGGATGTGCGTGTAGGCATCCTTTAGATCCAAGGAGCATAGCCAATCTCCCTGCTGGAGGTAGGGCAGAAGGATTCCAAGGGTAAGCATTTTGAACTTCTCCCGCACAAGGAACTTGTTGAGGTTGCGCAAGTCCAGGATGGGTCTGAGGCCTCCTGTTCTCTTTGGTATCAGAAAATACCTTGAATAGAAGCCTTGACCTCTCAGGTGGTGTGGCACCGGTTCCACCGTCTGTTCCTGCAGAAGACCTGCTAACTCCTGAAGGAGCAACTCCCTGTGCAGAGGGGGGCGCGGAGGCTCTCCCGGAAAATAGGAGGGAGGGACCTGATGGAAGTGGAGAAGGTAGCCCTCTCGCACGACCTGAAGCACCCAGGCATCTGCGGTGATGCTGGACCACCTGTGGGCGAAGTGAACCAGCCGGCCTCCGGTGCTGGGGGGAACCAGCGGGGGGGGAGAGGCTATGCTGAGCGAGTCAAAAACCCCCACCCTGCTGAGCAGGGGCTGGTGGTGCAGGCTTGGGGGCTTGCTGCCTACGGGACCCGTTACCCCGTCCCTTGGCCTGCTGGCCCTGTTGGGGAGCTGCAGGGGCCTGATAATGGGGGTATTGTTTGTAGGCAGCTGCCTTCCTCGGGTAAAAGGACTTTTTCCCGAGCCCTTCTTTTTCTGGGAAGGGGCGGAGGTCTTCCTAGAAAGCCTGGTCCTGGTGAGAGTCTCAGTCTCAATTTGTGCAGCCTTTTCCGCCATGGGCTTGCCAAAGAGGTTTTCGCCTCGGCAGGGGACATCGACCAACTTGTCCTGTACCCAGGGCTCAAGGTCGGACGACTGAAGCCAAGCCTGTCGGCGGGCACCGATGCCGGCTGCGGCCACTCGAGCCGAGGCTTCAAAGCCATCATAGGCTGCTCGGGACATGAACTTTGAGCATTCCCGAATACCCGTGGACAAGGCTAGGAACCTCCGCAAGGGCTCCTCGGAGAGACCAGCGGAGAATCCGGCTAGCTCTTTAGCCAGATCCCGGAGATACATGCCCATGTATAGCTGGTAAGTCTGGACACGACAGGCGAGCATAGAGCCCTGGAAGCACTTCTTGCCAAGGCCATCCAGGTTACGGGCCTCCCTTCCAGGAGGCACCGAGGAGTGCATCTTCTGGCTCTTAAGACGATGCATGGCCGATTCCACTACCATGGAATGGTGTGGCAGCTGTGCCTTTTGAAAGCCAGGGCTCTTGCGGACTCGATAGATAGAATCGACCCGCTTGCTCAGGACCGGCGAGGAGGCCGGACTCTCCCACATGCGGAAGAGTAGTCGTTCCAGCATAGGAGGAACCGGCACAGTAAAGTGTTCCCTCGCGGGAGAGTCATACTGGAGGGCGTCGAGCTCTTCGGCTCGAGGCTCCTCCTCGGGATCCGCAGGGAAGGCCAAAGCCTTGGCCATATCCCTAACGAAGTCCGAGAACCGGGCATCCTCCGGGGGGGACTGCTTCCGAGGCTCGGACTCCGGAGAGTCCGATGGGACACACCGAGTCCGGAAAGAATCAGGTGACTCTTCCTCCTCAGACTCCCAGACCGACTCCGACGAGGACTCGGTGGGGTCGGCCCGGGCAGGGTGCGGCGCCAGCCGCCCCGACGCCGAGGGAGTCGGCGTCGGCGACCTCGGTCCCGAACGGGAGGCCGAGGGCGACCTCGACCGAGGATCGACTCGAGTTCTCATCGACTCGAGGATCGGCTCGGTCTCCGGGGTCGACTTGGACGTCGACGTCCCGGCGGTCGGGGCAGCGACGCCAGCGAAGCCAGCGAGCAGTGCCCGCTGCTGGTCCATGAAGGCAGACAGTCTGCTCTCCAAGGCCGTCAACCTGAGTCCGAGCTCAGGTGACCCAGCAGCCCCCGACTCGGGCCCCGACGGCGTCGGGCCCGACGTCGGCTGTCGCGGAGGCGAGTCCAGAAGGACTACAGGACTTACCCGGGCAGGCATCTCCGACTCCAGGCGAGGTCGCTTCGGGAGGTGTTCCTTCTCCAAGGACCCGGGGCGGCTGTCGGGGCTATGCGACCTGGCCCTCGCGGAGCCAGGAGCGTCCACCGACGCCGCCCTCGTGGGTTTTTCCTTCCGACGATGGTCCCCGGAGGGAGAACCCCGGTCGGAGGAGCTCCGGCGACGGTCCGAGCTGGAGCCTTTCGACACGGAGGCCTCCGACGAGGTCCGGGTACGGCTGGGGTCAGCGAAGATTCTCTCACGCTGATGCCGCCGACTTCTCAACGCCTTCGAGGACAGTTTGCTGCAGGGCCCACAGATCAGTTCCTCATGATCCGGGCCCAGGCAGCGGAGGCAAAAGTCGTGTGTGTCGGTTAGTGACATATTTCGGTCACACCGACCACACCGCTTAAAGCCACTGGCAGCCATCGGGGGAAAAAGGGCCCCTGCGAGGTCAAAGGACCGGGCTGCCAGGGAAAACGAAAACGAAAGCTGACTAAGTCAGAAAAACCGAAAAAACGGAAGAGGACTCGAGACCGGCGTCGCGAGTCCGGGCGGGAAAACGATCGGCGTCGAACCGAAAGAAAAAAGTATAAAATAAAGAGGAAAATCAACTTTTTCGCGGGGACAAGACGGGGACGTCTGTAGGGCTCCGCGGAAAAAAGAAGACTGGCTAAGATGGCACCTTCGGGCGGGAAGACGACCGCGCATGCGCGCTGCAATTCCCAAAGGCTTTCTTTGAAAGCTGGGGAAAATTGCTCCGCGAGGGCTCCGTCGGCGCCGACGTCACCCATAAGTGAGGACTGACTTCCTGCTTGGTCCTGGAGAACTCCTCTTCTCTTATCTCTATAAGGGCTGTCTTTCTGACCCTGAAGTAGGGAACATAGTAACAAGTTACGCAGATGCTGTGAAGTCAAAAGGCTTCTCTTAGCAGGGGGAGGGCTCCGGCACACTGGCTCAATCACAGACGTCACCAGAAGTGTGGGTGTATTTCCCTGCTATCTATGGGGAACCCCTGTTACAGGTAAGCAACTTTACTATATTTCTCACCGAGCTTAAAATGAAGCCAGTCCCAAGAAGCCATAGAAAATTGCCTAATATTTCTGTTTGCTTTGTAGAGCTCCTTCCACTTATCATGCTAAAATATATTTTACAGTGCTATAACATTCAGGCTTTTTAAAATAAAGAACAAAAGAGCCTATCTAGTCTGTCCTGTTGAGATTCATGCACTTTTGATATGCATGTGAAGTCCCACATATGACCTAATAACAACTCTTCTGACATCTTTTACCTGACCTTTCAGCCCACTCCTTATGTTTCCGAGCATGAACAAGATGACATTTTCTTTACCTGTTAATTTCCCTTCCTTGAATCTTGCTGGACCAGTCCAAATGAGTAGGTTATGATCCCCAACCAGCAGATGGAGGCAGCACATGACGAGCTTCATCACGCAGTTCTGGTACTTGCCAGTATGATATTTCCTAAGCAGATAAAGGAGCACTAAAAATCTTAGTTGAAAAACCACAAACAATATGAACTATATTTTTCCTACAGGAAGCCCAACTTTCTACAAACCTAAAGTAGAATACACTTACAGTTGTGATCAACATTATTGGCACCCTTGCAGCTGTATGTCATCATATTTTAATAGTATGTTCAAAAGGTATACAACAACAAAAAAAAGATTTCTGTGCAACTTAAGAGACAGTAATTTCGGAGAAAACAAATATGACCTGGATAGGATTATGGCACCCTTCACCAATATTTGGTTGCACAACCCTTGGCAGCGATGACAGCCTCCAAACATTTCTTGTTGCCATCTATAAGTTTCATACATCTGTCTGCTGGTAGTTTCTTCCATTTTTCAACTGTGATTTGTTTCAGCTCATGAATGTTTCCAGGATTCTTTTTAACAATGGCAGATTTCAGCTCTTTCCAGAGGTTCTTGATTCCTGACCTCAACAGTCCATTTTTTAACCATTATTTTGTACTTTTGGAAGTATGTTTTGGGTCACTGTCCTGCTGGAAGACTCATGATCTTCGATCCAGACCAAGCTTTCTGACACTAGGTAGCACATTTTGCTCCAAAATACCTTTATAGTCCTGATTTCATTATTCCTTTAATACATTCCAGGCCTCCAGTTCCTGAGGCAGCAAAACAGCCCCACAACATTATGAAACCTCCACCATATTTAACTGTAAGAAGAGTGTTTTTTTTTCCTTATAAGCGTCATTTCTTCGCCTGTAAATGTATCACTAGTCTGAATTTGCAGAGAGCTCAAATTTGGTTTCGTCTGTCCACAAAATATTTTCCCAGAAAGATTGTGGTTTCTCAAGGTGGGTTTGGGCAAAGATCAGGCGTGCCTTTTATTTGTCTGTCTTTGAGAAATGGGCTCCTCCTTAGCCTTCGCTCATGAAATCCTTCTATGTTTTAGTGTGTGGCATATGGTATGGGTAGAAACCACCACTCCAGATTGCTCCAGGTCAGCCTTAAGCTCCTTGGATATTGTACATGATGTGTTTTTCAACAGTTTGCACTAACCTTCAAAGACTTCTTGGATTAATGTTCCTCTAACCAACACATTCTGGGAGGTTCTTGATTGTTCCATGAGCAGAAAACATCTTAACATTGCAAACTGTAGACACAGGAATCCCAAGGTCTTTGGAGATGGCCTTGTATCCCCTTGAAATTTGATGTTTGGTGATAATGGCTTTTCTGATGGTCTCGGGTAACTCTCGTCTTCACCATTGTGAAAATGGAACAAGGAGTCAATGTGGCCATTTCAAACATTACAGCCATCATTCATTGGTTGATTCAAGTCATATGAGTACCAACAATTGATCAGAGGTGTGACTAATTTTACTGCAATAGGAATGTGGTTCTTCTGTTCAAACTGATTTGAATTGTTTATAAGGATGCCAATAAAATCCTTTCCTGGCAATGGCCCAGTTTTTATACTATTTCTTACTATTTCCTTGTTAATTGGTCTTGTTTGATTTGATTCTTTTGTGTGTCAAATATGTGTGCATATATACTTCAAAGCCATTTCACTGGCCACTTTTTAAAGAAGATATTGGACATTAAGGGGTTGAACTGCAAGGGTGCCAATAATGTTGACCACAGGCGTATATGGCCAACCTGAGACAAAGAGAAATCCTGGCTCGTGGGCTTACTCTACCAAGGATGGGTCCTGGACAGGTTTAGCAGAATTCAAGGAAACCACCCCCCATTTTGGTCTCGTCCTATCTCTACCAACATGTTTAGGAAGCTTCACACTACTGAACCATCAGCTCTCTCCACTGCTGTCTTATCACCTCTTTCTTCCACTATGTCATCTGAGTTTGTTTTTTGAAGCAGCATCTTCCTATAACACTATACTCTCCTCTGCTCTGGATGCACTGGCTCCTCCCATTCCACGTCCTATGATGCGTATTGTACCTCAATTCTGGCTATCCTCAACAACCTGCTACCTATGTTTCTGTGCCCACTCAGTTGAGCGCCTTTGTCTTAAATCACATACCCTTGATGACTACATACATTTCAAATTCATGCTAACCTCTTTCCAGTCAGCCATAGCAAAGAGTACCATGTCTAAATGACTAACTTTCTTGCCTCTAACCCTTACCATCTCTTTGCTATGCTCAACTCTCTCTTCAAGGTCCCTTCTCCCTCAATTCCTCCTTCACTTTCTACCCAGACCTTGGCTAACTATTTCCATGACAAAGTCCAGAATATTAGGCTTGAATTTTCCACAGGTTCATCTCTACCTCCCTCCTCTTCAATCCCAAATTCTTCCCTCACCTTATGTCACCCTTTCTTCCTTTTCTGAAATCACTGAGAAGGAAACTGCAAATCTTCTCTTCTCCAAATTGACTACCTGCTCCTCTGTTCCCATTCCTACTCGTCTACCAGGTTGTATCTTTTCCGCCATCGTCCCTTCCATCTGTCATATCCTTAACCTATCACTTTCCACTACAACTGTTCCTTTCACCTTCAAACATGCTCTGGTCACACCTCTCCTCAAAAAGCCTTTGCTAGACCCTACCTGTCTTTCCAGCTACCGGCCTCTCTCTCTCCCCCCCCCCCCCCCTTTGCTTCAAAACTATTTGAACAAGCAGTTCACTGCCGCTGTCTTGACTTTATTTCCTCTCAAGCCCTTCTATATCCACTGTAGTCTGGCTTTCGTCCTCTACATTCCACAATTCACTTCACTAGCTCCCTATCAGTTTCCGTATCCAGTTCAAACTTCTCCTACTGACTTACATGTGCATTCATTCTGTGGCTCCTCACTACCTTTCCTCTCTTATCTCACTTTACACTCCTCCTTGGGAACTCTGCTCCTCTGGCAGATTATTTTTATCTGTGCCCTTCTCTACCACTGCCAACTCCAGACTTCGTTCATTCCATCTTGCTGCTTCATATGCCTGGAATGAACTACCTGAGTCTGTACGTCGGTCTCCTTCTCTAACCCTTTTCAAATCCAGGCTAAAAACCCAACTCTCTGAAGCTGCTTTTGGATCCCGATATGCCTCATTCTCTTGACCATTACTTATGTGTATCTTGCCATACTCTAATATCGGGTTTTGCTATGATTTTTGTCTTGAAGGGGGATATTTTAAGGGCAACAAGCCTTTTTGTTAGAAATGTAAATAAATGTAAAAGGAAAAGGAGGCCACTATGATTCTCAAAAGAAGTAGCTGAAAAGGTGAAGAAAAAGAGGTTGGCCTTCATAAAATACAAGAGTCACAGAAAGAGGAAGACAAGTATCAGTATTTGGAAAAACTTAGAGAAGCTAGAAAAGCAGTCAGGAAAGCAAAGATACAAAAAGAAGAAATAGCCAATACAACAAAATAGGGGGACAAGCCAGTTTTCAGATGTTAGTGAGAGAAGGAAGTGCAAAAGCAGTATTGTCAGACTCCAGGGTGAAGAGGAGGAATATGTAGAAGTGGATGAGGATAAAGCAGAATTGCTTAACATATAATCTGTTCTGTGTTCACAGATGAAGGGCTATGAGAGCAGGACCTCAGAAAACTCCCACAAGGAGATCTTGAATGATTTTCAAAAGATTGTTTGTGAGGAACTAGCTAAACTAAAAGTAGACAAAGAGATGGGGCAGGATTGGATGGTGACATTTTCCTTACTATTAATTTCCTTTCCTGGAGTCCTGTTAGACCAGTCCAGATAAGTGGGTTATGTCCCCCTGCCAACAGATGTTGAGACAGAGAAAGTAAAAAAGGCCAAATCAAGCTGTGACATCATCCCTCGTATAAAATCCAGGCACAGCTAGGGGTCCCCTCAGTACTATGCGTAACAAGCAATGGAAGACAAGAAAACCCTCTAAAGGACCCCGGCCCAAAGATGCAAAATAAGGAACTATGGACAAGATGCAGAATAAAGAACTATGGACAACTGAGAACTATGTACAAACAGGCACAGAGCCATGTATGAAGGATGCTGTGAGCACAATATACACAGACTGTATGATCCAGGCATAAATTTTCACAGCAGACCAAGGGGGTGGGTCCAGCGCAGTGAACAGCACCCTGGAACCGAACCGGGCAGCTGCTCACGCTTGTATGTTGAGCCGATAGTGGCGCACAAAGGTAGCCAGGAGGACCATGTTGCTGCTCAACAGATGTTCAAGAGAGATGTGAAGGCAAACTCTGCCCAAGAGGTTGCTTGTGCTCGTGTTGAATGGGCTTTGAGCCCTGTGGGAACAGGTTGACCGTGTAACACGTAAGCCGAGGCTACTATTTCACGAATCCAGTAGCACAGTGTAGTTCTGGATGCTGCCTGTTCCTTGCGGGATCCAGAGAACAAAGAGGTGATCGGACAGACTAAATGGGTTGGCCACCTCTAAGTAGCGCAGCAGGGCATGCTGGACATCAAAGCAGCAGAGACCCTTGTCCACGCCAACACACTGTTCACAGCAAAAGGCCAGCAAAGTCTGCAGGGTGACCCCTTCAGGTGAAAATGTCAGTTATGGGCAATGGCAACATAAGGCTTGCAACTCCGAAATATGCCTTGTGGAGGCAATTGTGACCAGAAACAACATCTTTAGAGAGAGGTCCTTCACAGTAGCCTGCTTGAGGGGTTCAAGGGGGCACGTATGTATGAGGTCCCAAAAAGGCACCATGGGGCACACTGGAGGCTGTAAGGCCCGAGCCCCTCAAAGGAAACATTGGATGTCTTGATGAGCAGCCAATGAATGACCTGCCACAGGCCCGTGAAGACAAAAGTGCTGTGACTTGAATCCTCAGGAAATTGCAGTCGAGGCCCTTCTGAAGAAAGGTGAGAATGGAGGAAATCAGGGCCCACCACAATGAAACATGGCACTGCCTGTACCATGTGACAAAGAGCAGCCTGTACCATGTGACAAAGAGACTGTGGCATAAGCCATGGATGTGGATTTCCAGCGAGCTTTGAGCAACATGGATATCACAAGAGCAGAATGTTGATGCATTTCAAGTGCCATGCCATAAGCGAAAAGTGAGTGGAGTCCTCCATGAGGATGGATCCCTGTCGGAGGAGACCCCGACAGGCTCAGAGAGCCAGTGGCATGGCTTTCAGGAGTTGCACCAGATCAGTGTACCACGGGCAACATGACCAGTCTGGAGCCACTAGAATAAGGAGATGCGGGTGCTGCTCGATCCGCCATAGGAGTGTAAACCGCATTGATTTAAAATAGCACGGTAGATAAAAACCAAATAAATAAATAAATAGGAGTGGGGAACCATGGCCCACAGTAGGAAGACAGAGAAGGAGGTCAGTGGGCCAGAGCTGGACCAAGGCATCCAGAAAGCTGGAGCCTGTTTCTCAGTGACAAATGAATGAGGATGCCTTGGCATTGCACCTGGTCACCACGAGATCCATTCCCAGAGCACCTCAGCGCCGGACAATGCAACTGAAGGCCCATGGAGCAAGCTCCCACTTACTGGGATTGAGAAGGTGACAGCTGAGGTAAAAACAACGCTCTCTGAAGGGGGTGCATAGGCACTCTCGCCCATAGCACTAGGTCCAGCGACACTGCCATGGACCCCAAAATCTGCAGATAAGGCCATGCTGCTCGACTGCGCTGTCTCAAGAACTGGTGAATCTTCCCTTGAAGCTTGACTTTGCGTTCCTTCGGAAAAAGAGCATCCCCTGCCCCATATTGAAATGGGTTCCAAGGTAGAGGAGATCCTGCAAGGGATGAGAGGACTCTTGGCAAAGTTTACTACCCAACTGAGGCCACGAAGGATGCATAGGACCTGCTATGTGGTAGACTTGCTCTCCTCCCGGGACTTTGCCTGTATCAGCCAATCGTCTAGATAAGGGTGAACAAATATTCCCTGGCTCTGCAACGAGGCCAGCACCACCACCACGATCTTTGTGAAGGTGCGAGGCACCATGGCTAAGCTGAACGGAAAAGCCTGAAATTGGAAGTAACCCATGAGCACTGCAAATCTGAGGAATCTTTGGTGGACCGGCTGAATGGACACATGCAAGTATGCCTTTGTGAGGTCTAGGGCGGTAAGAAACTCTCTCTGGCGTACTGCCATGACAACAGAGTGCTGTGTCTCCATCTGAAAGTGAGGCACGCGGAGCACCCGACTGACATACCTCAGGTCGAGGATAGGCCCAAAGGAATCCTCCTTCTTTGGGACTACAAAGTAGATAGAGTATCGACCTTGACCTAATTGGTCTGAGGGAACTAGCACCTCTGCCTGCAGACATAATAAGCATGCTAGGGTGTGTCTCACTGCCTCTCTCTTGGCGAGCATCTTGCAGGGCAAGACAATAAAGACATCGGGAAGAGGGTGCTCCAATGCGTACCCATCCCAAATCATTTCTAGGACCTACTGGTCCATAGTAATCTGGACCTAGATGGAGTAAAAGAGCAGAAGCCAACCCCCTACCAGCATGCACTCTGCCTGGGTCCCCCATCCTTCACTGCGACTTCTTGGGGTTGGACCAGGCACTAGGGAAGAAACCCTGACTGGACCCCTTGAAAGGGCTGTCCCTTCGGAGGGTAACGCAGCCGCTGATAAGGAGCAAAACGTGAGGCCCAAAACCCACGGGACTCGCGGTGCTGCCCCTGAGAGGCCTGTGTGGCCTTGGCTGGCTTAGGTTTATCCTCTTGACCGGCTTAGAGTCCCCCAATTCTTTCAATAGCTTCTCCAGGTCTGTCCCAAACAACAACCGGCCGTGAAAGGGAAGTTGTGTCAGGCAATGTTTGGAAGACACATCTGCCAACCAGCTGCAAAGTCAAAACAACCGACAAGTCACCACTACAGACATCATGCCCTTGGCTGAGGCCCTAAGCAGATCGTAAAAGGGATGGACTCCAGGTGAGCAGTGCCTGACAACTCGGACCAATCTGTTGCCACATAGGCCACGCAAATCGAAGCTTGCACCTCAAAAGGCCTGATTTAATGAGGTTTCTAACTTCTTATCCTGCGGATCCTTTAAGGCTGCCACACTTTCCATGACATCAACCTTGGGAAGCCTCAAAACCTCTGATTCTTTAGATGCAAACGGGTAAAACCGTTGCATCGCTCGGCTACCTCGAAGTCCAGATTCTGGAGCCTCCCATTCAAGGTCAATCAACTGTTTCAAGGCTCTATCAAGCAGAAAGGGCACTTCGGAGACCTTAATTCCCTGCAGGAGAGTGTCCTCCAAGGGCGGATCCTCCGTTAGGGTATCCACTGATAGATTAAGAGCTGCCAGGAATTGGGTAATAAGCACTGTTAGCTCCTTCTACAAAAGACTAATGATATTTGGATCTTCACCCACTGGGAGTGTCTCAGCCGAACCCTCCAAGGCTGCCTCCTCCTCCAGAGGCCCAGCGGGACCCTCCAAAGGGTCCTCAGATCCAAGCAAGAGCACCGAATCCAGATCCTCCTCTAAGGCACCCCAAAGCCGCAGAAAGAGGTCATGGGCCACTGTCAGACCATCAAGCGCTCCCCAAAGGCCTCCCCTGAGTAGGAAGGGAAGACAATTTCGGCTGACTGGTCACGGTTCCGTTTATTGCAATAGGCTTGATGCAGCATTAGAATGAACTCTGTGGAGAAAGGAGTATCAGCCAGGGACCCAGAGCTGTGCAAGCTAGGTAGAAGGGCTGAAAAAGAACTCCCCTCAGTGGGCGTGACCCCAAAGCTGCTGGGTGCGATGCCAGCAAAATGGCAGTGGTTCCCGCAAAAAACATAGGCTCCGCCACAGGAGACAAAATGCTTAGAGAGCCACACCTGTGAGTCCTCAATGCTCTCGGTACCATGCCTCAACAAGTTGTGGCATCGATGCAACTGAGCCTCCGCCTGATCTTCAATATCCTTGAAATTCAATACCAATGAAGACAAGGACAAATCATTCCTAGTCTTTAGGGAAGCAGAAGAGGATGAACAATGTTCAAGGGATCTACGGATGCTTCGTTCTGAGTGAAGTCAAGGACTCCTTGATACCGATGCATCACCAGTGTGCGGTGCAGCCTTAGAAGCCTTAGAGATCGATGCCACTGATGCCGAAGACGATGGATTGGACTTAGAGGCACTAAAAATCCTTTCACACCATGTCATCTGTAAGCACAATTTACAAGATGGAGGCTTATAGTTCGATCCAGGCATTGTAGGCATCAATTATGGGTATCCATAATGAACATGGTTCTGGAGCACTAGGAACATTTTTTAAAACCCCATTGGCAAGTTTTTGGGACATCCCAGCAGGAAAAAAAGCTGAAATGAAATCAAACAGCTTGATTTTGAAAAGGTTTCGTAGCCAAATCGCCAAGTGCCTAAGGGGACTGTGAAATGGCAACAAATCCTAACCAGCGAAAACTAAGAAGTGAAGAGAGAATCACGATGGCAGGCAGGTATAAAATCAATGCAAAAATTACAAAAATCTCACTCGTGCAAAAGGAATGAGAAGGAATGAGGCAGGACTCGGACATGCCTCCAAAGGGCTCTGTGGAAATAAAACAGACTTAGAAGAAATGGCACCGCAACAGCAGATGGGAAGATGTATGCATTTGCAGTGAAGCTCTCCAAAAGCTCCTAGGAGCTGGGAAAACTCCCTTGTGGAATAGTGGATCACAGACTAATCCATTTCTTCTCTCCAATCCCTGCTGTCCCGTCCTGAGAGGAATACAACAGATCTCTCCAAGCAACTTCCTTAGGAGAGAGAATCTGTGGCACTTGGCTCCACTGACAACCGCAGGATTTGTCCCCAGGACTCCTGAGGTCCCCAGCAGAGGGCTAAGGAACCCATGGCTTGGGCACAGATGACTGAAAGGCTGTCAGCATTTCTTGAAAGCAGCCTTTAAACTACTTCAGCAACTGCTGCTCAATCCCGGCTGAAAAAAAAAGGACAAGAGACACCAAGGGGCTATCCTGAAACCATTGGTCCCACTCCATAGTGGTCCCAGACCTACCCCCCAACTCTCCTTCTGCCCTTCTGGGAGCATGTGGTTATCTAAGATAGCTGCTGTTCCTGTCAGTGGGAAAATTAGAAGAGGCACAGAGTCCACCGCAATTTTGGCTTTGGGTCTTGAATCAATGAAAAAAAAATCTGCTCTGAGGCTCCATCATCACACTCAAAGCAGAAGAAAACAGCCATGGAACTAATGCGATGGCTACCAAAGGCCACAAAGGGCCAGGGACCTGACATTGCAATGACAACAACTGCCTTGCAAAACAACCTTCAAAAAACTGCGTGCTGCACTGTACTTCCTTCCTCTCCTGTCAAACAAAGAAATCTCCTTACCAAACTATTCCACAGCTCCACAGAGCCGGGTACAATTACTGTACTTTGCTTTATTAAAAAGAAGCGGGATTTCTTGAAGAAATAAAGCCTTTATAATAGCCACAAGGGAGAAGAGGATAGGGAGGGCAGGCAAAGGCCCTTACTTACCAGCCCCCTTGGGTATACTTGACAATCTCTTTGCAGCCCACTTGTGCTGAAACTTACAGACCACAGTGCGGGAAACAGGGTATCCTCTGACTCTGTGAGGTGGGGGCTCTCAAACTCTGGCCTCAGAGCTCACGTTGGGCCTACGCAGCTCAACCACAGGGCATTTGGGTCATAACCCAGTCCCGGGGAGCTGTAGGCCTAATTTCATACTGCAGGACCACAGCATACTGCAACCAGGCAGAAAATACTGGCAAGTTCCAGAACTGCCACACAATTTATCTAGGTGATAACATCATTGATGCTTGTCATGTGCTGCCACTCATCTGGATTGGTCTAGCAAGATGAAAAGGAAAATCTGTTACAGCGATAGCCTCCACCACCTGCACAAGTAGGCCTTTCATGGCTTTCCACTTTCATCGTTTGTTCTTACATGGTCAGTACTTAACATCCAGACCCCCTTCCATGTTAAAATTCAGCCTTCCCATGTTCAATAAAGTTATGTTTAAGCATGGCCCCTCCATTCATCACTGAGAATCCAAAGCAACCTCACAATCACAGCCCAGAGAAATCAAAGTAGCCAGAGTCAGTACCTGATATCGACGAAGGAGACACCAAACCCGGGGCAGAAACTTTTCAAAACCAGAGTCATCAATGCAGCTATACCGATAGAGATACCACTGCAAGAGAAATGTGAAGCAGTGCACTGGGTATGGCAGCAGGCAGGGATTGACTGATGTAAAGACCATGCGATCTATCTAGAAATGAAGCGGGTTTGGGAGGCAGAGCGTTAAAAGAAATAAGCACAGGAGTACTGAAGTGAGCAAGCAAAAGATGCTCACTTCTTACCTCTATTGCTTCAGTAAAGAACAATATGCTAGATTTACACCAGCTCTGTTTACCCCCCAAAAGCGCTGTACATATCCTAACTTGCTTTTTAGCTAGAGAAACAACTACTAATATCCCTGTTTCACCCCTCAAGCTTTATCCCACTGATCAGGGCCGGTGCGAGGCGCCTTAGGTGAACCTCACCCCTTGTGCTCTCACCTCTCCCCCCCCCAACCCCTGCAGCACCTATTGCCGCCACTGCTACTGCCCCTCTCTGGGTCCTGCAGCAGCGGCAATGGGCACTTACCTTTAAACTTCGGCACCATGGGACTGTTTGCTTCCGCCCCCTCCGATGCCCAATGCTGACTTCCTGTCTGCAAATAGAAAGTTAGCAGCGGGCGATCCGAGAGGGTGGAAGGAAACAGCCCCATGGCACCGAAGTTTAAAAGGTAAGCACCACTGGGCTGTTTGTGGCCATTGCTGCTGCTGAAAGCTCCAAGAGGGGTGACAGCAGCTGCAAAGGGTGCCCCTGGAGGGCCAGCACTCTAAACAACTGCCTAGTTTGCCTAATGGTAGCGCCAGCCCTGCCGTTGATCCATCAGGTTTAGCTCTGCTGTCCTAGTAGAAGTCTCTCAACATCTCTCCATCTCTAGCAAGTCCATTGGACTTGAATTTTGCCCAAAGCTTTTCAGCTCCCCAGGACTTACCAGCTTACTGAAGTAGTTGCGGCTCACTTTCATCACCTCACCCTTGTAGCGCACGCAGGCGGTGTTATTTTCCATGTGTACTTCCACACCAAGCATGGGTGGAGAGGGGATGGACAATCTCACAGGATAACAGTACACCAGCCGATCTTGAATCTCAGGGGTTTCCACTTCATCTGTACATTAACAACATGGGGAAAGGAAGGATTTCACAACTTGAGAAGACAATCTCCTCTGGGCCATCAAAAACTGAAACATCTCCACCGTTCTCCAGATCATGAGAACTTATGTGGTCTTGTAAGCCTTTGTGCACCATCATATTTGGATGTTTTGGATGGAGCTTTGGAGTTTTTAAACTCTATTCTCTAGATGTCAAATGTTATAATGACACCTCTATATTCTCTTGCAACCCATTGTACCAGGATAGCATACCCTTACTCCTACATACCACCCAGGGATAAAATAACCAACCCTTACTCTTCCGCAGTTTCATTTCAATTTTCCTGGCCATCAA
Source organism: Ichthyophis bannanicus (assembly GCA_033557465.1). NCBI lineage: Eukaryota > Metazoa > Chordata > Amphibia > Gymnophiona > Ichthyophiidae > Ichthyophis > Ichthyophis bannanicus. The sequence goes on along the minus strand of CM066049.1, from coordinate 91,868,969 downwards.
ACACTGAAGCCTCATCTCTCTCTGCTACCTATTTCAACTCCCTTCCACTACTCTCCCTACTGCTGCCAGGTCTACATAAGAAAAGGAGACGTGTTCCATACCAGATATGTTGTTCTCCTTGAGAAGGGCAAGGTGCTTCTCTCGAATCCGTTTCACATAGTCACAGGATATATGGTAAATTTTACTGCAGATTCCTTCAACAGAGTCTTTTGCTACTGCTGTCATGTGCGGACCGCACTGCTTCCGCAGGTGTTCCAGTCTGTCCTGAAAGGGCAGAGAGGGAAAGAGGACAAGGAGTAAGCAGCAAAAGAAAGAAAATGGAGAGGGAATAGGACACGCACAAACACACAGATGAGCAAAACTGGGAGTAAGTGACAGCAAAAAAAGAAAAAAAAAAAGCAAGGGCTAAGGAGGAACAAGAAATTAAAGTATATGAAAGAGAAAGAATAAGGAAAATATGTGTAATAAAGCTGATGAGAAAAGAGGAAAACTAGAAGAGTAAGAAAAGGAGAGAGAACAATGATGTAAAGAAAAGACAAAATGGACAAAAGAAGACTGTTGTGCAGTAGAATCACTAGTGGAATCAGCAGTTTCCCAGACATCTACAACATAACACTCTCCAAACAGTCCTTAATGGAGTGAACCAGGGCTATCTCTGGAATTTCATACTCTAGAAACCTAAAACCTGCATTGCTTCTACGCATAAGCAAAAAGTCTTAACTTAAAGAATGACTGACAATAGGATGAACCCAATAGATGGATAGCCACAGAAAGGAATATTAACCATATAGTCTTCCTTGGTGGCAAGATGGTCCCGTCGTAGCCAGCTAAATGTGTCCTCCACATTCCATTTTACCACCTTCCTGCTGTCAGGTGATGCACTCCTGCAAGGAACAAGGAATACAAGGAGATTAGAACTGCTGTGCACCATCTCAATTGACTCCTTTTAATGTACTGATCTTTCTCAAAAGATGGGATCAGTGGGCCAGTCAATGCAGGCGGGGGTCCTGGAATGCAATAGCGCATGTCTAGGGTACGTTGCAGCTAAGGAGGTGCTTTCAAGGGTCGCAGAACGGTTATCAGGAGTAGAATCCCTGCTGCTAAGTTTGTGTTTTGTATTGGCAGTGCTGGTCTGTAGAAATCTGAGAGGGGAGATGAGAGAGGTGTTAGGACTGATGGGAGGCCCCTGCAGTGTGGGTGAGGGTTGCTCAGGCAAGAGAGCAGGCATTGTTAGAGAGGAAACAGCATGTCTGCATTTTAATGGGAGGAGCATCCTGAGTAGAATCTCGTGGCGAGGTCTTATGTTTGTGGCAACTGTGCTTACCTTTGTGTGAAGCTAAGCTGCCTTGTTTGCTTTCATGGTCTACCTGTAACAGGGCAGGCTCTTTGAAAGAAGCTTTTGGTTTTCCCTTGCTTGCTGTGAAGGACCAGAGTTTGCTACAGCCCATTGGTCAGAGTAAGAAACTCGGGTGAGTAAGAAACTGAGCCTAAGAATCAGGAGGAGGAGGGGTAGAGCAACTGTCCTGGATCTGTGGGATTTGTGTTCTTTCATTAGTTGTCAATGCCAAGAGGAAGTCTGCCTCTGGTCAAGCGGCTCAAACATGTAAAAGACCCCAAACATGTTTTGTTTGTGCCTGGTGGGATGTGGACAGGGAGGAAGCAGAACATCTCAGCCACAAGAGAGGGCCACAGTTGGAGCTGTGCTGCCATTTCTATTTTTTTTCTTAGTGCCTCTGATTTTGTATTCTATCAGATGGCAGCCCGACGATTTGAGTTGTTGTTTTTTTTTTTTAAATGATGCTGCAAACTGAGATGCAGGAAGCAGAGAGCATGAGTGAAGGAGCAAGCTGTGGCTGAACTTGGCAGCACTTAAAGTAAACTGAAGAGTAAACAGTACAGATGTCTGCCCAGAAGTCAAAGAGACTTCTGAGCTTCGGCAGGCTGGCTCCATCGAGGACAAACATCAACTAAGTGTGTCCGCAGCCTCCTGCTTGTCTGTGGAGAACGAGGAATACAAGATTAGAACTGCCGTGCACCCTTAACTGACTTTCTGATGTACTGATTCTGCTCATTAAAAGAGATCTATATTTTTGGCATTGATTTCTCCATGTTTCAATCCTAGGAATGCCACTGGTAAACAAACCCAGGAAACTTCACAGGTGCTTATCTCATTAACTTCAGAAACCAGTCCAAATACAGGCTGTGTAATTAGGAATGCTATTTAACCTACAGTTTATTTAAACAGCACAGAGGCAACAGAAACAAGCAAGACTATCCTCACTCAGTAGCTACAGTGCTTCTCAATGATCATTTAAACATTTGGGGGAAGGGGGTCATATGCAGTAAGGTGAAATTAGGCTTTACCTGCTAATTTTCTTTCCTCGAGTCCCTCCAGTCCAGACTGCAAGGTACTTATGACCTAGACTGGCCACTGTTGGAAACAGGATACTGGGCTTGAAGGACCATGGTCTGACCCAGTATGGCATATCTTATGTTCTTATGTTATGTTCGTATGCCTACCTGCTAGCAGATGGAGACCAAGAACCACTGGTTTGAAAATTTCTCCATGGACCAGCAGGATTGCATAAGCCACACCTGGTGACGTCCTCCGGGTGGCGCCATAGGTACAGAAGTGCTCTCCAGAGCTCAGAAAGGTTCACCCAGGTAGCCCACTTCACCGGCCCGCCCCCTAGCCCGGCCAGTCTTTTTCCTTCCGCCTTGCCAGGAAGACGGACCCTGCTCTCCTCTACATTTTCTTCTACATCTCCATCATCAGGAACGATCACGCAACATGCCTAAACCGGGCTTTACGAAATGACCACGCTGCAACAGGAACATGAGCAGCACAGACACCCACGACAACTGTGTTCGCTTCTTGGGAGCTGGCCACAACGTGGAAGACTGCTCACACTGCAGCTGGATGTCTCCGAGGGCCTGAAAGTCAAGGGAACATGCTTTAAAAGATTATCTGGCTTCTTCGCGTCTTGCAGGTAAAACCGCTGCCTCTCCCACTGCTGCTCCAGCTCAGGATGTGCCCGACAGGGCCCCCATCCCCAGCCACGCATCTGAAATGACCTCCGCGACTTCGGCACCTCCAACAGCCCCTGCAACAGCCCATATCTCCTCCCAGGACGCCGCAAACCTCCGGTCCCCGGTAGAGCCTAATTCTGTTTTCAATAGGCCCGCGGCCTCTCCTCCACGCGGCCATGCTGCTCCCAATCATGGCGCCGTTGGGAAGTCCTCCAACTCCGCCCACCACCGCCTGATTGGCCACAGCAGAAGCAGCCCAGGAGACAGCCCCAGACATAATCGCACAGAGCAAGGAAGCTCCACAAGACTCTGGCTCCTCTTCACAGTGCCGCACGGCCCACCCCGATGAACCCACACAGCGCCGACAGTGAGGCGGCTCATCGGCGCCATGCGCACAAGCACAAAAAACACTAGACTCGTGGGGGCAGTGACGGCAGCCACACAAGGCACAGCAGCGATCACAGCCGAAGGCAAAGAGCCAGCAGAGGCTCCTCCGATAGCAGCGCTTCCAGTCCCAGACCTGCTCAGCACAGGAGACACCGCTCAAATTGCCATCATGCCTCCCGGCACCACAAGAGGCACAGAAAACGATCCAGCTCCTCCAGCCCCAGCAGCAGCTGGCAAGAGAGATCCTGCAGCCATGTCACTGACTCTGCCAACTCCTCTGCCATCCTGAAGTTGCTTACCCAACCGGTGCAGCAGACCGCTCCCCCTACCTCTATGGCCCCCCGCCTCCAGCTATTTCAACAGCCAGATCATGCTCTGGATCCCTTCTATGCCCGGATCACATTCAGCCTTCTACGCCAGCGCAGGAATCCCCGGACATTCCATCTCCAGACAGCACCGCTGAGGAGCAGGACATTGAAGCTGCAATCGTTGGCTCTGCGTCCAACGACCATACCACCTCTGAGAACAGACAATCCCGGAACCAGAGGGCCCTCCGCCCCCTCTGGAAGACCTTACTTACCCCAAGTTCTTGAGGAAAGTAGCAACCACTCTGGCCCTGACGACATCCGACGCAACAGACGAGCCAGAACCGGAGGTTCTGAAGTACCTCTCCACTCCTAAGCCCTCTTCCGTGCTGCCAATGCATCGCAAGCTACGGGACAACCACCTGAGACTATGGCAGACTCCTGCTTCTGGCCGCCCATTCTCCAGAAGATTGGACTCTAAATACCAGGTCCAGCCTATACCGTGGTTCGCGAAACTCCAACTGGCACACCAATTCATCATCGTTTCCTCAGCTCTAAAGAGAATCAATTCCTCATGCATCCACTCCAACAACCCACCCGGTTGTGACCACAAGCTCCTCAATGACATAGGCAAGAAAGTCTTCCAAGGGGCCATGCTCAGCGCTAGGATCGTGGTGCACCAGTTCCAGCACGTCCTCTTCCAGGACGCCTGTATGGCAAACATCAAAAACGCCATCACATCCCTCCCTAAAGAGTCACAAGCGTCGATCTCGAGCACGCTCGCTGACATGACAGAATGCAACAAACATCTGGCCAGCACAGCCTTTGGCACCTTCGACACGTCTGTGAGGACCACAGGCACGGCAATCTCCACCAGGAAGTGGGCATGGCTAAGAGCGTCCGGTCTGCGTGACGACACCCACGACAGGACTGCTGATGCACCCTGTACGGGTGCATCGCTCTTCGGGGAGAAAGTCACAGACACGGTAAATGACATGAAGGAACACTGCACTACACTGCAGTCCTTGGCAGAGGATGGCTTTGAACGCCACAGCAGCACCCAAAAGGGCAAATATCAATGGAAACCCTACTACAGTTCCAACAAAAGATACCCTTCCAACCGAAAGTGGCAAGGTCCCAGATACAAAGCCAACTCTTACCACGGACCCTCTCACCAACGCCAGCCCCAGAGGGACTGCAAGCAGAAGAAGAACACCAACGCACCAGTGGGCAAAGGTGGTTCCTCTTTTTTGACAGGCCTTTGCAGGCACCCACCCAGATTGGGGGGCGCCTGTTACAATTTCTACAGGAATGGGAGAAGATCACCTCGGATTCCTGGGTCCTACGAGTCATTCAGGAGTGATACCGCATACATTTTTTTGCACCGCCTTGCCAACACACCAAACCAACCAGTGAGACCCCTCCCCACCTACAACTCCCCATGGCCACAGAACTGATGCACCTCCTTGCCTCCCACGCAATAGAGGAGGTGCCACCAACTGAGATCAACTCTGGATTCTACTCCAGATACTTCCTCATTCCAAAGAGGTTGGGTGGAGTGCGCCCCATCCTAGACCTACGCAGGCTGAACAAGTTTATCACCAAGGAGAAGTTCCGGATGTACTCTCTCTCAATTCCATCCTTCCCCTTATTCAAGTCGGCGACTGGATGGCATTCCTGGATCTGCAGGAAGCCTACACCCACATCCTCATTCACTAATCGTACAAGACGTACCTTCGCTTCCACGTGCTGGGGCAACACTATTGAGTCCTCCCCTTTGGGCTGTCGCCGGCACCACGCGTCTTCACCAAGTGCATGGCCGTTGCAGCAGCGCACCTCCGCATGCAACACATCTCCATCTTTCCCTACCTGGATGACTGGCTCTTCACAGCACCCTCAGCTCAGGAACAACAAGAGTACCTGAGGAGGGCCACTGCCATGATTTCCACCCTTGGCTTTGTCATCAACTACGATAAGTCTCAACTACAACCCTCCCAACGACTGGAATTCATAGGAGTAGTAATCGACACCCAGAAGTCAAAAGCCTATCTCCCAAAATGCAGACTGCTCGCCATCACCTCCCTGGCAGCCAGCTCAGCCACAGCAGGGAACACCTCCACACGGTCCCTACTACGCCTCTTAGGCCACAGGGCGGCCACGACATCAGTCCTCACTGTTGCGAAGATGAAAATGTGCATGCTCCAGTGGCATCTGCACACCCACTGGAACCAGCACTCTCAAACCCTCTCCACCCGCATCCCAATGACCCCTCAGCTCAGAACTCAGCTATGCTGGTGGACGGTTCCAACGAACCTCTCAGGAGGCAAGGACATTCACCAACACGAGCACCAGGTGATTCTCACCACGGACGCGTCCAACACCGGTTGGGGCGCAAACCTCCTACAGTTCAACACCCAAGGGGCATGGTCTCCACAGGAACGACAATTAGCCCTCAGCTCGAGGAAATTGATGTGTATCAGATACGTTCTTCGGACGTTTCTGCCACACCTGTGGGACAAATCTGTCCTCATCCAGATGGACAACCAGGTGGCCATGTTCTACATCAACAAGCAAGGGGGAACTGGGTCACGCTCCCTCTGCAAGGAAGCGCTAACGATATGGTCACTGGCCTTGAAGAACAAGTGCAGATTGCATGTCTCCTACCTTCCGGGAGATCTGAACACCCTAGCGGACAAACTCAGCAGGCAGTTGCAGCCCCACGAATGGACTCTCCTCCCGGAAATTACAGACAACCTCTTCCGTCGGTGGGGAACTCCATCCGTCGACCTTTTTGCCACGAAACAGAATGCCAAATGCCCCCTGTTCTGTTCAAGACACCAGTCAGTCAAGAGGCTAGCAGCTGATGCATTCAACGTGTGCTGGGGGGAGTGGTCTCTGGTGTATGCCTTCCCACCGACCCCCCTTCATTCCAGCAACACTTCAGTGAATCGTCCAAGACAAGGCACACACCATCCTAGTGGACCCCCACTGGCCAAGTCAGATGTGGTTTTCCCTCCTGCTACGCCTGGCTCACGGGGCCCCCGATACGCCTTCCCCTCAGACCGGACCTACTAATACAACGTAGGCAGCATGAGGCACCCCAACCTCAAAGTCTTCGTTCTCACTGCCTGGAGGCTGAACAGTTAAGCCTCTCAGCACTCCACCTACTGGTAGAGGTACAGGACATGGTCCTGGCAGCCAGGAGACCATCCACCAGGAAGTCCTATGGCCTCAAATGGAAGAGATTCAGCATCTGGTGTGCAACACACAAGCTTGATCCAACCACATGTCCAGTCGCCTACGTCCTACAGTACCTCAGCTCTCTCTCCAACCTCGGCCTTAAGACCCAGTACATCTGGGTCCACCTCCCGGCGATAGCAGCTTTCCATGCCCCAGCAGACGGAGCCAAATCCATTGCGGCACTGCCCCTGACCACACGCTTCATGAAGGGGCTAACAAACCTCAAGCCTCTGGTCAGGCCTCTGGTTCCGCCCTGGGATCTCAACACTGTCCTCCAGTGACTAACCCGAGAACCCTTCGAACCGCTCCAGTCAGCAGACATGAAGTTTGCGTCCTGGAAAACCCTATTCTTAATAGCCATAACATCTGCCAGGACGATCAGCGAACTGAAAGCGCTAGTGGCACACCCTCCATACATGCAGCTGCACCAGGACCACGGATCCCTGCGGACAAACCCCAGATTTGTGCCTAAGGTACCATCTGCTTTCCACATCAATCAGTCCATCGAGCTCCCCTCCTTCTTTCCAGAGCCTCAATCATCAGCCGAAGAACAGTGTTTGCACACCTTGGACTGTCTCCGGGCTCTCCGGATCTACCTCCACAGAACGCAGCCCGTCCAGAAGTGCAACCAACTCTTCGTGTCCTTCGACCCAAACAAACCTGTAAAGCCTGTCACGAAGAGGACCTTTCCCACTGGGTGGCTGACTGCGTCTCCTACTGCCTTGACCCGACCGGCACCCAGGCACAGCCAAGAGTGGGTCCACACCAGCTCAGAGCGTTGGCCACCTCCCTAGCCAACCTGCGCTCAGTCCCACTGGTCGACATCTGCAAAGCAGCCACATGGTCTTCACTGCTCACTTTCCAGAAGCACTACTGCCTCGACCTCAGGTCTCAGGAGGACTGTGCCCTGGGCAGAGCCGTCCTTGCCACCACGGTGGAGGGAACTATGGCCGCTCCACCACCGGTGGCCTCACCCACTAGATCGAAGCACCCTTCATGAACAGGACATAACCCCGGTCCCTGGGGTCACGTTCGGCACCATCTGGTGTATGCTGCACTGTGTATGGCATTTGCACTCCAAACGCTGCACTATGTTCTGCACTGTTACTTTGCACCTTGTGACTGCACTGTGAATGTTGCACTATGTTACTGCATTTGTTGCATTATGTTACTATGTTACTGCACTATGTTATGTTGCTGCACTATGTTACTGTTACTATCTATTGCTGTGTTGCAATACGTACCTTGTAGTTTACTTATTGCACTGTAGCCTCTACCATGCACCACTGCACTCACATGCTACTGCCACACAGTTCGTTGTCATTAAATAATTTGCCCAGACTCGACTCTATAGCCTTTGTTCTCACGCCTCCCTCCTCCACCTCAGCGCACACCTGCACAGTTAGGGAGGCACCAGGTGTGGCTGGTGCAATCCTGCTGGTCCATGGAGAAAGCGAGGTTACTTACCTGTAACAGAGGTTCTCTGTGGACATCAGGATAAGTCAGCTACACAAGCCCGCCTGCCTTCCCTGGAGGAGGTCAGCCTGAATGAGCTCACAACCTAGCCAGAAAAGCCTAGCTAGGAACACATTGGCCGGGCTAGGGGGTGAGCCGGTGAGGTGGGCTACCTGGGCATGCTCAGAAAGGTTCACCTTTCTGAGCTCTGGAGAGCACTTCAATACCTATGGTGCCGACCGGAGGACGCCACTAGGTGTGGCTGATTTATCCTGCTGTCCACGGAGAACCCCTGTTACAGGTAAGTAACCTCGCTGTCACCCTATAAAGGGTCCTGTGAAACCAACCTCTTACCAGTAATTCTGTAATAAAGCAGACTCCATAAACAGCTAGTACTTCAGTAACAAAATTCAACATCCAATTATATTAACTGAACAATAATTCATGCTCCAAGAAGAGTCTGGATCAGTGGACCTAGACCACCACCCTCCTGCTCCCCCATATAACCTACAGCAATAAGAAAGAACAGCAGAGCAGAGCAGAGCAGAGCAAGAATTCCACAAAAAACTTAGAGCTCCCAAGTCAACCAGATCACCAGGCCCTAGTGCCTTAATACCTTTTCCAGCCAGGCTCGAAAAAAGTTAGACAGAATGGGTCCTGGACTGGACTGACTTCAGGAAAGAAAATTAGCAAGCAAGGCCTAATTTCACCTTCCTCAATGCCCACCAGTCCAGTCCAGATGTCTGAGATGGACCAAAACAGTCACTAATAACCAGGCGTGGTGGGGGTAGGCAGGAACCGAGAGCCTAGCCTGCAATACTCATGGCTCCAAATTGCACATCTTCCTGGTTCCTGAACATCCAGACAATAATGATGTATGCAGACCAAGTCACTGCTTTACAAATCTTGAGGGGTGGCACCAAGCCAAACTCCGCACACGATAAAGCCTGAGTCCTCATGGAATGAACTCTGAATCTCTCTGGCACTGTCCGCCCCTTTAAAAGATAGGCAATGCATGCTTTAAAGGCTGCCTCACCCTTGCACATCCCTCCATATAATACAGAGATGATCCAAATGTTAAAACCTCTTCAAATACTGACGAAGGACATGGCAGACATCCAACTTTCACAAAAGCCGAGATTCTGGATCGTCGCCCGAAACAGAAAGCACTAGCAGAGACACCGACTGATTAAGATGAAAAGCCGATGCCACCCTGGGCAGAAATGAAGGCATTGGACGAAGGACCACCTTCTCCCTAGAAATCAACAGAAAAAGCTCTCAACAGGATAAATCTTGGTGCTTGGAAATTCTATGCCTTGAACAGATTGCCAGTAAGAACACCACCTTCAACATAAGATTCTTCAGTGAAATCTCTGGAAGAGGCACAAAGGAGCCTCTGTAAGCACAGACAGTACCAAATTGAGATACCAAGACAGGACCACCATGAACCAGAGGACATACATGCTTAACCCCTCAAGAAATGTACCACATCTGGATGAGAGGCAAGAGAAACTCCCTGAATTCTACCTGTAAACAGGCTGAAGCTGCCACTTGTACCTGAAGGGAAGAGTAAGTCCCTTATCAAGCCCAGCTGCAAGAAGGTCAACACATTGAGCAGCGATGAACCCTAGGAACAAAGAAATCTTTCCTCACACCAACTCTCAAAAATTCTCCATACCCAAATGTAGGTCAGAGAGGTAGAACACTTTCGCATCCACAGCAAAGTCAATATGACCTGAGGAGAGCAGATTCCTCTGAAGAGCAGAGACATAAACAAGAATCTACCTATATCTGGCATGAAGTTTGGATCCTGCGTCAACAGATTGCTTACCACCAGTTAAGGAAACAAATCTTCCACCACTAGAAGTACCAGATTCGCATTCCATGGCCTCCACAGTCAATCCAGAGCTACAAAAATCACCAGTCCCAGATGAGACTCCACTCACTGGACCACTTGGCCTATGAGGGGACATGCGAGAAACATGTATTGCATGCCCTCCAGAGGACACCTCTGTACCAACACCTCGAGGCCTTCCGGCATGCTCTCCCATCTGAGACTGAAGAACCTGGCCACCAGGGCATTTACCATAGAAGCCATGAGATCCATTAATGGTGTCCCCCAGAGATCCACAATGTGCCAAAACACTGACAAGGGACCACTCTGCCAGGTCCAAAAGATTTCAGCTGAGATAATCAGCTTGGAAATTTTCTTTTCCAGCCACATGAGATGATAACAGCACTAGCAGATGTGTCTCTGCCCATTCCAGCAGGGGAGCCATCTCCTTTGACAAGACATAGCTTCCGGTACCCCCTTCGGCGACTCATATAGGCCATTACAATCCGATAGTAGTCGCACTGCTCTGCATCGGACCAGGTGATGAAAAGCTTTCAGAGCCAGGAAGACTGCCTCAGCCTCTAACTGACTGACTGGCCAGGCAGACCCTTCCATTGACCTTGCACCATCTGGGACCGATAAAGTGTCCCCCAACTGCTCAAGCAGGCATCCGTGGTGACCGGCAGCCATTCTGGTGTTTCCAGCGGCATTCCTAAATTTGGCCCTGGCTCTCCCCCGCAATGCTAATTTGTGCCACAGAGACTGTGTTTGCACTGACTATCTAGACAATAATACCCACTGTAAGGGATGCATATGTGCTCTGGCCCAAGGCACCAACCTCAACGTCGCCACCATGGACCTCGGGACCTGCAAATAACCCCAAGCTCAGGGAAAATGCCTCTCCAGTAGTGCTTGATCCTGGCCCTGCATACCCTCCAGCAACAGTGAAACTTGGCCTGTCCTGATGTAGAAGAGAGCTCCCAGATGCTCCAAGGACTAAGTTAGCTGTAAAGTGCTCTTGACAAAGTTGATGACCTAGCCCAAGTTCTGGAGCAGGGAAACACCACTTGGTCCATAGCTAATTGGCTTTCTCAAGGCGGCTAAACCCTGATCAGGGAATCATCATCAAGATAAGGGCAAACTAACACCCCCTTCCTGCACAAAGCTACTGCAACTACTACCATTATCTTGATGAATGTACAGAGAGCTGTGCCTAGGCTGAAGGGCAGAACCTGAAACTGAAAATGATCCACGGGCAAAGCAAAATGGAGGTTATCATTGATGCTCCAGTCAAATAGGAATGGACAAGTATGCCTCAGACAGGTCCAAGGAGGTCAAGTATTCCCCTTGCCTCACTGCCACTATAACCGACTGCAGGATTTCCATGTGGAAATGTGTCACTTGCAAGACTCTGTTAATCTGCTTCAAATTCAAAATCTGTCGAAAAATTCCTTCTTTCTTGGGTATCACAAAGTAAATGGAGTACCAACAGAGGTCCCATTCCTTCAAAGGAACTCACACTATGGTCTCAAGCTGCAGCAGTCACTCGAGGGTCTCCACCACCACCTACCTTTTTCTGGTGCCCAACAGGGAGACTCTATAAAAGTGTCAGAAGGGTTGTGCCAATTCCAGGGCATATCCCTCTCAAATCACCTCTAGTACCTATTTGTCTGATGTTATGTGGATCTAAGTGGAATAAAACACCTGCAGATGACCGCTCACCAGAACCACTTCTATTTGGGCCCCCAAACTTACATTGGAAGGCCTTAGAGCCTCCTATAGCACCTGATGCTCCATCCCTTCTTCCTCTACAGTTGTCCCAAAAGGACTGACCCCATGGGAGAAACCTCAACACTGAGAAGAACCAAAACATGCCAGATGAAACTTCCGCACCTCTTGAGATTGGCCGCGCAAGGCCAAAGAAGACTTAGAGCCCCACAACCTGTTTTTCAGCAACCTAGGCACTTTAGAGTTGCCCAAATCTTTCACCAGTTTCTCAAGCGCCTCCCCAAAAAGCAGTTTACCCTTAAATGGGAGTTTACTAAGCCATGCCTTAGATGACACATCTGCTGACCAACTGCACAACCACTGAGCTGTTACCTAATCAAATCGTACAGGGCATCGAACAGAAAAGTAGATTCCCACTCCAACCTAACCGGCTCTGACAAGGGCCTTAAGTGCTCTCTGACTTTCTGTGACTACCGCAAAAAGTCCAGGTCACATATACCTCGCAGACTCCCATCTGCAGAGTTAAGGCAGAGACTTCAAAAGCCTGCTTCAATAAGGCCTCCAGCTTTCAATCCTGAAAGTCCTTTAGCACTGCTCCATCTCCGAACCAGATGATCATCTTCTTGATGACTGCTGTCACCAATGCAGAAAATTTTCCTTTTCGTCCAGCGGAATAAAGTATTGCTGTGCCAGCATCCGGAGAGTCCCACTCTGCCGTAATCATATCCTTTATGGTCCTATGCAGTGGAAAAGGACTTAGGAGGTTTACGGATACCCTCCAATAAAGGATCTTCCACCATCCCCACTGCCACGGGGACGTCCTCCGCAATATTCAGGGCCACGAAAGTCAGAGATAAGGGCTGAAAACTCATCTCTATGGAAAACTCTGACTATTGTAGGATCTTCCCCTACCTTGAGCTCTTTCCCTAAGGGCCCATTCCACCACTCCAACATCCCCTCCAAGGGATTTTCAGACTCCCTTGAGTGAACAGAAACTTGGTCCATATGCCCAGGCAAGGGACCCTCTGACTGAAGCAGAGCAGACAGTTCCTGAAAGTTGCTGAGAAACCTGCATGGTGCAATAGCAAAACAAATTCCAGGAAAAAGAGGGCTCTCTGCCCCAGGGTGGACCTCCCCCCCCCGACTTCCACACTTCCAAGGCCTCTCTGTCTTTAAAATGGCAGTGCTTCCAACCAAAAGCTCTACACAACGCTCCTTGTGGTCTTGGGCAAGCCACTTAACCCTCCATAGCCCATGTTCCCTGTAAAATAGTTATCTCCAAGTTATAATGCCCTGTTCAATGTAATTTCAGTTTGCTCAATGTAAACCGCACTGATGCAGAATAGCGCGGTATATAAGAGAATGTAAATAAATAAAGAATAAAATAAATAAATAACGCTGCTGAGGAGAGATCAGCTGAGGTGCGATCATGGTCCCTGTGGCTGCCACATCACGTGCAATGCTCCCAGAAGCTGCCAATAGCTGTTCCTTGGCTACCCTGCCTTCCTGCTCGCAGCCACAGCAGAAACCAGCGTCAGAGAGCTGACTTCAGTGGCTGCCAAAGGCTGCACAAAGAACATGTTGGAAGGCCATAATTATGGCACAGTCACGGCCTAAGCACAAAAAAACAGCTGGGTTGTGCTCACCTGCCATTTGCCGTGGATTCCAACTGCAGCCAATGACTGCAGAGCACTCCTGAAGCTCCTGTTCTGCCACAGCTGTGCCTCTTCACTGTAGCCTGAAGAGAGTGCCTCTCTTTGTAGCCTTAGAGAGCCAATCGCACCCCTGCCAACAAAGTTCAACCCCGGCCCCTTCCCAAACGTTGGGGAGAAGGAATGGAGGAGCTATTTTCAGAGGCTCTTTCCAGGATTCCTCAGCCCAAGGCCTGCAGCAAGACAGGGCGATCAAGGGGGAGGGACCCAGCGCCATTGGATTCTGCAGCCCAGGTGCAACTGAGACTAAGGCCCTCTGAGGAGCTGTGATCAAAGACACTCAGCCCATACTTAAAACTCTGTTTTTGTTTTTATTTTCAAGCCATCCAGTGGAGTCCAAACTCCCATTTGCTAGAGCCTGAAAAATACTGTTGAGAGGTTGGCTGCACAGGACCCTTATTTATTTATTTATTTAACCTGACTTCTATACCGCCTTATCCCGAAATCAAAGCGGTTTATATTGTAACACAATTTAAAACTGGATACAAAGGTTGGCATGCAGGGAGCTTAACAGGGTGAAAACTATTTACAATTTGCTTGATTTATTTACAAGTTGGTTCATGCTATTTACAGATTGGGTGGGGATATCAGAAAGCCAGTGGGTGACATCATCAAACCAGTGGGACTCCGTCTTCATCTGCTGGTAGGAAAGCATAAACCCAGATGTCTGGACTGGATTGGAGGGATGATGAGGAAATGACCGTATAAAATATCAACTGGCATAAAAGTATGTGTTTTGGTATGAAGATGCACAGTTTGCTTAAAGATGTAGCTGGGGAGCACAATCTGGACGGTTGGTGTATGTGCAAACATTTACATCTGCTCATGAGCAGGTGTAAGTGTCAAAGCCTACATTCAAGGCATGTTCTCTGCCACACACACTTATTTTATAAAGACAAGTACGTGCCCATGTAGATGCCCTGCTACAAAATTATCCTCAAGAAGTGCCACGACAGGTCAAGACCACTAGCCCATCGAGTTCAGCATCCTGTCTTCCACAGTGGCCAGTCCAGATCAATTGGATATACCTGGCAGATCATAATAGGAAGTCCATTCCCCATTACTCCCACAAGACAGATGCCCAAATCTATTTGGCTAATGGTTGATGAACTGGTCCTCCAGAAACCTGTCCGAACCTTAAACTTAGCAATGCTATTAGCAACAAATTATGTAACTCAATGGTGTGTTGATTAGTCCTAGAAGTATTTTATTATTATTCAGGTCAATATTTAAAACACTTATGCAATCTGTGATGAAACCAACCGTACAAGTTCCTTTTCTTTTTCAAATTAGTGGAACCTATACAGAAATCTTTGGCCATTCAAATAGTTAACAGCCAAATTTATCTGTTTTACAAAATGGACGTGATTTGGGGTGCACTGGAGGCAGCAGTTAAAAGTTATCCATTCAGCGGTAAAATTCAGCCACTGAATTAATAATTTAGCATTTTTCTCCAAATACATAAATATCAAGAATAACTTTGAAAGGTTAAGTTATTTGCTTCTTGCTTTTGATGTACTTGAAAAGGTTTGTATAACTAATATTTGCCTCTATGGCAAACGTTTTCTCAAGTTATTGCTAGGCCTGCTTTGTTAATATTTTACATCTAATTTGCCAGAATGTATGCCCTTTCCTGTTTTTCTGCTTGGACCTGCTTTCTCTCACCAATGCTGTCTTAATAGCAGCTGGGTTTAAGTAGATCAAGATTTTAAAAAAAGTGACTTCTTGGTGCCAGCTGTGTTCTTCCTGATACAGATTTCCCATACAGCAATGTCCTGCTAAGGCCTACTGGCACTTGAAGATATGAGGATACTTTCCTGTTTTATATTAGAGCAGTGAACAAAATAACTTGTGTCACAGATCGTCAGGGGAATAGGAAGCTGGATAGCAATAACTGCTACAAGGTAAACACCAGGCAACTAATATCTTTATCTTAATACCACCAATATTAAGAGTGGAGTGGAGGAGTGGCCTAGTGGTTGGGGCAAGGTACTTCAGGCCGGAAGGTCGGGGGTTCAAATCCCACTAGAGGACAGCAACCTTGGGCCGGAAGGACTGGGATTTCTAGTCCCGCAGGTGCTCCTTGTGGTCTTGGGCAAGCCACTTAACCCTCCATAGCCCATGTTCCCTGTAAAATAGTTATCTCCAAGTTATAATGCCCTGTTCAATGTAATTTCAGTTTGTTCAATGTAAACCGCACTGATGCGGTATATAAGAGAATGTAAATAAAAATAACAATGAAATTATCACCTCAAAGTAGTTTACAAACTAAATGTCTTGAAACATTAAAAATTATTGCTATTAAAAGGATAAATTTCACTTACCGTTAATTTCCTTTCCTGGAATCCTGCTACACCAGTCCAGACAAGTGGGTTATATTCCCCTGCCAACAGATGTTGGGAGACAGAGAAAGTACCAAAAGCTTCAATGAGCATGTCCCTACACTAATGTGCTTCCCCTAGGTGCCGCCTTCAGTATAGCCCTGACAATACAGAGAGCCAACAGGCTTAACTGACAAGCTCAAAACAGAAGGAAGCACAAGGAGTGCACATCTAAAACAATAGCACAAACAGTACCCAGCCATGTGGACTAAGCACACGGAATGTAATTATGTACAGGCTGTTGAGGGAAGCTGCCTGATGTAAGGCTCTGCTGAGAAGACTGTCCAAGAAAAAAACAAAACAGTCAGTGAGGGCGGGCCCTGGACTGATCTAGTAAGATTCCAGGAAAGGAAATTAACGTTAAGTGAAATTTCTCCTTCCAAAACATCCTGCTAGACCAGTCCAGACAAGTGCGCAGTACCATAGCTACCCCACCTTAGGGCAGGATGAGACAGCCACTGCCACAACACTGGCCCCAAAGGCCGCCGTATTCTGAGCTTGGAGATCAAGGTGGTAATGACAAAGGTAGAAATGGAGGACCAGGTTGCTGCCCGACAAATATTGTGATAAGGAAGCTTATCATAGCTCAGGTAGGAGCTATAGAAAAGATGATGTGACTCTGAACAAGCAACCTGTCAGTTCTGGTAGAAGCAAGAAAACAGAGTTTTCACATAAAAGACTACCAGTCCCAGAATGCACCAGGTTTCCAGCAGCCATGAGAGGGGCTGAAGTGAGAGAATGTGTGTGCAATCAAGAGAGCTATGAGGTAATCCCTAAGCACTCATCTCAAAGGGCAGGGCCTGATTCAACACAGCTGCGCTGTGTTAGGGAGCAGCACACATTAGAACAGGATAAGAATAGAGCTTATTCTTCAGATAACAGCTTCAGGGAGAGCTTCAGCAAAAGCTACAGAGGGAGGAAGAGATACAGAGACAGCAACGGCTACAAGCTCAAGCACCAGTATCACCTGGAGAAACAGAAGCCAAGCCAAGCAGATAGAGAGAGAAGGAAACTCTCTGGAAGGAAGAGAAGAAAGGCCATTGGAAGGTCTGGGAGATTCCAAGGCAGTACTCATACTGGGAGGTATTCCAAAAGCCAGCAGAGTCCATTGGACTGGATTCAGCCAGAGGAATGGAGTGGCAGAGATAGGAATCACCAGTGGCTACTTGGAAGAGAGAAGACTGCATGTGGAAGGGACTTTCAGACCAAGGCCAGAAGGTATGTGAGAGAAGATCCAGCGTCCAGGGATCAAGATTGGAAGGCTGGACATCAGAATTGGATTACATATTGGCCAGGCTATACAGAGAGGAATAATGATAGCAGGAGAGGCTCAGGTATGAACACTGATCCAGACCCTATCTATAATAGAGAATGGCAGCAAGGGAAAGCACAGTTACTTACCTGTAACAGGTGATCTCTGGGAACAGCAGGAATTAGTCCTCACATATGGGTACGTCGGTACCGACGGAGCCCGTGCGGGAAAGCTCCCCAGCTTCTTAGAATAGAAGCTTTTGGGACCTCCCACTGCACATGCGCACTGCCTTCCCGCCTTCCTGAACAGCTCTCCTCAGTTTCGAGTTTATAGCTGAGTCAACAGAGAGAGGACAGGAAGATAGATAGATAAAAGATACAACTCCTAGGGGAGGTGGGTGGGTTGTGAGGACTAATTCCTGCTGTTCCCAGAGATCACCTGTTACAGGTAAGTAACTGTGCTATCTCCAGGAACAAGCAGGAATAAGTCCTCACATATGGGGACTCCCTAGCTTAGATGCATGGGATCCCCTGTAAAGGTTCGCCATCTTCGTATGGATCTCAGGCATCCATTCTGGGAAGGTGGGCAGGAGTTGTTTAGGAATGGAACAGGTGCTTGAGGACAGCCTGGCCAAACAAGGCATCCCGGCGGGAGTCCTTGTCCAAACAGTAATGGGCTGTGAAGGTATGAACCGAGGCCCAGGTAGCGGCTCGACAGATCTGATCTATGGAAACAGAGTGCAGATGAGCCATAGAAGTTGCCATGGCCCTCACATTGTGAGCAGTGACATGGCCTTCCAGAGAAATGTTTTTGCTCTGGTAAGCAAAAGAAATACACTGAGCAATCCAATTGGAAAGTGTACGCTTGGAGACTGGAAGTCCCAAATGGGAAGGATCAAAGGCCACAAAAAGTTGAGAAGACTTTCGATGTGGCTGAGTCCTATTAAGGTAAAAAGCGAGAGCTCTTTTACAATCCAGAGTATGAAGGTTCCTCTCTGCATTGGATGCATGAGGAGCTGGAAAAAAGACAGGTAGATATACCTCTTGATTAAGATGAAAAGGCGAGACCACTTTAGGCATAAAGTGGGGATTCGTCCAAAGGACCACCTTATCATGATGAAATCTTGTGTAAGGTGGATTAGCCACTAAAGCCTGCAGCTCACTGATGCGGCGAGCCGAAGTGACTGCAATGAGGAAGATGACCTTCCAGGAAAGAAATTTCAAGGAGGTGGAAAACATTGGCTCAAAAGGTGGCTTCATAAGTTGACCGAGCACTAGATTCAAATCCCATGCGACCGGGGGTGGTCTGATGGGAGGTTTAGTGAGAGTCAGGCCTCTCATGAATCTTGCAACAAGAGGATGAGAGGAGATAGGTTGTCCATTTATATGTTTCAAGGATGCTGCAATAGCACTTAAATGGACTCTTACCGAATTCGTCTTGAGGCCTGCATTGGATAGATGCAGGAGATAATCAAGAAGAGAATTCAAAGGAAGTGCCAGAGGGTCAAGACCCTGCTGAGCACACCAAATGGAAAAACGTTTCCATTTGAAAGCATAGGAACGCCTGGTAGAGGGTTTCCTAGAGGCAGAAAGGATATCTTTCACTGGTTGGGAAAGATGAAAGTCTTGAAGGCTTAAGCCTTCAGTAACCAAGCACTGAGGTGAAGGGATTTGGGGTTTGGGTGCCACAAAGTCCCTTCCTCCTGAGACAGGAGGTCTGGCGCAGCTCCCAGATCCAAGTAGGATCCCTGGGAGAGCTGTAGAAGTAGAGGGAACCACACTTGGCGTGGCCAGCGTGGAGCTATGAGGATCATAGTTCCATGATCCCTCTGGAGTTTGAACAGAGTCTTGGGAATCAAAGGAATGGGTGGAAAGGCATATAGGAATGCCTGATTCCAATTCAGGAGAAAGGCGTCCGTAGCCTGAGCTCCCTGACACGGAGTTCTGGAACAGAACCGGGGAAGTTTGGCATTCCACGGACTTGCAAAGAGGTCTATGTCCGGGGTCCCCCATTCCTGAAAGATTCGGTTTATTTGGTCCAAATGTAGGGACCATTCGTGTGGCAGCAGAACTCGACTGAGCCTGTCTGCCCGAGAGTTTTGAACTCCTGGGAGATACACTGCTAGCAGGTGAATCTGATGCTCTCTGGCGAAGGCCCATAGTCTTAGAGCTTCGTTGCAAAGCGACAGAGAGCCCGTCCCTCCTTGTTTGTTTATGTAAAACATGGCCACCTGATTGTCCGTCTGAACTAGGACAGTGAGGTTGGCTAGGAGGGAGTGGAAGACCTTGAGGGCAAGGTAAATTGCTCGCAGTTCCAGAAGATTGATATGAAGGGTGGTCTCCTGTAGAGACCAAGTGCCCTGAGTGGAGAGAGTTTGCAGATGGGCTCCCCACCCTGTTTGGGAGGCATCTGTTGTGAGGGTTGCTTGGGGTAGCAATGGTTGAAATGGAGCCCCCAACAACAGATTCTTGGTGGAAGTCCACCAGTGGAGGGACCAAAACAGACGATCGGAGGTTTGTATTTGGTCTGAGAGCGCTCCTGACGCCTGAGTCCACTGAGTGGCCAGGGTCCATTGAGCTGCTCTCATATGAAGACGAGCATAGGGCACCACATGCACTGTGGAGGCCATATGACCCAGTAGGCGTAGCATTTCCCTGGCTGTCAAGTGAGTGCTGGACTGAGCTTGGGAGGCCAAACTCAGGAGGCGCTGGCCTCGAACATGTGGAAGGTAGGCCCTTGCAGTGATGGTGTCCAACTGGGCCCCTATGAATTCTAGAGATTGAGTAGGGATGAGTTGGGACTTGGGAAGGTTTACTACCAGTCCCAGATACTGCAAAAGGCTCCTTGTGTGGTCCAGGGAAATCTGGGCCTGTGACTGAGTTGGAGCTCGGATGAGCCAGTCGTCCAGATATGGGAAGACAAAGATTCCCATGCCTCTTAGAAATGCGGCTACGACTGCCATGCATTTTGTAAATACTCTTGGAGCAGAGGCTAGACCGAAGGGGAGTACTCTGTATTGGAAATGTTTTCCCTGAAACAGAAAGCGAAGATACTTTCTGTGGGATGGATGGATGAGTATATGTGTATACGCATCCTGTAGGTCTAGAGAACAAAGCCAGTCCTGACCCTGGAGGTAAGGAAGGAGAATGCCGAGAGACAGCATTTTGAATTTCTCCTTGAAGAGAAATTTGTTCAATTCTCTCAGATCTAGGATTGGTCTGAATCCCCCTGTCTTCTTTGGAATGAGAAAATAAGGGGAGTAGAAACCGGACCCTTGTTGAGGAAGAGGAACCTCTTCTATGGCCCCTTGGGCAAGAAGAGAGGAAACCTCTTGACCCAACAGGGTTAGGAGAGATGGGGGAGAATTGAATGGTCTCACCATATGATGGGGAGGAAGGCTGGAGAAATGAAGTTTGTAACCCTCTCGAATGATAGAGAGGGTCCATTGTTCTGTTGTGATTTGTTCCCATCTGGGAGCAAAGTGAACCAACCTTCCGGGTATGGTGAGAGGTTCTGGTTGTGTTAGAACCAGAAGTGGCAAGTTCCCTAGGAGCAAGTCAAAACCCCTGAGGGGTTGGAGCCTGCTGAGCTACAGTAGCTGCTGCAGGCTTAGCTCGTGCTTGTTTGGATTGCTGACGCTTAGCAGTATAGCGAGGTTGAGAAGACTGCTGGCCAGTATTTGAAGCAACTCTGGCCTTCTTATAGTAAGGCCTTTTAAAAGACTTTTTCTTAGTAGGAATTGAAGTGGACTTTGAAAGTCTTTCCAAGGTGGCATTTTCAGCATCCATCTGGGTGGCTTTGATTTGCCACTCTTCCCCAAATAAGTTCTCACCTGTACAGGGCAGATTCCGTAAGCCATCTAGAACCCAAGGTTCCAGATCAGAGGCCTGGAGCCAAGCAAGACGTCGGGCTGCAATAGCAATGCCCGAAGCCCTACTGGCTCCCTCAAAGGAATCATATGCTGCCCTATTAGAGAACTTAGAAACCTCTAAGAGTTGTTTCACTAGGGAAAGGAATCCCTGCTTTTTATCCTCAGGGATAAAGGGGGCAAAATGCCGCACCTTTTTGGCAAGTTCCTCCAGGAACATGCCCATATAGAGACTGTAGGAATTAATCCTGGCTATAAGCATACTAGCCTGGAAAATTTTCCTACCAAAAGAGTCCAAAGTCTTACATTCCCGTCCTGGAGGGGTGGAAGAGTGCCTTTTGGTACTCCTAATCTTCTTCATTGCAGACTTCACCACAATAGAGTGGTGGGGCAATTGAGTCTTTTGGAAACCAGGAGAAGGAGGGACCCTATACATGGTGTCCAACCTACGGGAATAAGGAGACAAAGTCAAAGGATTTTCCCAGAAATCCATCAGTTGTTCTTGAAGGATTTCATGGATAGGCAGGGTAACTGCCTCCTTAGGGGCCTTTGAGTATCCCAAAATATCCAGTTTTTTGGATCTGGGTTCCTTTTCAGAGGATGTGGTAATAGAAAGGGCTGTAGCCATATCTAAAACAAAGTCCTGGAAGGACAAATCCTCTGGAGGGGACATTCTCCTTTTAGGAGAAGAGGGCTCCTCAGGTAAGTTGAGTGAAAACTCAGCAGAATCATCAGAGGAGTGAAAATCCTCAGAGGAATCGGTGCTTTCCTCTAACGCACGATACGCGTACCGATCGGTATCGATATCGGGCGTATCGGGTATGGAACCGGTATGGAGCGAAAGCCCATACGGTACCGACTTGCGTTTAGAGGTGGACGGCCTCGATACCGGCATGGCGGACGATACCGGTATCGGGCCCGGAACCGCTGAAAGCGGAACCGATGGCGTTGCAGCTTTAATGAAAGCCATGACGGCTTGCTGCATGGACTGTACAGTATCGCCCATGGACGCCATAGCTGCCTGGATGTCGGTACCGGAGTGACCCGGTACCCCAGAGCAGGCTAACAGGTGATCTGTCGAGGCCGTAGCATCGATATCAACCTGAGACCCCTGAATTGGCGTTTTTGGAAGTTGGACTTCCCGCCGGGGTTGTTTGGCTGGGGCAGGGTCCTCAAGTTCTAAGCTAAGAGCCTCTCGATGCTTTGAAGGAGATTTGCTCTTTGAGGACTTGCCCACAGAAGGTTTGGTTACCTGAGATCCATCCGGAGAAGAAGACCTGGATGACTGTGATGCTGTATTCTCTGAAGCAAACAGCACATGGAATTTGTTGGCCCGGTTCTGCAGCCCACGTTTAGACATGTGGGAGCAAGATGGGCAGTCCGGTATGGAATGGTCAGGCCCCAAACATTTCAGACACCAGTCATGGGTGTCTGTGACTGAAATAACAGCATTACATTTGGTACACTTCTTAAATCCAGGGGCTGGCTTCTCCATGAGGAGAAATTGAGTAGGCCGAGAGGCCTCTCTGAAGTGACCAAAAAGCTAAAAAATAAGAAAAAAGAATTATAATTTTTTAAAGAAAGAAAGAAAAGACCGGCGATACCGGTATCGGTATGGGGAAGGCAGGTACGCGGTCTAAAGAAACAAATAAAATAACAATTTCTTCAGCGGTGACAGGAACACGACCTGCTGGCTCCGCGGAAAAAGAGAAACTGAGGAGAGCTGTTCAGGAAGGCGGGAAGGCAGTGCGCATGTGCAGTGGGAGGTCCCAAAAGCTTCTATTCTAAGAAGCTGGGGAGCTTTCCCGCACGGGCTCCGTCGGTACCGACGTACCCATATGTGAGGACTTATTCCTGCTTGTTCCTGGAGATTAAGCATTCTCATGATAGTGCCTTAATGAAAGACTCATCTGTGCCAATGTATGATATTGACCCTATGATTGTTGATGCAGGGGGAAATACAGCAGATGAAACTATTTACATGGACTGTTCTTTATCTAAATGCTATTGCTAGTTTTCTATGAGCAAACACATCAGCCATCACAAAGAAACCTAACTTTGTTCTTTATTTCCACTGCAAACAGCTCTTAAAGCAGGATTTGGGCTCACACAGTAGCAGCCAGCCAGCTAAAGGCTTTCAGCTGGTCCATTGATAGTAATTAGGGCTGCACCTGATTGTGTGTGTGAGCAAGGGAGAATCACTGCTGAGATCGGCGTGGAAAATAAGCAGAAGTTAACCTAACCAGCAAAGTTTATTCTTTACTTTGTGCCTTTGTATTTGGTAATTACTTGCTAAGAAAACATTAGCTAATTGCCTGACAAGCTGAAGGTTGTTTTCTGGTTTACTTTGTGACTTTTTGTTATCCATTTAAACACTGCAAGCAAGTAACCTCATTTATAGTGCTATCAAGCATACATGTGCTGGGTGAATTAAACCCCATCAATAAAAGAAGTATTTTATTGATCTTACCACTTGGTTTCACAACTCAAATTATTGTCATCAGCTGTGTTTGGGAGTGAATGAACTACAATACCCACAATACCTGGCAAGAATCATATGAATATATGCATCGTCAAGATTGTGTAAGTTCTCACCCTAGGCAGCCGTCTGACAATATCCACCGGGTCCACACATGACCGCTCTGCCCAGGAAGTGGCTTGGGCCCTGGTGGAATGGGCTCGGAGGCCCAGTTGCACAGGCTTGTCATGCAAGACATATGCAGATTCAATGGTTTTCTTGATCCATCATGTAATGGTTACTTTAGAAGCGGCAAGACTCTTGCGGGGCCAAGCGAACAGAACAAAAAGGTGATCAGACTTCCAAAATAAATTGGTTGTCCTCAGATAACAGCAGAGGATTATGCTGACATCCACCGCCTGGATATTATGTTGATTTCCGTGTGGTCTTCACTAGAAAAGGTGAGATGCAGAATGGGCTGGGTAAGGTAGAAGGCCGAAACCACCTTTGGTAAGAAGAAGGGGACCGGGCGGATAGAGACCCCTTCTGAATAAAAGGACAGGAAGGGATCTCGACAAGACAGTGCCTGAAATTCGGACAAACGCTGAGCAGAGGTAATTGCTACCAGAAAAGCAACCTTAAATGATAAATCGTGGAGAGTGGCGTCCTTTAGTGACTCGAAGGGAGGCTTCTGAAGGCTCCGTAATACAAGGGGAAGATCCCATGGTGGTATAGTAGGCCGGAGTTGAGGGCACAAAGATATGACACCCTGGAGGAAGCAGCTGACAATTGGCATGCAAGGCTACTAAGGGGCTAGAAATTGGGTCCCAGAAACATGTGAGGGCGGCAACTTGCATTTTCAAGGAATTCAGTGCGAGACCATTGTCATACCCATCTTGCAAAAAAGCATAGTTACCCACCTGTAACAGGCTCCAACGGCGCTGATGTCACCCATATGAGAGGACCGATTCCTGCTGTCCCTGCAGAGCACCTGTTACAGGTGAGTAACTACGCTTTCTCCAGGAACAAACAGTAAGTCAGTCCTCACATATGGGACTCTCTAGCTCCAGGCTGCCGAGGACTGAACCACGACAACACCAATGGCGGCTAAGTTGGGTAGCCTGAGTTGCAGAAGAAGAGTCCCCAACTGAGAGACTCTGCAAGACCCTAGCATCCAGCCATACCATCACTCCGGTAGCCTGAACACAGAAGGGTTGAAGTGCAGGAGCTGCCTACACCCTGAATAGATTGTAGAGTACTGCCTGGCCGAAGGCACTGTCCCAACAGGACTCATTCTCCAGGCAATAGTGAGCTGCTACTGTGTGGATTGAAGACCATGTGACAGCCTTGTAGATCTCCGTCGCCGGTACTGAGCGCAGGTTCGCCACTGATATGGCCATCGCTCTCACGCGATGCGCTGTGACATGGTGTTCCAGGGAGAGCCCAGCCTGCTCATAGGCAAGGGCAATACAGTCTGCCACCCAAGCGGACAGAGTTCACTTAGTCACAGGAAGCCCCAGTCTGCTGGGGTCATAAGAAACAAAAAGCTGAGGTGTTTTGCAACGGTCCTAAGTCCGCTGTAGGTAGAAGGACAGGGCCTATCTGCAATCCAGTGTATGAAGTATCATTTCTTCCCAAAAAGCGTGAGGCTGTGGAAAGAAGGTGGGAAGAACCACCTCTTGGTTGAGGTGGAAAGGAGATACCACCTTAGGGAGGAATTTGGGGTGGGTGTGAAGCACCATCCTGTTCTTGTACAATCTTGTATATTGTGGTTCCGCCACCAGGGCCTAAAGTTCGCTTACTCTTCTGGCGGATGTGAGGGCCACCAGGAAGATACCACAGATGGCAAGTGGCTAGAATGGCGGTTTAGTGAGCTGAGAGAGCACTATATTGAGGTCCCACTCCGCTGCCGGAGGGCAGACAGGGGGCTTAGACAATAGGAGGCCTCGGAGGAACCAAGAGACCAGGGGCTGACCAGAGAGGGATTTTCCCTCGATAGGGTGGTGGTGTGCAGCTGCTGCACTCAGGTGCACTCTGACAAAGTTGGACTTCAGCCCGGTGTGCAACAGATGCAGTAGGTATTGGAGCACTAACTGCACCTGGCAGGAGAACAGGATCTCGTACGGAGAATCTTCTCCATTTAAAAGCGTAAGCTCGCCTGGTGGAGGGCTTTTGGGAGGCCAGGTGGACCTCCCTTGGGAGGTTGAAAGGAGCTAACGCTATCCTTTCAGCAGCCACACTGTTAGCATGAGAGATCCCAGATTGGGGTGCAGGAGGGAGCCCGCTTCCTGTGTCAGGAGGTCTGGAGCATGGCCCAACAGGACCAGAAGTGCTGCAGACAGGGAGAGCAGCAGTGAGAACCAGGGCTGTCTGGACTACCTAGGGGCAATTAGTATTAGAGATGCCCCCCTCGCACTGAACCTGGAAGAGGGTCTTTGTGACCAGAGGGATCGGCAGAAAGGCATAGAGGCAGCCTTCCATCCATGGGACCAGAAGGGCATATGCCACCACCCTTCCTGGGTGTGGTTGCCATGATCAGAAGCAGGGCAGCTGGATGTTGTCCAGGGTGGTGAAAAGGTCCATCACAGGCCTGCCCCAGAGGTGGAAGAGCTGAGCTGCCACTCTGGGGTCCAGGTGCCACCCGTGTGGATGGAGGACCATGCTCAGCCTGTCCGCCAGGAGGTTGTCCTGCCCCGGGAGGTGAACCACATGCAGGAGCATGTTGTTGCGCATTGCAAAGGAAAGGAAAGTCATTGCCTCCTGGCAGAGAAAGAACCACCCCATGCCCCCGTTTGTTGACGTAAAACATGGCAACTTGGCTGTCCGTCTGAATCAGTACAGACTGGTGTCGCAGGCAGTGGTGAAACACACATGGGGCCAGGGAGATCGCCCTTAGCTCCAGGAGATTGATCTGTAGCAGAGATTCCAACTGGGGCCAGCTGCCTTGTGTGCAGGCTGCCCCCCTCTCCCCCCAGTTCAGGAGGGAAGCATCTGTGGTCAGGATCCTCTGGGGCATAGGTGCCTGGAAGAGCATCCCTCCTAGGAGGTGGTGGAGAGACTGCCACCAGCTGAGAGTCTGGCAGTTGACAGGTTACCTTGACCCTGTCCCGTGTCCACTGCGAGTGGAGGCGCCACTGAGCCGTCTGCACATGTAAGCCGGCTAGCAGGATCATGTGGACCATGAGGCCATATGGCCCAGCAGGCAGAGGAGATGGGCTGGCACTGACCAGTGGTGTTAAACTTCTGCCGCCAGCTGTCTGAGGTGTTCTGCCCTCTCCCTGGGGAGGACAGCCTTGGCCTGTAATGTGTTAAACTGAGCACCTATGAACTCCAGACTTTGAGCTGGGGAAAGGTGGGATTTGGGGTAGTTGATGATGAATCCCAGGTGCTGCTGCTGCTGCAGGGTCACACGGCCTGACTGCCCTCTGCATCTGTGCTACCCCTGATGAGCCAGTCATCCAGGTAGAAGACAAAGGCCCCTTGCAGATGCAGGTGGGCAGCTACCAGAGCTAGGCAATTTGTGAAGACCCTTGGCAAGGATGCGAGGCCGAAGGGTAGTACCCTGTACTGGTAGTGCACGCTTCCTACCACAAACCTCAGGTACTGCCTGTGGGAGGGGTGGATTAGGATGTGCATGTATTTATTTACTTATTTGGACAGTTTTCTATACCGTCACTTCCAGAAATCAGGGATGGTTTACATAGAACACAACAAGCTGCATAGAACTAAGTGTAACTATATACATACTGTAGAACACAAGTTACATAGAACCAAGTATAACTATATACATTGTAACAACTGAACTATGTACATTGTATCTTGTTAAGTATTTACATTGAAATGTAAAGCAACATTGTAGCAGTTGTTTAATGATTGTTATACCGATCAGGTGCTGAATATGCTTTTGGGAAGTTTGTGAGGTATGCATTCTTTAGGTTCAAGGAGCACAGCCAGTCTCCCTGGCAGAGGTACAGCAGCAGTGTTCTAAAGGAGAGCATCCTGAACTTCTCCCACCAAAAACTTGTTTAGGTTTTGCAGGTCTAGGATGGGCCTGAGGCCCCCAGTCCTCTTTGGGATAAGGAAGTACCTGGAGTAGAAGCCTTTGCCCCACAGGTATTTGGGCAAAGACCTGTGCGCTCAATGAGCAGCAGGATCTGGTGAAGGAGGGGTCGCACCGGCTCTCTGGGAAAGAACCTGGGTGGAATCTGCTGTAGGTGGAGGTATCCCTCCCTGACCACTTGCAGTACCTATTGGTCTAAGGTGATTGTAGCCCACCTGTGGGCAAAGAGCGTCAGATGTCCCCCTGTGGGCTGGCGAATGTCTCCTGGGGGAGGGGAAACCCTGCCCTTGAAGTCAAAAGTTCCCCCCAGGCTGGGTGGTAGCTGGGGTCTGGGGCTTAGGTGCCTTTAGCTTCTGAGCCCTCTGCCCTTGCCTTCTGGGGTGAGAAGGCTGCTGGCCTGAGAAGAGCTGGTATTGGTGACCCTACCTGAAGTACCCCTTTTTCCTGGGAAAAGAGGCCTCTTCCCCAATGGTTTCTTGCAGGGATGGGATAAGGTCTTCTTGGAGAGCCTCTGGCGGGTTACCACGTCGGCCTCAATCTCAGCTACCTTGATGGCCACTGGCTTGCCAAACAGGTTTTCCCTGGTGCAGGGGACATCGAGCAGCTTGTCTTGGATCCATTGCTCGAGGTCAGAGGATTGCAGCCAGGTCTAGCATCAGGCCCCAATGCCGGCCGTGGTTACCTGAGTTGCTGACCCAAAGCCATCATAGGCTGCCCAGGAGAGGAACTTCGAACAGCCCTTGATCCCCGACAAGGCCCGCCGCAAACCCTGACAATTCTTGAGCCAGAGCCTTCAGGTACATGCCTATGTAAAGTTCATAGGCCTGGTTCTGGCACCTGAGCATCGAGCCTTGGTAGCATTTGCGCCCAAGGGTGTCGAGGGCCTGGCCTCCCTCTCGGAGGGAACCAAGGAGTAGGTCTTCTGGCTCTTGAGTTTCTGCATGGTCAACTTGATGACCAGGGAGTTATGTGGGAACTGGGGTTGTGGAATCCTGAGCCCTTCCAGAAGCGGTACATGGTGTCGAGGTGCCAGCTCACCACCAGCACCGACGTTTCCCACATCTGAAGGAGCAGCCTCTCAAGGATTGGTTGCACGGGCACCATGAGGGTTTCCTTGGGTGGAGATTCATATTGGAGGATTTCCAACTCCTCAGTGGGTAGGTCTTCCTCCACTTCAGTTTGCACCGAGAGGGTCCTGGCCATGTTCCTGATGGAGTCATGGAAGGCCACGTCCTTGGGAAGAGAGTGGCACCAGGGGCGATGGGTCCGAGGAAATGTCTCGGTGCCGCTTGGTGTCCAAAGAGGCCTTGTCGTCCGTCTCCCACTCTGAGTCGAGTTGTGGTGACGAGTCCAAAGCCCTGTGGCTCCTAGCCTCAAGGCTGGCGTCGACGGGTCGGCAGCCTGTCGAGGATCTGGGGTCCGAGTCACAGACCCTGGCCAGTAAGGATTCGATTCTGAAGAATGGGACTGGGACCTCGATCAGTGCTGAGGATTTACCAGAGGCCGGTGGCACTCAGAGTTCAGCTCCATGACTAGTGACTCTCGCAGTTGAGGATCCTGTCATCAGGGTGGATGAGGCAGACGAACTGGCCATCATTGCCTGCTGCAGGTCCAGGATAGCAGTGATGTTCTGCTCCAAGGCCACCATTCTGGTTTCTAGGTCAGAAGGCTCCACAGTCTTCAGCGCGGTCACAGAGGATCTCAGGCCCTGCACTGGCACTCTTGCAGGTGTGGCCTTGAGGAACCTCACATAGTCTCTGCCGGCCAAGGAATCCTTCTTGAGGATCTTGGTAGGGTGCTTCTCAGAGTCACCCAAATCCCTGCAGGTGGTTTTACTGGGCTTCTCTCCAGTGCAGCCTCGGTGGACTTCAAGGCCTTCTTCTTCTTTCTCTTTGGGTCTGAGGTCTTCTCAGAGGAGCCACTGCTGTGGGACTCAGAGGACGCTCAGGCCTTGCAGGATGTGCTGGGTGCCAGGAAGGCCAGGGCAGAGTCTGACCTGGAGAACAATTTCTCCTGCAACTCTGACTTTTTTCTGTTAGTTTTAGGTGTCATGGCCAGGCAGAGGTTGCAGGAAGTGCTGTCATGGTCTGGGCCCAGGCAGAGTAAGCAGCAGTCATGGGTGTTGGTTACTGACAGTTTGACTGCAGCGGTCACATTTTTTGAACCCACCGGGAAACATGGTAGGTGGCAACCCAGATAGGGTCAACAACCCCCGGGCGAAAAAGGGTGCAAACGCAGGTCGAAGGAACCTTGACGAAAAAAGGAGCTGAGAACAGCATCGGAGACAGCGTCTGCTCGAGGAGGGATGAGGAACTGGTTGCTAACTGGGAAAACTCAACTTTTAAGGGACATATACTGAAATTTTCTGGGGGAACAGGACTCGTATCCGTTGAGCTCTGCGGAAAAATGGAGAATGATCACGATGGCACCCTTGGGCAGGAATGGGACCCACATGTGTCATAGCATATCCCAAAGGCTTTCTTTGAAAGCTAGGGAAATGCTTCCGTGTGGGCTCTTTTGGCACCGTTACCCATATTTGAGGACTGACTTCCTGCTTGTTCCTGGAGAAGGCGAGGATATCAGGAATCTATACTCGCCAAGGAGAGAGATAGTTGCGAGTACACTAGGTCTTAAAGAGGCGCCATACCGGGCATAGGCTAGGGAAGTAGACGAACGAGGAGCCTAGAGGAGCATTTCAAAGACACGTTTCAAATACCCCTTCCATGCTAGGTGTTGCTTTTCAAGAGCCAGGCTGAAAGGAGCCGGATTGTCCATCCAGATGGATCCCTGATGGAGTAATCCGCTGCGCACCCGAGGGTCAATGGGCGTGCCACTAAGAGATGGACTAGATTGGCAAACCATGGGTGGTGTAGCCAGTTGGGTGCCACCAGAACCACGGTGCCATGGTGAGCCTCTATGCAGCAAAGGACTTGTCCGATCATAGCCCAAGGCGGGAATAGGTAAAGCAGAACATTCATTGGCCATGATTAAACTAGCCCTTAACAGTTGGTCTCCCTTCTGCAACTGAAAAAGATTGGCGCTTTGGCAGTGGAAGGCCCATAGAATAAGCTCCCATTCTGCAGGATCCAAGGCATGGCAGCTGAGGAAGTCTGTCTGAACAGTGTTGACGTATGCAATGTGCTAGGCTGATACCGTCAGAAGATGCTTTTTGGTCCAGGTAAAGAGGAGAGCCACCTCTTTCGCAACGCCCAGACACTTTGTGCCTCCCTGTCTGTTGAGATAAGATACCGTGGTGGCATTGTCTGAGAGGATCTGTACCACCCTGTGGTTGATGAGCGGGAGGAAATGTAGGAGGGCCAAGTGCACCGCTTGGGCTTCGAGGCAGTTGATGGTCCATGCAGCTTCTTGATGGGTCCAAGAGCCCTGTGTTGCCCAGTTGAGGCAATGGGCTCCACACCCTGAAAGGCTGGTATCAGTAGTCATGACAATCCATTAGGGGTCTTCAGGGGAATCCCAAGGAACATGTTGTGTGGCCAGAGCCACCACCAGAGGTTGTCGTACAGGGAGCACAGCAGTGATAATTGAAGGTCGAAATCCTCAGACACTAGTGACCAACGGGAGAGGAGGGAGCACTGCAGAGGTCTCATGTGTGCCTGAGCCCAGGGGACAATGTCGATGGTGGTGGTAGCTGCCATGGCTCCCAGGACTTTCAGGTAATCCCAGACTCAAGGCCATGCCTGCCTCAGAAAGGCGTGGAATTGATCGGCAAATCTGTGAAAGCGCTCTTGAGTAAGGTAGACTATCGAGTTGAGTATCAAAGCAGGCTCCGAGGAATTCCAGGGTTTGAGAGGGCTGGAGACAACTCTTGGAGTGAGTGACCACCCAGCCAAGGCCTTCTAAGAAGTGGTGAACATGGTCTACTGCCTTGATGGCATCAGTGTGTGTTTTGCTCTGATAAGCCAGTCATTGAGGTACGGATGGACCTGAATCCCCTCACATCTTAGGGCCGCGGCGGCCATGACCATGACCTTGGAGAAGGTGCATGGCACCATAGCCAAGCCGAAGGGCAGAGCCCAAAACTGAAAGTGTTGCCCGAGGATGGCAAAGCGTAGGAACTTCTGGTGGTCGGCACAGATTGGTATGTGCAAGTAAGCCTCAGTGAGGTCCAGGGATGCCAGGTACTTTCCTTTTCTTGCAGCTTAAATGACTGACTGAAGAGTTTCCATGCGAAACTGGGGTATTCGAAGGGAGTGATTGATCCCATGGAGATCTAGGATAGGATGCCAGGAATTGTTCTTTTTGGAAACTACAAAATAAATTGAATAGTAGCCGGACCCCCCCTTTTGTGGAGCAGCACAGAGCAGATGGCCTGGAGATACAGCAGGTGCTGCAGGTGGAGAGCACGGCTTGCTGCTTTTACGATGTGCAAGGGGAGATGAGGAAGGCGTCCTTGATGGGCCTGGCACACTTGAGGACATAACCCTGCCTTATGATGCATAAGGCCCAGTGATCGGTGGTGATGCGGGCCCACTCACGGGAGAAGAGGGTCAACCACCCTCCCACTGGTGAGATCCCGGAGTGGGATCCAGAGGAGTCAGCAGGAGCTGGAGAATATGGCAGAGCAGGTGAAATTAGACTTACCTGCTAATTGTTGTTCCTTGAGGAACTCCAGTCTAGTCCCGAACCTCTGGGATAAGCACCTCCTCCAGCAGCTTTGGAGACTGAGAAACATCATTCTTCTGATGACACTGGTACTAATACTCCAGGTACCGCCTCCTCTGACCAGTAATCTATTGACAAAGCAGATTCACCGGAGCAACAATTAAGTAGCAATATAAACAACAGAATCAAACCTTAAACTAATCTAACTGATACTTAGCCAATGAGAAAAAACGTTCCCGCTTTGAACTCTACTATAACCCTAAGTTACTTAATTCGTTCTGCACTGATGAGGTCCTACCTCCCCCCTCTACGGAGGATAATGATTCCCATTCCCCAGATCCCATGGTTCATTAACCAACCACCCTTCCCTACATTTTGGCCCGCATCTGAACAGTCGCCTCTCCGACGCACTCTGTCCACTCTCTTTGCTTCAGGCCAACCAACTAGGGAGGGATGCGGGACTAGACTGGAGTTCCTCAAGGAACAACAATTAGCAGGTAAGTCTAATTTCACCTTCCTTATCGTCTCTCCAGTCTAGTCCCGAACCTCTGGGGATGTAACAGAGCAGTGAAAGAATTCAAAGGGAGGGACCCGCTAGACCAGTCTGAAGCACTGCTGATCCAAACAAAGTATCCCTCTCCGCCTGAATATCCAGATGGTAATGCTTCACAAACGAACTTAGAGACGACCAAGTCGCCACCTTGCAAATCTCAGCCGCCGGCACTAAGCTGTACTAGGTCCAGGAAGCCGCTTGCGCTCTAGTCGAATGAGCTTTAAGCCCTTCAGGCACCACTTTTCCTTTCAAAATGTACGCTGATGCTATAGTCTCTTTAAGCCATCTGGCAATGGAAGCCTTAGAGGCTGCCTCTCCTTTTCTTGCCCCTCCAAATAGAACAGCCAGCCTATCTGACTTTCAGAAAACCTCTGTTCTCCGCACATACCTCTTTAATGCTCGGCGAACGTCTAGAAAATGCAACTTTTGAGCATCCGCCTTTCCAGTATCCTCTTCAAAAAACGTCAGTGAAATCACCTGATTCACATGAAAGGCTGATACAACTTTCGGCAAGAAAGACGGAACTGGCCGCAAGACCACTTTGTTATCATAAAATGTTAAAAAAAGGCTTTCGACAAGACAGAGCCTGCAGCTCCGAAATTCTACGTGCTGAACATATTGCCACCAGAAATACTACCTTGAGGGTAAGATCCTTAATGGAAGCCCTAGACAAAGGCTCAAAGGGTTCTTGCACTAACGCTGCCAGCACCAATTTGAGATCCCACTTTGGAACCGCCGATCTACACGGCGGCCTCAAAAGAGATACGTCTCTTAAAAAACGTTTAATATCCGGATGAGCTCCCAGCACCTCTCCTCTTAACTTTCCCCTATAACATGAGAGCACTGCTACCTACACCCGTAAGGATGCTGCCGCTAATCCTTTGTCAAAACCATCCTGTAAGAAAGACAGCACGTGTGGGACCGACGCCCTCAACGCTTCCACCGTCTTGTCCTCGCACCACGCCTCACACACCCGCCAGACTCGAATATACGCCAATGAGGTCGACCTCCGCCTAGCTCTCAACATGGTAGAAATAACTGGTGCGGAGTATCCTTTCGCTCTCAACCTTGCCCTTTCAAGAGCCAAGCGGTAAGCGAGAATCGATCCACCTGAGGCATGAGTAGCGGACCCTGACACAACAGGTCCCTCCGCATTGGAAGCGGCCAGGGGCGGTCCACTAAGAGTCTTATGAGAGCCGCATACCATGGCCTCCACGACCAATCCGGTGCTATTAAAATTACCTGTCCTCTGTGAAGTTCTATTTTCTGCAACACCCGACCTATTAAG
This sequence comes from Ichthyophis bannanicus, assembly GCA_033557465.1. Taxonomy (NCBI): domain Eukaryota; kingdom Metazoa; phylum Chordata; class Amphibia; order Gymnophiona; family Ichthyophiidae; genus Ichthyophis; species Ichthyophis bannanicus. Next base: position 91,834,795 of record CM066049.1, on the reverse strand, counting down.
GCCCAAGGCGGAAACACGTACAGGAGCTGATCGTCTGGCCATTTTTGAATGAGGGCATCTAGACCCTCCGACATTCTCTCCCTTCGCCTGCTGAAGAAGCGGCTGACTTTTGCTGATTGGAATGTCGCCATCAAATCCATTACCGGCATTCCCCAGTGACGCACCACCATGTCGAACACTTCCGGATGGAGGACCCACTCTGCCGGGTCCCCCCTGTCTCGACTCAAAAAATCAGCCTCCACATTGTCTACTCTGGCCACATGTGCTGCCAACAAGGCTACCAGATTGCCCTCGGCCCACAGCAACAGCTGTCCGGCCTCGGCTTCCAGAGCTGCACTGCTGGTGCCTCCCTGATGATTGATGTAGGCCACTGTGGTTGAATTGTCGGAAAACACCCGCACTGCTTTCCCTCGTAGGCGACTCTGAATTGCCCTCAGCGCTAGATCGACTGCTCTCAACTCCAACCTGTTTATGGACCAATCCTTTTCCACGTCGTTCCATAGACCTTGAGCAAAATGTCCTTTGACGTGCGCCCTCCCATCCTAAGCGACTGGCATCTGTCGTCAAAGGTAGACATTCTGGTGCCTCCAAGGGCACCCCCTCTTCCAGAATCTCTGGAAGTAACCACCATTGAAGCGCCTGCTTCTTCTCCGTCAGGCATGGAAGTCTCCGCAATAGCGGATCCTCTTGGTGTGACCACCTTCGGAGCAAAGCTCTCTGTAACGGACGCATGTGGGCCCTCGCCCACGGCACCAAGTCTAGAGTTGCTGCCATGGTACTTAGTAACTGTAGGTAATGCCATGCTGTGGGACTTCGTCTGTCCAGAAACGTGTGGTTCAACTTTCTCAACCCTATTGTCCTCAAACGTGGCAGAAAAACATTTCCTAGCTTCGTATCGAACCGAGCCCTCAGGTACTCCAAATTCTGCATCCACTTCAACCTGCTCTTTGCCATGCTGACCACCCAACCCAGATTCTGAAGAAATTCTACCACTCTTGCAGTAGACAACTCTCTCTCTCTCTCTCTCGGACTTTGCCCATATCAACCAATCGTCTAGGTAAGGGTGTACCAGAATTCCTTCCTTTCTCAACGCCACCGCCACAACCACCATGACTTTGGTGAATGTCCGCGGTGCCGTAGCCAAACCGAAGGGCAATGCTCGGAAATGAAAATGTTCCATTGGTACTGCAAACCTGAGGAACCCCTGATGCTTCTGCCAAATTGGAATGTGCAGGTAAGCTTCCGAAAGATCCAGAGAAGTAAGAAATTCTCCTGCCCTTACTGCTATGATCACGGACCTCAACGTTTCCATACAAAAGTGAGACACTCGGAGATAGTGATTTACCTTTTTGAGATCCAAAATTGGGCGAAAGGACCCTTCTTTCTTTGGCACTATGAAATATATGGAGTATCGACCGTAACCATACTGGTCTAAGGGCACCGGCACCACTGCCTTGAGGTCCAACAACCTCTGTAACGTCTCTTGTACTGCCTTGATCTTGCAAGGCGACTTGCATGGAGATTGAACGTAAGGGTCGACCACAGGGCATTGAAATTCTAGAGCATAACCGTCTCGAATGACTTCCAACACCCATTGATCTGAAGTAATCTGGACCCAAGCACAATAAAACTGTCGTAGCCAACCTCCCACAGCTACTGTTCCCACTTGGGTCTTCCTGGCTTCATTGTGTCTTTCTAAGGTTCGAGGAAGAGGATGCCCCAAATCCTCGGCCTGCCCCTCTAAAACCTTGAAACCCATGATTCCAATAAGGGAAACGTCCTCTCTGAAATTGGCTGAACCGTGCCAAACGGAACCTGCAAAATTCCCTCTGTTGTCCCTTGGCCGACGGAACCGGACGCCCCTGTTTTTGCTTATCCTCAGGGAGCCTTCCGCTTTTGGACTTATCCTTATCCTTAACTAACTTATCTAAATCTTCACCAAAGAGTAGCTTACCTCTAAAAGGCAGCTTACCCAGCCTCGTCTTGGAGGAACCATCTGCCGCCCAATTATGCAGCCAAAGATACCTCCATGCTGCTATCACAGAGGCCATACTCTTAGCCAAATCTCTAAGGTCATAATGAATATCCGCTAGATAAGCTGTTCCGGATTTCAATCTGGCTGCTCCACCATCCCTTTCTTCTAACTGCTCTCCCTGCACCTACTGAGACCAGCGAAGACATGCTCTCATGACCCATGCACCACAAATAGTCGCCTGCATGATAGAGCATTGATGTCAAATACCTGCTACAACAAGGTGTCCAGCTTCCTGTCCTGAGCATCCTTGAGAGCGGCACTACCTTCCACCGGGATGGTGGTCTTCTTGGTCACCGCCGAGACTGCTGCGTCTACCCTCAGGGACTTGAACAATTCCCGATCCTGATCTATCAATGGATACAGGCGGGCCATCACCCTGGATCTTTTAAGGCCTGCCTCGGGCAAGTTCCATTCTTCCTGAATCGTTTCCAGGACTACTCGGTGTACCGGAAAGGCTTTTTGCGTCTTACGTACACAGCTTGCAATAAGTGATCCTCTAAGGTCGCATCTTCTGCTGGACCCGTAGATGGCATATTAAGAGCCTTCTGTCTCTGCTATCAGCGCTGGTAACTCGTCCCTATGAAAAACCTGAATCACTCTAGCCTGATCCTCTGGTTCCATAAGTTCTCCCTCTTCTAACTCATCTTCCATGTCCAATTCTGTATCCAATTCCTCGGATAGGTGGCTCTCTGAAGCTACTGACTGGTCTGGCCTATACGTCTCCTTCCTAGGCTTCTTCAAAGGAATCTGACTGTTCCCTGAGCCCAGAGGAGTTTCCGTGCGCTTCACACCCAATCCCGCTGAACTGGCTCCTGAGACTCCCTTACTGCCACTTAAGGCCTGTTGAAGAAGAAGCATGAAATCCTGAGAGAATATCGTCGCCAGCCCCCCTGGCAAAGGGTCTTGCGGCGACGGATGATCTGGGGCCCCTGACGTTCCTGCCACTGGCTCTAACAGGGGGCCTGAAGGAGAAACAGGCTCTGTTAAACCTAAGGGTGTTTCTTTCTGACCCTCCAGAGCTATATCTAAGGTCTGCTCCATAGAGACTGCCTCCTGAATGCAGCCTCTACAGACCCCTTTCTCTGAGCCTGCTCCCCTTCTAGTACCGCACACTAGACACTGCGGTTTAGAAGGCATCCCGCGGACTCCTCACTGCTTGCTCCGTCGTTATATTAAATATCCTGAATGCCTGCTCCCAGTATCAGACAGTTAATCTGGAGCTATGCCCCTCTTTATAGCTCTTTAAAGCACGGAGCTTCCATGACCAAATTTTTTTTTTTAATTAAATCTTTCAGTTTCAATTGTATTTGCATCCTAAAGAACAAATCTCTGAAAAACGAAGGATTCCCTGCCAGCACAAGCCTTCTACAAGCCCCGAGAACTCGACCGTTTTCCCATGTATGCACCACGCGGCTCCGGCCCACCGCGCACGCTAACCGTCAATCGCGAACTCCCTGGCCTGTGAAAAAAACGTTCCTCCGTTTGAAAATCACTGCTTACCTCCCGCTACTGCTCCATAGCACTGTAACTGTTCTTTCTGCTTCTCCCGGCGCTCAGATGAAATTGTGGCTTCTGCGCTCGGAAGGAAAGTGCAGCTGAGGAGAACGGCTGTATAGATGTTGGGCCTGCTGCACGTCCCGCAACTGCCCTAAACACTGTTCTGAGTGTTGCTGCCGGTTCCTCACTCAAAATGTGAGTTCGGGAACTGGAGCTCCCTCCTGCTGCAGAGCTTAATGCTTTTCTTCTTGTTCTGTACTGCCAATCTGTAGCCGATGGAGGGAGGAGGGGCGGGAGCACTCCTCAGTAGTCTTTGACTTTATCTTATCTATTTAATTATTTTAATCTGCCAAATTCAATTTTAAAGTTAAATTTAAATTTAAATGCTTTCCCTAACAACTCTCTCTTGTGTTCCTCTAGTGAGCCCCGAACCTCCAGGCTCACCAACCTCCAGCTGCTTGGAGAATGAGATAACTGGTCAGAGGAGGCGGTACCTGGAATATTAGTACCAGTGTCATCAGAAGAATGACATTTCTCAGTCCTCAAAGCTGCTGGAGGAGGTGCTTAACCCAGAGGTTCGGGACTAGACTGGAGGGACGATAAGGAAGGAAGTGTAGGTGTCCTTTGTCCGCCAAAATCCTCAAAATAGTTGTTGTTTGGAATCCATTCTGGTAGAAGTTGAGGGTGCTGGTCTGTTCAGCTGGTAGTGCAGGGAATCCCTGTAACGGAAACGCACTGACAGGGGAGCAGCTATACCAGCACCCTTGCAGCACGGGGATAATCTAGGTTTATCTTGGGTAGATGTTGAGGCTTAACATCTCCCAGGTCCTTGACCAAGCACTCAAGATCCTCGCCAAAAGAGTTTGCCCTTAAAGGACAGCTTGGCAAGGTGGGCCTTAGAGGCTGCATTGGCAGACCAATGCCGAAGCCAGAGTCAATGGCGTGCCGAAGCCAGAGTCAATGGCGAGATGCAGCAGGTCAGAGGGCATCCGCTAGAAATACAACTGCCGACTCTAGGCATGCTAAGGTGGGATCTTCTGGCAGGAGCTGTATCCAGCCAAGAAGGGCACAAGCTGTTAACCTGCCACAGGCTGATGTCTACAGGGCAAGAGCAGAAGAGGAAAAAGCTGTCTTCAAGAGACCTCCTATCTTGTGGTCGTTCTGGTCATGGAGAGCAGCACCGCCTTCCACAGGAATGGTGGTATGCTTGATTACTGCCATGACCAAGGCATCCACTGTTGGAAAATGGAACCATTTATCGAGATTGGTCAGGGACCATGCATAGAAATGCATCCAAGGACTCTCATTCAAGGGATACCATTTGTTTGAGTTCCAGCAAGAAAGGAAAGGTGTTAGTTGGTTTCTTTTTTGCCAGCCAGAATTGGGTCTGCCTGCGGTGTGTTCTGTGTGGGAGGTGGGTTTGAACCACTGGGGATTTGGAGAGCTTCCACAATTTTCAAAATAAGTGCAGACAACTCCTCTTGTGGAGGAATCTGACATCATGAGAATCTTGCAAGTAGTCATCTGGTTCCTCCGAAGCGGAACACTCTCCATCTTCCCGGTTTGAGGCATTATTTGGGCTGTCATCTTCAGAGAGGCAATTCAGGTCAAGCTGTGGAGGGGAACTGCACTCCCTGGACTCCCAGGATACTGCTTTGGCCAAACAAGCTCCTGCCCCTGCCCCCTGGGTGTCCGCAGTGCACTTCTGGGCCGAGGACGGCTTTAAGGCGGGAGGATTTGGAAACCCTTGCGCTATTGGGGGCTCACTCCTCCAGAGCTCCCAGGCCCTCTTGAATAGGGCTATGAAACAGTCCGAATCGGGGCCAAGGGCATCTGGGACGAGTATTCTGTCCCGGATTGCTGAGGCAGCAGCAGAGGAGGCCACTGCCAAGGCCATGGCCGTGTTGGTAGGGGAGGAGAGGTCAGATACAGCAGGCGTCTGTGTACTGTCCTCCTGAGATCCAAGCGCCAAAGTGGAGGCCTCACCTAGATGAGAGGAGCATGCAGCACAAATCTGGTTTATCAACTACCAGCGTTTGCGACCACATGCTAAGCAACGTGGTTGTGAAGCAAGCATAGTATATCACGGAGACTGAGATGGATCGTTGATGTGGATAGAAAACTCCGCGGGTCCACTGTCGGAGGCTGACAGAGCCTGCCCTGCACTAGGGAGGCCCTTTGGAATCACTCCCTGGGGGTTGGTTATTTATTTTGCTAGGCTTATATACCGCTTTTTTCTACAAGTCAAAGCAGTGTACATTCAAGTACTGCATATATACATACATATACAGGGTGGCCCAAAAAAAGTGAGAACATCTCGTAGCATATAAGTTATTTAAAAATTCAAAAAGACAGATGTAAATGATTGACAAATTAAAAAAACAAAGATGGCGACAGGAAAGGGAAAATTAGACTTACCTGCTAATTGTTGTTCCTTAAGGAACTCTAGTCCAGTCCCGGAACCATAGAGTTGTGAACCTCCACCAGCAGCTTTGGAGACTGAAAGATGTCATCGCTTTGATGTCACTGGTATATCTAGGCAAACACCGCCCCTTTCCACCAGTACCTATTGACAAAGCAGACTCAGCAGAGCAACCAATAAGTAGCTACCAAATTAAGCATAACGGAACAGAAGTAGTTAAAACTGCCCAGGAACAATACGTCCCCGTAACTCAGCCAAAAACGTCTAGCTCCTAAAGACGGAATAACCACACTCCAGAGCCTACAGGGCACTGCTGCGCAAAAAAGGGTCACCTGGTGACTTTCCCCATGTACCTCCAGAACAGGACAAATTCTCTTTGAAAACCTGTCTCTCAATCCATCTCCCTGTCGTCCAGATTTCTGTAGTCCTTTTCCTTCCCTTTTTTTTTTTTTTTTCCCCCAACTTCAGGCTGCATGCCGCGTAATATACTGGGAGGGATCCGGGACTGGACTAGAGTTCCTTAAGGAACAACAATTAGCAGGTAAGTCTAATTTTCCCTTCCTTTGCGTCCCTCTAGTCCAGTCCCGGAACCATAGAGGATGTAACAGAGCAGTGAATATCAACGGGAGGGACCTTGAAGCCCAGCCTGAAGTACTGCTGAACCCAAAACGTCCATCCACTCGCGCCTGCACATCAAACTGAAAGTGCTGCGCAAAGGAATGCAGCGAGTACCAAGTCGCCGCCCAACAACCTACAAATCTCCTCGACCGGCACTAAACGGAACTCCGCCCAAGACACCGCCTGCACCCTGGTGGAATGCGCACCCAAACCAACCGGAACCACCTCACCCTTCTACCGGTAGGCCGATGCAATATACTCCTTTAGCCACCATGAAAACGAGGGCTTCGTCGCCGCCTCTCCCTGCCGCGGGCCTCCAAAGGCGACAAACAACCTGTCGGACTTCCTGAAAGACGCCGTTCTACAGAGATACTTCTTAAGCACCCGTCGAACGTCCAAAAGATGTAACCGAAAACCCCGGAAGAGACACCATCTGGAGACGTGAAAAACCAAAACCACCTTTGCCCAAAAAGCTGGGATCGTGCGCAACACTACCTTGCGACTGAAAAAGGACAAATACGGCTCCTTACCAGATAGCGCCTGCAACTCTGAACTCATCCAAGCGGAGCAAAAGGCTACCAGCGGGGGAAAGGACGAGACAAAGACTACTAACTGGGAGCTTACTGAGCCTTGACTTGGACGAACCGTCAGCCGCCCCATTCCCCCACTAGAGAGACCTCCGTGAGAACCCCAAAGAAGCCAATTATATTCGCCAGCACTCGAAGCACACCATAATGCACATTTGCCACATAAAACAAAACAGACTCTAGTCACTTCAACTCCCTGATCCCTTCCTGTTTCAGGCGAGTAGACTGCCGTAAATACTGCGACCACCGGAAGCATGCTCTCGGCCCCCCAGACTCCCCCAATGGGAGCCTGTAAGGACAGAGCAGTGCCCCCAACGATCGACTCAGTGAACCACCTACTCTCCTATCACGCGCTAAAGAAGATCGCTAGGGCTCTCTTCCAGACAGTGAGTCCACACCTAATGGAAGTGCAAGGTGTGCACCCACCCACGTAGTACCGAGGCCTGCGCCTGCCTAGTCTCAAAATGCCAATCAAGAACAGGCCAATTCAGGACAGCTGAATACGCTTTTTTTTTTTTTTACAAAGACATCTCTTAACCAAAAATTCCTTCAGCCGATGTTGAGAAGCTATTTCCGCGCCAACACAATGCAGCAGAAAGAACTCCCTATGACAGGCATAGAAATCCACAGCCTTCCCGCTAGAGGAACGCCCCATTCCGTCTGCCTGCACCAAGCTGGACATTCCATTTTTTTTAAGGTCAACTAGCCCCTGGTGTTAGAAAATACAGCTTTCCCATTCCACAGTGGCAATTGAGTCAGCAAAGAAGAAGCCGAGAACCTGCAGCGAAGTTCCCATTATACCACCTGGTAAAGACTACACTTCTAGACCAATGAAGCAAAATAGCATGCAAGAGTGCATTGTGTCCTGCCAGTAGCTGATCGAACTTATCATGTATGTCAGTACGGTTTCTTTCGGGATTTAAGGAATGCTCCGGGAGAAATCTTTGGGCAGACACCGATTCACCCTTTTAAAATTCAGAATCGGGCGAAACGAGCCTTCCTTCTTTGGAACCACAAAGTAGAGGGAGTATCAACCGTATTGGGCTGCCGGCACCGGCACCACCGCTTTAAGTTGAAGCAGCCGCTGGAGCGTTCCTGCGACCGCCTGAAACTTTTGCGGAGCTCTGCAGGAGGACTGGACAAAGGAATCTAATACAGGCCGATGGAGCTCCAAGGCTGATGCCAAGCAGCGTGCAAGCCATTCCGCAAACACAGCATATGATGTATGCCTTCCAGAATCTGAGCTGCTGCTAGTGCTGCGAGAGAACTAGCCTGGCTGCGCGCTTCTGGCCCCCATTAAGACAGGCGCTGAACACTAGCAGATACTCTCCGTACTGGAGAACCTCTGATAAATGGAATGGGAGCCAAAATAGCCTCAAAGGCCAGAGTCCTATTCAGCGACCTCTCTCCACTGAGCCGCCTTTTACAGAAGGAAAAGAAACCACATATAGCCAAAATGAAGACATTACAAATCTACCGCCAAACCTTAGAAATCAGACAAAGCCAAACTAAACGGGAATATTGTCCCTCAAGAAACCACAGAACTATAAAACCCCTCTCATAACATAATGCGTATGGCAGAGCATTCCACACCTGGGGCCTGGCCAAGGCGCTCACCCAAGCACCTTTTAGAACTGTCCAAGAGAGCTACTACCATAATTCCTTTTGACTTGAGTATGTGTACAGTGGATCACAGCGCTATATCACAGCAGCTAAGCCCAAATATTGCCCTGCCATATCAACCGACTAACGCCTTATAGGACCTGCTATGGACAGCGGAAGGAAATTCTTGTAAACCAACATAGCTAGGCCCTTTTTTTTTTTTTTCTAACAACCTTTGAAGGCCTACTGAAAAAGTTTAATCCATACTCTGCAGCTGGGTTAAATTTTTTTGCACATTTCAGGAAACTGCACCCAGCCTATACACTCTGTTCTAATAGTGATGTTCCGTCTGCTATGTTCACTTACTAACTACCATTTGATAGGAATATGTAGTCAGAAGTTGGGATCCCGAGAGTTTTGGGCACGGCCGGGAAAGGATGTATAGGACTCCAAAAATCAAGCTCCGGCCACCTCCAATGAAATCAAAGCAGATCAGCTAAAATTACCCGAATTGCTGTTATAGCTTTGCAAAAGCTATCAGGCCCCGCTTTCCTTCCCCCCTTATCCTGAGGGATTCACCGTTGCAGGAGGCGTTGCTCACCCCTTGCCAGCCTGCTACGTCTGCCAGGGAGCTGAAGAGCGAAATAGAGAGCAGAACTCCTGGAAGTAAACAAATAGCGTCCAGCTCGTGGGGTTCAGGGCACCAAAAGCCCCCGAATAAATCAACCGTGTTCGCTCAAAATGAACAAGGCTCTCTCTCACTAGAGAGTTTCTTTTTCCTTTTGAAATCCTGCTCTAGAAATAGATGAGAACTTTCGGGGAAGGGCACGATAAGTGATCCCTCCCTTAAGCTGGGAAACACCCAGGCACCTTGCAAATGGAGGTCTTAGAGGTTGCTGCCTGTGTGAATCTAAGGAGTAACACAATTTCGTATTTTACCACCCCCCCCCCCCCAGGGATGGGGGCCCTGAATACTATATGTGAAGCATGAGCAGCTGTGGCTGTTAGGGCAACAGAGACCAACAAACAATACAGAAGTTAAGAGCTGCAATCTTGGTTATATAAACAGGAGGTGCAGCATTACAGAGAATAAGCAATCAAACTGCTGCATACACACAGTCAGAGAAAGGCCCCATTGAGTGCATCCGCTGCCCTCTGGTGGCCATAGACCTTAGCCCAGGCACTCCTTGATTGACAGGTAACTGCTATATACTTCTTTATATCCTAAGGACTCCTAAACCTGTCCCTGTGAAACACAGGCCTTTGGGCCTGTCCTTCCTAACAAATACCAGTTAGGACTCTGCTCTGGAACCTAAAACTGGCAATTGGCCTAACATCCTGGGACTTAACAGATGCTCCTCAGAGACATGATTAGAAGGGAAAGAACATGTGGAATCAATGCTACAACTGCTGTCCTATAAACTAAGAACAAACTCAAAAATAAAGAGGTCTAACAACAGTCCCCTGAAAGCTGAGGAATCCCCACAAGCCTCAAAAAACCTACCAACAAAAGAAAGAAACACAAGGCCCAAAAAACTAGCTATTCTGCCTGTTGTCTTCCTCACACAGGCATCTCACTGCAACTCGCCATGCGGTCCAAACACCCAGAGAGAAAATGGCCCCAAAAAAGGAGGCCTCAGCAGACCGACAGAGCCCGAAGGCCTTACCTGCAGGGCAGAAAGCCACATTGCCTGCTCCTACCACCTTGAAGTGCTCCGATCCTCAAACCGCGCTGATGCGCCTGGCAGCTGCGGCGAGGACCGCTCAGCCGGTCCCACAGTGTAAAATTAAATCCCGCAGCAACGGAGAGACTCCGTCTCACACAGCTGCAGTGCGGATGCACGGGTCCCGGAGCTCTCTCCCGTAGTCAAGGGAGAGAGATCCGCACCGGCAAATGCCTGCAGCAAACAAAAATAATTGAGGAGGGAAGGCGAGAGCTGCTACAAACTTAAAGAGGCCGACTCAAATTTAAAATCACTGTAAATAAGGATATTTGCTCCTAACTAAAAGGAACTAATTCCCGGTTGCCAATTAATCAAAGGCAACTGAATCAAAAATAAAGTTAAAGTAAATTAAAGGCAAAAATCAAAATCAGACTAGAATTTGCACCCTAAATGCTCCTTATCTGCTCCCCCCAAGTGAGCCCAGGAGCAAGGCTGTCTACCAAACCCAATAAATCCTGCCATTGAAAACGCGGCCCTCAAAATGGCCGCTGCCAGCATTCCCGCTCAAAAAAGCACACTCTCGCACCCCCTGCGGCAAGGCCCCGAGCACCCTGCAACACCGGGAGCCGCCGCGAAGCCTCCCCTCCCAGTTTAAACCAGCTCCCCAAAGCAGATCTGCGTGGGTACTTACCACCGCCGCCGATCCCGGGGGGGAAGGGGAGGGGGAGGGGAGTGAGGGAAAGGAGCCAACAGGACACCGGAGCACAGCCTTTTTAACGGCTTCAGCTCCGGCGGCTCTCTGCTCTGATTGATCTGGGCACAACCTTCACAGGCTTCTCAGCCCCTGCATCGCTGCTGCTCAACTGCCCGCCTTCCACCTGCTCCTCACCCCTTCAACGCGGATTCGGGAGCAGGGAGGCCACGGATCAGCACTGTCTCCCCTGTGCTCGTTTAGACGCTGGGGCAATGCAGAGAGGGAGGGGGAAGAACTCCCTGATCCTTTAGAAACAAAAAATAAAGGTCCACAGACACAGGAACCCTTACAGCAGCAGCAGATCTGACATAAAAGAAACCAAAGTAACCAAATCAAACAGGGAAAATAAACCAAAAGCAGTAAATTTCAAAAACCCAAGCTCTGCTTATTTGTTCTCACTGAGCCCAGCCCTGGGCTCAGAACCTCCAAGCTGCTTGGAGACTGAAAGTACTGGTGGAAAGGGGCGGTGTTTGCCTAGATATACCAGTGACATCAAAGCGATGACATCTTTCAGTCTCCAAAGCTGCTGGTGGAGGTTCACAACTCTATGGTTCCGGGACTGGACTAGAGGGACACAAAGGAATTGTCGAAATAAAGATGTTATGTAGCTAAAAAAGGTAAATAAGTAAACTATTTAAGCTTTTAATTTATGAGATGTTCTCACTTTTTTGGCCACCCTGTATGTATGTGTGTGTGTATAAATATATATATATGTGTATATACGAGAGTTGTTCAGAAAGTAATGCCCCACATGTTTTTTCTCAGTCCAGAATGAATATAGAGGTGTGAAATTGAAAGGGTAGTAACTTGGAACTTCAAAGGACACGTGTGTAATTTTACAGTCTGACAAATAGCGAGGCGGTAGTGATCCTTCAAATAGTGTCTGTGAGTGATACACGGTACAAACAACAAGCTGTATTTGAATTCTTGGTGGAGGAGAAAGAAAGTGTGAGAAACATTCACAAATGGTTGTGTGCTGTGTATGGAAGTTCTGTGGTAGATAGGAGCACCGTTGGACAATGGGTGAACAGAGTAAAGGTTTCAGGAAGTGGTAAAACAGAACTGGAAGATCGGCCGCGGTCTGGGCGTCCTGCCTCAGCCACCAGTCCAGACAAGTTGCAGCGCACTAATGACATTATTCGTGCGGATCGGCGCATCACGAGTTGGGAATTGTCCGTACAGCTTTACGGCAATAGAGGTAGTGCAATGGCAATTATTGACTCTTTGGGATATTCAAAGGTGTGTGCAAGGCACATCGCAACAGCTTACAGTATTTTAATGCCCACTGGCAGCTATCGTAGGGCGCTGCAACTTGTCTGGGCTGGTGGATGAGGCAGGACACCCAGACCGCGGCCGATCTTCCAGTTCCGTTTTACCACTTCCTGAAGCCTTTACTCTCTTCACCATACATATTAGGGTTATGACTTTTTTGTAATCCTATGTTCCTGTGTCATAATTCAATGAATAATTATTCAAAAGTAATGAAAAAGGTATCAGTTTGATTTAGTTTTTGAAAAAGGTCACCCCCAAAATGAAAATTCGATTTTAAGATATATGCGTGTAATGCTGTACATAACTGAATATTTAAAAAATTTAAATTTTTAGAAGTATTCTGATATAATTTGATAGTGCTTGTGCAGTTTTGGTTTTGCTATACTTTTTTTGTTTGGTTGTGGACTGTTCTTCTGATTTTACAGACTCTTCATAGTAACCCTCAGTTTCTGATTCAGCAATTGGGATTGTTGTTGTTACTATTGTTGACGTAGGCTCCAAGGTCATTTTCCTTCTTTTGGTTGGATGAATAGTTTTGAAACTCGAAGCCTTCCCAGTTGCATACCCAACCTGGCCCTTGCTTTCGATCTGAAGGAGATATAACCTTCGGTCCTCGCTGCATAACCATTCACCATTTTCTTTTGTGATGTCAAAATATTCATTCAAAGGATCATATTTTCTTCATTTTACACATTCATCGTAGGTGTGCAGGATTTGGTCCAGCTTAGCTTGTACGACTTGAACTGATAAAGTTGGAAAATTAAATTTCTTTTGCCATAAACTTGTTACTTCTTTCGCAATTTCCTTTACACGTTCTTTTCTTCCTTTTATTGATGCTCCAAGAAACAGATAGCAACCAAGAATTTGGATTTTGATAGGTATTCTGCTTTTGTTTTCCAGTGATTCTTCTTCCAGTGGAAGAGTTCTTCTTTTTCTATGTGTTTCTTTAAATCGCACGAGATTCTTAGTCCAAATCGTCTTGTTTTTTTTCAATTGTAGAAGCACTTTTCTTATGAGACATTGTGAATAAAAAATAATCTCAGAGATCTAAAAATGATACAGAAAATCAATTAGCATGCTCAATCATAAAGCTTATAGAAAGTTCCATAAATTTTAAGAAAGTTCTAATGGGCTCCAGATAGTTCTATTACCTGCATATACTACTTATATACAATTTTAGAAATCTCGTGTGCGGGGTGACATTTTTTGAAAACAAAACAGAATTTCACTTTTTAGCAAATGTTCATCGATTCAAGACACAGGAATTCAATAAATTTGCAAAAAGTCATAAACCTAATACACACACACACACACACACTGCCTGGTGAAAAGTATTTATCCCCTTGGGGTTTGTCCTGTTGTGTTCCATTACAACCTGGAACTAAAATGGAGTTTTGGGGGATAACACCATGTGATATACACAACATGCCTATGACTTTGAAGGCGCAAAATATCCTTTATTGTGACACAAACAGTAATTTATTTTTTAAAAAGGAGTGTGCCTGGCGGAAGTATTCACCCCTCAAAGTCAATAAGTTGTTGAGCCACATTTTGATGCAATTACAGCTGCAAGTCTCCTGAGGTGTGTCTCTATTAGCTTAGCACATCTAGCCACTGGGAATTTCAACCATTCTTTATTTATTTATTTATTTTATTTATTTAACAGCTTTTATATACCGCACTTTTATCATCAGCGCGGTTTACATTTTAACAACTTTGTACTTAAGCATAAAACATATGTCAAGTTTACAGGTAACACGATATAAAAACATGGATAACTGGGGTTAAAATAAATAACAGATATTCACAACTATTTACAATAGATTCTCAAATGTTTTGCGTTCTAAAGGTGGGGGTCTGTGAGGTTTTGACCTGGAACAGGTAGTGAATTTTCAGGAACTTATTCGACTAGCCATGATCATTGGTTTGTGTTGGAGGGGTAGGGGAACCAGTACATTGTGAGAGGTGTTGTATGAAGAGGTGTGTTTTTAGAGATTTTCTGAATTGAGATAGGTCTTGTTGTGATCTAATGCTAGGTGGCAGCGCATTCCAGCATCTGGGGGCGAAGGATGAGAATGCTCTTGAAGTAGTTGTCTGGGTGAGTTTTGTGAGGTCTTTTGGGACCGTTAGCATGTTATCTGTTATGGATCGTCTAAATCTGGTGTTCTGTGTGTGATGCAGGAGGTCGGACAACGAGGATGGTGATATTTGATGGAAAGCTTTGAAGGTCAAAATGAGGGCTTTGTATAGAATCCTGCATGATATTGGGAGCCAGTGAAGTTCGAATAGGATGGGAGTAATATGTTGACTCCTTGAGGCTCCATATAGGGCCCTGGCCGCTGTATTCATGGCCAGTTGAAGTGGATTCTTCAAAGCAAAACTGTTCCAACTCCCTCAAGTTAGATGGGTTGCGTTGGTGTACAGCAATCTTCAACCCATGCCACTGATTCTCAGTTTGATTGAGGTTGGGCTTTGACTAAGCCATTCCAAAACATGTAAATGTTTCCCTTTAAACCAGCTTTAGTGGTATGTTTACAATCATTGTCCTGCTGGAAGGCGAACCTCTGTCCCAGTCTCAAATCTCTGGCAGACTGAAACAGGTTTTCCTCAAGAATTGCCCTGTATTTAGTGCCATCCATCGTTCCTTCAATCCTGACCAGTTTTCTTGTCCCTGCCACTGAAAAACATCCCCAAAGCATAATGCTGCCACCACCATGTTTCACTGTGGGAATGGTGTTCTCGGGGCAATGGGAAGTGTTGGGTTTGTGCCACATGGCATTCCCATGATAGCCAAAAAGTTCAATTTTCGTCTCATCTGACCAGAGAACCTTCTTCCATGCGTTTGGAGGGTCCGCCATATGCTGTTGTGCAAACTCCAAATGTGTTTTCTTATTTCTTTCTTTAAGCAATGTTTTTTTTCTGGCCACTCTTCCATAAAGCCTCTCTCTGTGGAGTTTATGGCTTAAAGTGGTCCTATGGACAGATACTCCCATCTCTGCTGTGGATCTTTGCAACTCCTTCAGTGTTATCCTTGGTGTCTTTGTAGTATGTGTTATCCTTGGTGTCTTTGCAGTATTTCTGATTAATGCCCTCCTTGCCCGGTCTGTGAGTTTTGGTTGGCAGCC
This sequence comes from Ichthyophis bannanicus, assembly GCA_033557465.1. NCBI lineage: Eukaryota > Metazoa > Chordata > Amphibia > Gymnophiona > Ichthyophiidae > Ichthyophis > Ichthyophis bannanicus. The sequence goes on along the minus strand of CM066049.1, from coordinate 91,819,219 downwards.
TTCTCTTGTCAGGTTTGTAGTGGTGCCATATTCTTTCTATTTTGTTATACTGGATTTAATGGTGCTCCACGGGATATTCAGAAATTGGGATTTTGTTTGTTTTTAACATGCAATCCTGATCTATACATCTCCACAACTTTGTCTCTGACCTGTTTGGAGTGCTCCTTGGTCTTCATGTTGCTTGCTTAGTGGTGTTGCAGAGTCAGGGGCCTTTCAGAACATGTATATTTATACAGGCATCATGCGACTGATCATGTGACACTGATTGCACACAGGTGGTCCTTAATCAACTAATTATGTGACTTCTGAAGTTAATTGGTTGGACAAGATCTTATTTAGGGGTTTCTTAGCAAAAGGGATGAATACATATGCACTCACAACTTTTCAGTTTTTACTTGCTTTTTTTTATATATACAAGGTATTTTATTGTCATTTCACTTCACCAATTTGGACTATATTGTTAGGTCCATTACCTAACATCCAAATGAACCTCCATTTTCATTCCAGGTTGTATGTAATGCGACAATAGGACAAAAACCAAGGGATGAATACTTTTGCAAGGCACTGCATATATACACATACATACATACATGCATGGACACACACACACACACACTGTATGAATATATATATATTTTTTTCCTTGTTCCCGAAGGGCTCAGAATCTGGTTTTGTACCTGAGGCAACGGAGGGTTACGTGGCTTGCCCAAGGCCACAAGGAGCACCTGTAGGACTAGACACAGCAGTCCCTCTGGACTAAGGTTGCTGTCCTCTAGTGGGATTTGAACACCTGGCCCTCCGGCCTGAGGTAACTTGCCCCAACCACTAGGCCACTCCTCCCTAGTGGAGGGTTATGGACCGAAGAGAAGGAAAGCCAGGGTTTTGCGGCCTGCGATGATGCAGGTGACCCGCTACAAGATGGCTGGCGCATGCACAAGGTGCGAAATCGTGCTGCTGACAAAATATAAGCTATGAGAAGGTGGGAAGAGCTGGAAGCAGGCGAGAAGAGCTGGTAGTACTGGCTGTCAGCGAAGGGAAGAATGCATGAATAAATCCTGGTAAGCAGCCGATCGGCAGGGAAAGGGGGGGCCAATCACTCACTGCGATCCTGGATACTGCCGAGCCTCAGGCTGTGGAGAAGTGCAGGCTAAGTAACAGTAGTACGATAGCTGCATGCTCAGATGGTTAAAGGCACTGTTGTTCCTGTGGCAAGACTGAAGATTGTTCCTCCCCAGATACAGACTGGTCTAGGCCTCCTAACTAGACATCTGTCCCCTTAAGAGGATGGCAAGCTACCCTGGTCCTCGTGATCAGGGGCTGTCTCCAGGGGATCTCATGCAGACGTGTAAGCAACTCCACAGGGGCGCCTTCTGTAAGCCCTAGAGACCTCCACAGATATACAAAACAGGACTTGGCTAACACTAACAGACAAATGTCAGGAGCAAGAGGAGAAATGTCCATTTGCTGGAGACAGAGAAATACTGAAGGCGACACTTAGGGGAAGCACATAGGTGCCAGGGCATGTCTCCAACATCTGCTGGCAGGGGATATAAACCACTTGTCTGGACTGGTCTAGCAGGATGTTTGGAAACTGGAGTTAATTTTATGGACAAAAAGTACCCTTTTTTTTCAGTGTTGATCTCATCTTTATCTTTGTTTTCTTCTCTCTTCTCGTTTAGTTTTTATTAGAAACTGCAGTGACGGCCTTTTTGCAGTATAATCAAATAATTAGAATGCATAAATACAAAAATAAATACTAACCTGGATTCAATCAGCCTTTTGGCAGCTTCTGCATATCTGAAGAGCAGTCGCTTGGCTTCCTCCCTGTACTTGATGCGCGATAATCTGAAACAATGACCCACAAGAAAGAGAATGTCCACAATCTTCAGAACCTGCTCTCACAAACTCTCCAAGCACAGAAACTCCATCCCAAGAATACAGAAATTCCACCTCAACAAGCAGGATTCCATTAAACTAAAAATATTTTGCCGCAGTGATGTCATCATAAAGTCTTAAAGGAGTGAAGGCCCCTATGCTACCATGACAGACAAATGACCTTACACAATTATTTGGCACCTACTCCAGCTGTTTCATAGACCTGTGACCCTGGTATATGAAGCAGCAAGCCTTGTACACATTGGCAGTATGGTAGACTGTATTAAAGCCCTGGTGCACAGGGGTTGGGTTTCTCGCTTTACTTTTTTTTTTTTTTGACGGTGAGCTTTTTGTTGAGCCTCTCCTAGGAGTATTTTTTATAACAGTTAATTCCAGTCAGGCTTTGCTTTGTCTACCTGTTATTATGCTCCAGGATTAAAGGCAGATCTCTGCCTGACAGTTACCTTATTGGAATGTCATTCATGATTTCTCGGAACATTGATGGAGACACAATAGGCTGACAGTTACTGGGCAGCAACGGGTCTGTCCCTTTATCCATCACCTTCCGCTCCAACATCCAGCGGTTAAAGGATTCTCGTGGAGGTTCAATTCCTGGAAAAATAAAGAGGGAAGCCGTTAAAAGTAGTAAAGAGCAGGGAGACAGATGTCGTCATGTCCAAAATGGCAGCTTAAATGTTTAAGCTCTGTTGCGAAGCCCAATCAAAAGTGCTTTTTCCCTTGCTAAAGGACTTACTGGGGTTGCCTGGCACTAATTTGTGGAGTGCAAGAGCAAAAGAATGTCAAAATGGAAGACAGCAGATTTTAAAAATTACTTTAAAGCTGGCGATCGTGAAGTGACTGGAGAGGCCGAGGCGAGGCCTGGTTCAGAGGCGTCTGAGCAGGAACGTGATCCTGCAGAGGATAGTGCCAGTAGCACCGATGAAGGGCCTCAGGGTCAGCAGATGCTGCAGGAGTTTAAGTGGGGCCTTAAAGAAGTTATTGAGGCTGCCCTGACTGAAATGAAGGACCTAGTGGCAGCGCTGCGGGAGGACAATGGAGAACTTTTCAGGTGTGTGGAGGAGTGAAGCAGAGGCAGGACACGCTGGAGAGTGATTTGGCTGCTATCAGCTCCAGGATGGCCCAGGCGGAGTGAGGCCAGACTGATCTCTGCAATAAGTTGGAGATCGAAATATGGGCTCTCAGGAATAACCTGAAATCTGGGGAGAGGAGGGGGCCTGAGATTGAGGACTATGGTAATGCAAAGAAGGTGGCTCAGAGAATTTTCTGTTACATTTACAAGGAGCATGTTAACATGCAGGACCCCCTGAAATTCTTATTGAGAGGGCCCATTGAGCTTTGTGCCCTCCTCGCCCTATGTGGCACGAGACATTACATTTCTTATATACCGCCTTTCATGATATCAAGGTGGTTTACATTGAACAAACTGAAATTACATTGAACAGGACATTATAACTTGGAAATAACTATTTTACAGGGAACATAGGCAATGGAGGGTTAAATGGCTTGCCCAAAACTACAAGGAGCACCTGTGGGACTAGAAAACCCAGTCCTTCCAGCCCAAGGTTGCTGTCCTCTAGTGGGATTTGAACCCCCGACCTTCCGGCCTGAGGTAACTTGCCCCAACCACTAGGCCACTCCTCCCTCCTTGTTGTAGAAGCAGTGCGATTTCAAAGCAGTGACCAAGGTTCTAAGGTTCTTCTCTTCTATTGTAAACTCCAGACTTCACTCCTTTCACCTTGCTGCTTCTTATGCCTGGAAAAAATTATCTGAGTCTGTACGTCAGGTGCTTTCTCTGGCCCTTTTCAAATCCAGACTGAAAATTCACTCTTCGTTGCCGCTTTCGGATCTTGACTCACTTGATGTCCTTTGTGTTTCCTTACCATTCCCCCTTGATATATCCTGTGTCTACAGCTACTGTATTGTCTGTCTTGAATAGATTGTAAACTCTGATAAGCAGGGACCTGTCTCTTTTGGGGAAACTGCTAAGTACTTGTGACCTGGATTGGCCCAGTATCCAGTTTCCAAGTAGGCCAATCTAGGTCACAGATATCAGACAGAGAAGGAGCTATACACAAAATTCACTATATATATCACCTGACTTTCGCAAGACAAACAAAAGAACATTCTCTCACTATTGTGACGCGCCCCGGTTGCACAGCACCCCCTGGTGGCGGCGTAGTGGTTCCACCGAAGGGCTGGGACCGGGGGTCACCAAGATGTTTGTGATCAGGGTTGGCCAGGTGCGAGGGTCAAGGGCCAGAGCCTTGTGCCAGCCTCGTTGCCAACTCCCAAAGAGACTACAGTCTTGCACAAAAGTGGAGGGAAAAGAAAAAGGCTTTATTTTCCCCTTTTAGCACTAAGGGTTCATAACAAAGGATAAACACTCCGGTACGCAGCAAAACAAGTCTTTACAGCAGATTTTGAAAGTAAGAGATGGAATAAGCAAAAACTGTTAACTTCACAGTGTCAAAAACATCCAATAGCAAATTACTTCATTCACTCAATGAGCTCTGGAACGCTTCTATATCACTTCCAGCACAGTATATACATTCCATAGGACTATCAATGTCCTCCTGTACAGATTCCACCTGCCTGGCCTCCTCTGACTGCTCTGAGGGATCAAGGTAAGTGTCCTTCATGTGAGTTCGTCTCACTGCTTCCCAAGGCTTGGCAGTTTGTTTGGGCCCACGGTTCAACGTGGTGGAATACCAAAATGGCATTTCTTGCTCTAGAGGTTTAAAAACATTCTCTCTATAAGGTTTTCCTCTAAAAGTTCTTTTCTTGCTCAAACTATCTTTTAACTTTTGCTTTGGCTCTTGTTTTAGATAAGGAGAACCACCTTCCCAGGATTCTTCTCTTAGCTTGACTTCAGGCACACAATAACAAAGGTTAAAAGCTTTACCTTTAGGTTTCCGTTTGGTTCTCTGGGGCGAGGCTGGAGGCCTACCTTGGCTGCTGCCTTCAGTATCAGTGCTCTCAGGTATATTCCTCCTGCTCTCCCAGTCTTTCCTCCTCTGGCCTTTGAGGCCTGTTCTCTTGTGGGCTTCAGGGCCCGGTCTGGCTTGGCTTCGGCCTTCCCGGCCTGTCCTCTCTCTTACAGGACTGGTTCTCCTTTCCCAGCCTGTCCTTTTACTCAGGCTTGCTTGCGGCCTAGATCCCACTCTTGGGCTAGTACCTTCATAGCATCTCTTTGGTCCTTCTCTGGAACACGCATTCGCTTGGTCTCTCCCAACTGGTGAGGGTGATCTTTCCACAGCTCCCTGAGTAGTAGCTCTCCAAGCAGACGAGGTTTTAGCAGCTGAGCTTCTTGCAGGTAAGCTCCTAGCAGATAAGCTTCCTCCTGACTCTTGCTTGCTTCCTCTTAAATGTGAGCTTTTGGAACATGAGTCCTGTCCACTAGGGCGTGGTTCTGTGGTCTCTGTCCTAACTCTCCTGCTCCGTCTAGGTGAATCCTCTGGAAATTGCAGGCAATTTCTTTTTCTTTCAGACTTCAAAACTATTTTTCTCTCCAGAAGAGGGTCCGCTGTATCACACATCCCCCTTCTCAAAATATTACGGGCTGGGAAAGCTTCTTCTCCACAGCACGTAATACTGGATTCTGCCCTGTTTAGCGGTCTCTTACCACAGTGATACGAAGGTTTTGTAGAAGTTAATAGCGCCGTGCGCTCATGCCAAGGTCAGAGAAGGTTGGCATGATACACCTGCTCTCGTCCATTCGTCTCTCGAACGACGTATGAAGTGGTCCCTACCGGGCGGATGACCGTAGAGGGCCCTTTCCAGCGGGACTCAAACTTAGGTGTGGCTCCAGGGACTAACACCATCACCTTGTCTCCGTTTTTTAAATGTCTAGGCTTCACCCGCCTGTCGTAGTAGTATTTTTGTTTTCTCTGGCTTTTCTCCAGTTCCTCAGTGGCGAACCTGGAAGTTCGCTCGAGTCGGGTCCTCAAGTTCTGTAGGAATAAAGGTATCCCCATTTCTACCTCCTTCGGCTCGGACCACTGCTCTCTAAGTACATCGAGAATGCCCCTGGGTGTCCGTCCGTACATAAGTTCATACGGGGACGTACCTAATGAGGTCTGCTTTCTCTCTCTACAGGCGTAAAGCACGAAAGGTAGCATAGTGTCCCATTCATTCATCTGTCCATCCAGAGCACGCCTGAGCATTTGCTTTATGCTCTGGTTTAACCGCTCTACCAGGCCGTTGCATTGTGGGTGGTAAGCGGCTGTCTGCACGTGGCGGATACCAAAAGCATCCCATACTTGGTTAAGGTATTTCGACCGGAAATTACTTCCTTGATCCGTCAAAACCTCCTGTGGGAATCCCACTTCGCAAAATAATTTTATCAATTCGATGGCAACAGACTTGGCCGAAATATTCCTCAAGGGAACGGCCCAAGGAAATCTGGTGGCTTGATCAATAATCACTAGTATATATTGAAACCCCCGTGACGTCTAGATGAGGAGTCCTACCAGGTCCACAGCCAGTCTACGGACGGGGTCTGTGATTATGGGCATCGAAACTAATGGCACTCCAGTTGGTTTCTGCGTCGTGACTCTTTGGCATGACGCGCAGGACTCACAGAAACGTGTCGTCTCTCGAAACACCCCTGGCCAGTAAAATCTAGTCAGAATCTGATCCAGGGTGCCCTGCGCACCTTTATGACCCCCAACGGGGTGGTCATGCGCCAGGCGTAGAACTGAAGCCTTGAAATTACTTGGGACCACCAGTTGTTTCCGTACTAGACCAGTTCGCAGGTCCTTACTTTCTCTGTAGAGTATCTCCTCTTCTAGGAGGAATCTTGGGTATGTCTCCCTTTCCTCTTTGGTCTGCTCAAAGGCATGAGTGAGCGCTGGATCCGCTCTCTGTTCCATTTTAAATGATGGGAACCTTTCCATCACCTCGGCCGGAATCCACGGCATCCCTTTTCCTGCTTCCAGCTCCGCTCTTGCTTTAGAACGATGTTGCCTCTCTCTTCTTCGCTCTGCCTTCGGCTTCCTTTCCCGGCTTGAGGGGTCCCCTATTATCCCGTCATGCGAAGGGAGCTCCCCTAGGGAAATATCCTTGGAGCAGGAAGGCTGCTCACCATCTTGCGTGTGCGACCTTGTAGACACTAGAGCCTTCACAAAAGGACCATCTTGGCAGGTCTGACTCTGTCGTAGGGAGGAACATGCACTAGGTTTTGGCTGGATGCAGGTGGAATCTGATTTCGCCACTGACGATAAACCTTCTTTTAGGGTCCTCCTAAATTGTGGCCAGTCACGGCCCAGGACCAATTCCTGTGGTAACCTAGGTACCACCGCGATCGGCATTTCCTTTACCATGCCCAAGCGTTTTATCTGTAATTTGTACACAGGGTATCTAGTGGCTGCACCATGCACACACTTAATTTTTACTTGTCCTACTGGAGATTCTGGAACCGATAGGCCTTGAGCCTGGATCAGCGACCATAACTTTTTAGAGACCATAATCTGATCGGCTCCAGAATCCAACAACGCTTTCACTTTTATGCCCTGTATCTTTACATCCAGGACCAGACCTTCACGTATTGCACTGGGGGACTCTCCCACCAAAGCAGTTCGTGAAAAACATTCATACTGGAGGTGTCCTCTCCTGCCACATGTAAAACATTTCTTTACATTCCCCCTTGCCTGGGTTTTAACATTTTTCTCACCAACAAATGGAGGACGAGAAGGGTTCTCCAGCTTTTGTACCTCAGCCCCTATCGCTATCTTGGAGCTCATCCTAGGTTGGGCAACTTTTTCAGCTTCTAAATACCTTTCAGTAAGGGTTATAGCGTCAGACGTAGTGCAGCAATTTTGTAGTATTAAAAAGTTCTGCACTTGACTGGGCAGAGCAGCCATATACTGTTCAAGGATTATAACATCCATTAGGGTGTCTATATTTCTCCTCTCAGGCTGTAGCCATTTATGAGCTAGACTACACACTCGATGACCTAGTGCCTTAGGTGTTTCATTAGCCCTCAAACAGGTAGCCCTAAACATTTTATTGTAGGTGAAAGATGAGAGACCTAAGCGATCCCTTATAGCCAATACTACTTCCTCATAGGAATCAGCTAAGGTTGGAGGCATTGCCCTGTAGGCGGCTAGCGCCTCGCCCGTAAGGGACGCAGCTAGTCGAATTGCCCACTGTTTGCTCGGCCATTTAGCCGAAGTAGCTATTCGAGTAAAGGTATCTAGGAAATCATCTATGTCATCCTCTGCACACAATTTTCCCATCACCAAGTCATTACATGCCCATTGTCCATGGTCTGGATTCACGGGTCCAGTTGTCGCCTGATTCTCAGGCTTGCTCTTTGCCAGTTCTTCTTGCTGCTGTGCAAGCCATGTATTCATGGTCTGTATGAACGGCTGTTGCTGCTGTTGCATTGCCTGCAGTGCTTGCGTTTGGCTTAATTGCGCCAACTCCGCTTGTTTGTTGAATTGTTGTGCCATCCAGGCACATAGCTCCTTGGGTGCCATGATCCCTGAAACAACAATAAACAGAAGAGAAAGGAAACCCAAGTGCGGCACTTCCCTTAAAAAAAAAATGCTACTTTTTTTTTTTAATTAACCTCGCTTAACCTCTGTCAAGCACACTTCCCCAGTATCCAACACAAAACAGGTTTAATCACTTATTACCTTGTTTAAGTGTTGAGTCAGCTTAGAGGAAGGTACGCTGCTATTCACGGCCTTGTTGCTTTTCCTGGACGGTCTCAGGATTGTCAGGTCACAGGATTTTCCTTCGGATCCGATCCGTACTTCCAGAAACTCCGTTCCAGGTTTTTGCAAGTCCAATCCAGCGAGTTGTCTGTTCCGTTCCGGATTTTCCTCGTTTTTTTTTGTTGTTTTTTTTTCCAGAAAAAAAAAAAATCGCCTTTTCAATTTTACTGCTGTGGGTTAACTTGGCACGTCCGTTGCGTTGGCGTTTATCCTGCCAACTACGCCACTTGTGACGCGCCCCGGTTGCACAGCACCCCCTGGTGGCGGCGTAGTGGTTCCACCGAAGGGCTGGGACCGGGGGTCACCAAGATGTTTGTGATCAGGGTTGGCCAGGTGCGAGGGTCAAGGGCCAGAGCCTTGTGCCAGCCTCGTTGCCAACTCCCAAAGAGACTACAGTCTTGCACAAAAGTGGAGGTAAAAGAAAAAGGCTTTATTTTCCCCTTTTAGCACTAAGGGTTCATAACAAAGGATAAACACTCTGGTACGCAGCAAAACAAGTCTTTACAGCAGATTTTGAAAGTAAGAGATGGAATAAGCAAAAACTGTTAACTTCACAGTGTCAAAAACATCCAATAGCAAATTACTTCATTCACTCAATGAGCTCTGGAACGCTTCTATATCACTTCCAGCACAGTATATACATTCCATAGGACTATCAATGTCCTCCTGTACAGATTCCACCTGCCTGGCCTCCTCTGACTGCTCTGAGGGATCAAGGTAAGTGTCCTTCATGTGAGTTCGTCTCACTGCTTCCCAAGGCTTGGCAGTTTGTTTGGGCCCACGGTTCAGCGTGGTGGAATACCAAAATGGCATTTCTTGCTCTAGAGGTTTAAAAACATTCTCTCTATAAGGTTTTCCTCTAAAAGTTCTTTTCTTGCTCAAACTATCTTTTAACTTTTGCTTTGGCTCTTGTTTTAGATAAGGAGAACCACCTTCCCAGGATTCTTCTCTTAGCTTGACTTCAGGCACACAATAACAAAGGTTAAAAGCTTTACCTTTAGGTTTCCGTTTGGTTCTCTGGGGCGAGGCTGGAGGCCTACCTTGGCTGCTGCCTTCAGTATCAGTGCTCTCAGGTATATTCCTCTTGCTCTCCCAGTCTTTCCTCCTCTGGCCTTTGAGGCCTGTTCTCTTGTGGGCTTCAGGGCCCGGTCTGGCTTGGCTTCGGCCTTCCGGCCTGTCCTCTCTCTTACAGGACTGGTTCTCCTTTCCCAGCCTGTCCTTTTACTCAGGCTTGCTTGCGGCCTAGATCCCACTCTTGGGCTAGTACCTTCATAGCATCTCTTTGGTCCTTCTCTGGAACACGCATTCGCTTGGTCTCTCCCAACTGGTGAGGGTGATCTTTCCACAGCTCCCTGAGTAGTAGCTCTCCAAGCAGACGAGGTTTTAGCAGCTGAGCTTCTTGCAGGTAAGCTCCTAGCAGATAAGCTTCCTCCTGACTCTTGCTTGCTTCCTCGTAAATGTGAGCTTTTGGAACATGAGTCCTGTCCACTAGGGCGTGGTTCTGTGGTCTCTGTCCTAACTCTCCTGCTCCCTCTAGGTGAATCCTCTGGAAATTGCAGGCAATTTCTTTTTCTTTCAGACTTCAAAACTATTTTTCTCTCCAGAAGAGGGTCCGCTGTATCACACTATGCCCCAACTCTTTGGAATTCCCTGCCTCCGACAATAAGGGAAATAAAGGATCTTACTAAATTCAGAAAAAGATTGAAGACTTTCCTTTTCAATGAACACTATGGCCACTCACACTCGGAACCTATGACTACCTAGCAAAAGGTTGTCTTAACAGCTCTCTAGTTCCTTTCCCTAACCTCTACTCTACCCGCTTAATACATTCAAATACACACCTTTCAGTTAACCAACCTATGGAATATCAGTCTTTCTTGCACCCCCATACCTTCGGATCAGTTATATTGTATTAGTTTATTTTGTTATTGTATATAGTTAAAAATGTTTGATGTAAAGCTCAAGTTCTGTTTATTGTAAAACACCTTGATTGCCAGATAAGGCGGTATATAAGAATGTGAAATAAATCTAGTAGGTCACAGTACCTAGCAGTTTCCCCAAAATACACAGGTTCCACAATGTTTATATTGGGGTAAGCAGTGGATTTCCTGGGATCCCTTTAATAATGGTTTATGGACCTTTCCTCCAGGAACTTGACCAAACCTCTTTTAATGGTAGGTTTTGACATTGAGAAAGCTTTTGATATAGTGTCTTGATATTATTTGTGGTTTGATTTGGGGCATTTTGGGTTTACAGCTGCCAAACTGGCAGGGATGCATGCACTATATAATCAGCCTGCCACAAGGGTCTTGGTGAATGAACAGTTGTCCAGTGGCTTTGTGTTAGTGCGTGGCACTCGGCAGTGGTGCCCGCTCTCTCCTGGTCTTTTTGCATTGAGCCCTTGGCCCGTAAGATTGAGGCTTCATAGGGGATTAGAGGAATACCGGTGGGCCACAAGGAGCTTAAATCTGCCTTGTTCGCTGATGACTTGCTGCTGTTTGTCTTCTCTGCCTAGGGCATTGGAATTTTTGCAGGAGTTTGACTGTGTGACGGGGTTGCAGGTTAACTGAGAAAAGTCTTTGGTGCTTAACATTCTTTGGGGAGTGCAGATTCTGGGGTCTGGGGAGTTCTCCCTCATAGTCTGACTGAGTTGTAGTGTTTGAATGTCCAATGGTAGTGGATGGGAGCTGCTTGGGAGATGGCAGGTACTTCCATCATCTGTGATGAGATGGGTCCAATTACTCAAGATGATGATTTTGCTGAAATGACTGTATGTTTTGCAGAACCTGCCAGTGGTGCTTAGAAAAAAGGAGGTGTGGGCTTGGGATCAAATGTGTACTCAGTTTTTTTGTAAAGGGTGTTGGCTGTGAATGAAGATTAAGTTAGCACAGTGGGCAGGGAAATATGGAGGTTTAGGGGTTCCTAATAGTTGCTTGTATAATATTAGTTGCTTGTTAAAAGCATGTGCGGGATTGGCTGGGTGAAGTGTCAGGAACTACTAATGTTGACTTTGAGGAGCAGTGGGTAGCTACCTGTTTTTTGCTCTATGTACTGCATGGGTCTGCACCTTTCCAGTTTTTGGAGGGTCCACAGGTTTTACTAGTCAGATTGGCAAGGTGAGCTTGGCAATGGGTACAGAGAATTTTAGGCTTAAATCCTCATGTTTTGGGGTTCCTGCCATGGGTGGGCAATATGGGGTTTCCTTGGGGAATGGAGCCTTCGGTGTTCTGGTGGTGGAAAGGGAAGTGTCTTTGTAAAGTGGCTGATCTTTTGGGGTCTGGGAGGCACCTTTTCGGAGCTTTGGGGAGCTCCAAGCCAAGTTTGAGTTGGGAAATGTGGATTTCTTTGGGTATTTACAGGTCTGTCATTATGTAGGTTCCTTGTAGGGGAGGGGGGTGGCTTTAAGGGATGTTAGCTTTGGGAGGGTGGGCATGGGGAAGCCAAAAGGCTGTGGTTTGATCTCTTGGCTTTGTAGGAGTTTGCTTTCGGAGTTGGCTAGGGATTCTTTTAGGGCAACTGCTCAGAAATGGGTGGGGGACTTGCAGATTGAATTGGACAGAGATGATTTTCATGCGAGAGTTGGTTGAAAATGTAGTGTGGCAAGAGATGCATTGAGTAGAATAGCAGCCTAATGGTTGGAGCACTGGCTTGGGAACCAGGAGACCAGGGTTTGATTCCCACTAGCACTCCTTGTGGTCTTGGACAAGTCACTTAACCCTCCATTGCCTCAGAAAAATCCAAATCAATGTCCCCTGTTTAATGTACATTACCAAGATGAAATTACAATGTAAACGGCTTTGACTGAAATGATAAATGGTATAAAAAAAAGGTCTGTGAAATAAATAAATAAATTTCAAATCCGCGCATTGGTTGTATATTTGCCCCCGATGAGTTTACAAAGCAGATCTGATAGCTTCTGGGGCATGCTTGAAATGTGGGGAAAGGGGTGAGCTTGTGTGAAGATTCAGGAAGTTTGAAAGGAAATGTTTGTGTATTTGGTTAGGGGGCTAGGGATGTGGTTGGATGTGCGACCAGAGGTATGCTTGCTGGATGGGAGTGATGAACTTCCCTTGGGGGATAGTAAGGCAATTTTGTTTGTGCGCAAAGCATGCTTGGCCATGAGGAGATGTATAATGAATGATTCAATGGATAAGGGATGAGCCCCCCTTCATTATGTCAACGGAGGTTGTAGTTGCATGAGTTATTGAAAAATGGAGCGCATGTCAGTTGAGGGGTTGGGATTGTGCAGGGAAAGCACAGTTACTTACCTGTAACAGGTGATCTCTGGGAACAGCAGGAATTAGTCTTCACATATGGGTACGTCGGTACCGACGGAGCCTGCACGGGAATGCTGCCCAGCTTCCAATCAGAAAGCTTTTGGCAGCATCCCTCGCGCCTGCGCAGTGACTTCCCGCCTTCTCCACAGCCTCTCTTCAGTTGAGTTTCAGAGCTGAGACAAAGGCGAGGAGAGAAAAGGAAGAAGATAAAAGAGATGCAACTCCTAGGGGAGGTGGGAGGGTTGTGAAGACTAATTCCTGCTGTTCCCAGAGATCACCTGTTACAGGTAAGTAACTGTGCTATCTCCAGGAACAAGCAGGAATGAGTCTTCACATATGGGGACTCCCTAGCTGGAGATGCCAGGGGGAGATCCCATAAAAATGCAGGAGCCTGGACCAGGGGTGCATTTTGTCTCCAGGAATCCCCGGCATCCAATGTGGGATGGAGGGCAGGAGTTGACAAGAAAGGAGCTGTGAGGAAAGAAACAGCATAGTCAAGGACTAGAGGGATTTACAAACTACAGGAGTCCTTGGTAGATATGATGAGTAGCATTAAAAGACATTTAATGTACACTTAAAATATGCAGCTTACCTACTGTATTGTAGGAAGTAGAAAGCATGATGGAGTCTACTGTTTAAGCAGTGGCGGAATCTTCAAGGTGACCTCTCAGAAGTGAGGATGAAGGTCCAGCCCTGGAGGTAGTAGATGATCCAGGTGTCAACTGGGTAGGATGTGACGTCAGGTCTTTAATGGAAAGCTTTATGGGAAAAGCTGAAAACTCCTTTAGGCATAAGGTCATTAACATTGAGGACTAAAGGAAGAAGACTGACGGAGTTGGACAACTAGCCCAGTCCTGGCGGGAAGAGGGGGACTGGAAAAAAAAACCTATTCCCACTGAAAACAGTTGTGTACTCAAGATAAAGAGGTACATTGTTTTTCCTAGCTGGCGAGAGATAGGAAAAAATATTGAAGCTTGATGCTTCATGGACTTAAAGAAAAAATAGCAAATGTTAGCACCAAAGTGGTTAGTGGTGCCTAAGAGTTTCTGCATGGAAATATGGCATGGGACGTAGGGCGACAGACTGTCTAAAACCTCTAGGAGGTAAAACATGTAGTATAGACAGTAAGGGTGATAGTGTGTAAGACAGACCAACCCTTAAGAGGCCCTCCATGAAACACATATATATATATAGGGATATATACATGTGGCTGGAAGATATATGTATATATTGATATATATACATATGTACAGATGTATATTAGGATATGGGTGGTAAAATATATCAAATATATATATATATGATATACCTGAATATATGTAAATTTGTGGGGCATGGTCTAGCACCACAATGGTAATGATATAGGTATGTAGACATATATGGAGATGCTACATAGCAGACAATAGGTTGAAGATACATGTCTACCACCCATCCCCATAATTGTACATGGGGAATATAAAAGAAAAAGATTCTGTGCTCTACAAGAGGGTGAATCCACTTGAGATATGTAGAGAGAATCTATTTTCAAGGATTGAGGGATGCAGAAAAGCAATCTAACCAGATAACCGTGATGTTCACTTGAGAACAGATGAATATATGAATCTGTGAAGAACAAGGCGGGAGCTCCACAGAACACTGATATGGTAGATGTGGAGAAACGCAGGGGAAATACCAGAGGGACCTATGGAAGGACCCAGAGGTAGCATGCGTAAACAGAAGCCTTGGAGTCCCACGCAGAAGAACTGATATCTCGTGTTAATACCCCAGGCCAGAGGGGGTGTGGAGAACCTTCATAAGTATAAGAAGGGATGAGAAGTTTTTCCTCACTAATAGAGAAAACTTCAGAGACAAGGTCAATGCTCTATAGCAAGGCCCTCATAGTAGAAAGCTTCTCCGAAGACTACAGAGAGCATTGTGCAGGAGAGCTATGAGATAAACTGACTGAAGTCAGGTGTGTTGCCATATCCTAGGAGAGGAGATGGTAGAATAATGTGAGAAAGCCTAAACGAGTAGGAGGATCCAGATAGTTTGGAATCACTACTGAGGCTAGACAAAATGTTGAATAAGGGACTGCAACATGGGAAAAGTCCCAGTAATACTATCACTGGAACTCCTGCAGGCAGAGCTGCTGACGGAAACAGCAGAGATGTTGTCCAGTGCTGAATAAAGAAAAACAGAGAAGAAAAGAGAGGAGATATCTTTTCTCTCTGTCTGGGGAACGAGCTTGCTAAAGAAGCTGTTTAGTATGGTACCCCTCAAGTAATTAGAGGGTGACGTATCCATAGGGTAAGTCAACTGAAGGAAAAAATGTTCAGTTGGGATAAAAATTATCAGGGGATAGTTGCAACTGCTCTTCTAGGGAATAAGAAGAGGAGAAGGGTGCAGATCCTGAACAAAGAATTTTTCCCTCCGACAGGTTAATACACTGAAAAGAAAAGCACAGTGAATAAACTTCTAATATGTAGAAGTGAGGTAAGTTACCATTTCCGGCCTCTATGGTCGCTGGGAATGCTGAGACTGGCCAGAAGTGGAGGACTTCAGACTAGGCTGAGGTGTCCCTTGTTTAGGTACAGCCGAACGATGGGCAGGAGATGAATGAAACTTTCTTTTCTTAGGGAAAGAAGGATTGGTAGGACATTTCCTACTCTTTGAAGAAGGAGGTGGCTTAGAATGGTTTCTAGTGGAAGAAGAGTCAGTGGAGCATTGAGCAACCTGACGTAAAGCCTCCTTATTGAAAAGACCTTCCCCTGTACAAGGAGAATGAGCTAGTATAGTTTGTGCCTGTTTGCTCAAGTCTGAAGCCTCAAGCCAGGCTCTGCGACGTGCTGCAATGGCAATAGCAGAGGATCTGCTAACGGACTCAAAAGAGTCTATAGAAGCACGAGACAGGAACCAGGATATATTCCGGCTGTGATTGATGAGCAAGGAATAATCAGTAGCCTTGGGCTCTGGTAAAAAAGGGGTCAACAGAGACAATTTCTCTGTGACTTCCTGGAGTGTTAGACTCATGTGAAAAATATATGAGAGAACTCTGGAGGCCAGCATAGAGTTTTGGAAGGCCTGACGGCCAAAAGCATCGAGTGTTCTTGAAGAACGACCTGGCGGATAAGAAGAATGCTTCTTCTTGCTCTTAACTTTCCTCAGTACCGATTCCACTACAAGGGAACGATGAGAAAGTTGAGGCTTTTGGAACCCTGGAGAGGGTGGCACTCGGTACCGAACCTCAATGTCTGTAGAAACTTGAGGAAGTCATAAGGGCGATTTCCAAACCCTGAGAAGGAGATCCTGCAGAGCAGGATGTAAAGGAAACTGTATATTTTGCATTTGTGCCGGTGAGCCATGGGTAGGATCACAACCAGGGATAGAAATATTAATAAAGGTTGCCATATCCAGGAGAAAAGCCTGAAAAGACAGATCTCCTATGGGAACCATCCCTGGTAAGGCTAAAGGAAAAGCCTGAGCACCAGAGGACTTACAGTGTACTGCACCAATGCCAGGTATCGGTTCCAAACTAGGCATCGGTGCAAGAACAGGCATCGACATCGATACTGATACAGGATTAGCAGGTGAAGTCGCCATCGGGAACTGCTGCAGTGGTACCGAGATCATGAATCTGGGATCTTTGGAACTGCCTATCTGGAAACGACAGGAGTCGGTTCCCGGACGCGTCGATACGCAGCCCTCGAGACTAGATATCGGCTCAAGACTCGGCATCGGAGGAAGCGAGGCTATCGATGCATGTCGCGAGGGTTCCGACGCCAGTGGCAGCATCGGCGATGCCGATACCACCATGGCAGCCTGGGTTACATCGATCGATACCGACGGTACCGAGGATACCCAAGGAGCACCTCTTGCAAAGGCGGTCCATCTCGATGCTGATGGCAGGGTATCGGAACCGATCGATGC